>OX457027.1:21724022-21844022 GCA_949752745.1 Protula sp. h YS-2021 | reverse complement strand
GAATTGAAGAAAATCAAAGATACCTTACTAAAGATCCTACTGCAATGATAGCGGTATCTTCAATACGGCTTCTTAAGTTCACAAGAACTATTATGCAATAGGTATCGCAATTAATTTGCATCACATGAACGTCTTCATGCTGTATCTCAAGATAAGTATATTTTACAACTCAAAAGTACAAACTCAAGAACACCACAAACAATAACATACATCCTTCAAGTGTGCATGAATGTAATTCTCTACAAGCGCAAAATACGTGGAGAAGAAGATTTTACATCAGAGGCTCAAAAGAGATGGGCCTAAGATACATAATGCACTTTATATGTTTGTGCACTTGATTACTGGCGAAGTTTGAGAGATGCATAGTGCACACATTTGTATGCGCAGTTGTTCATATTAGCAAAAATCACTATGTTTATTTGATTCTGATCTCAAAAAAATATGGTACAAGTAGTTTTCCTTTGTCATGAAAGCGTATGTTTCAGAGACAAAGGCTATAGACATTATCTCACATTAAGGTTAAGTTGCACTCTACATGAACCACTTATAAAGGGCTTCTTAGTTAAGTTCATCTGAACTAGAAATTATCTGAATTTCTAACATAACTCCTTACCATTCTTAGCGATTGATATGTGACGCATTGCAATGTTTGCATTTGTGTGATGTGCAAAACGTGGTTCTGTGAGGAGCAAATGCTCTGTCTGTGTGGTTAAAGGTAGGACTAATAAGGATTCCATTTCAAGATTTATTACACTTTGCTCTCCGCCAGAAGTTCTATGTCAGCATAAATCCACTGAGAGTTTAACAAAGTGACTCTGGATCAATACATTGTACCACCCTCGATTTTATTGGATTTTGTTTTAAACTAGTGTTGTGAATAAATAATTTTATAAATCTAAACCTCAAAATGCCCCAAGATAAAATTTTACAAAAAATTTGTCCAGAAATAAACCCACCTTACTCATGTTCCTTGACCTGTTTGTTGCTTCTTTTTGCGTGATATTTTCCCGTTTTAGCTGTTATGTACATTTATAGTGTTAGCATTTATAAATACAGTGTTAATTACCTCGGTTTTAGTGCACAGTTAGAATATTTATTTCTTGAACATGGATTTTGGATGTTTAGAATAAAAATATATGTACACAAATAACTGCCCCAGATTACTTAATTAATCACCCGATTTTTCTTATGCTAGTTTAAATATTTTTTATAATGTATTAGTTGATTGTCCTTTTGCCGTAAAAACCCTGGCAGCCAGACAAAAGTAAAAATATCGATTTAGCCCTTCCTTTCAAAGAACCACCCTCTATGTAAGTTTTATGCGGCCTATGAAGAACACTACTAAATATATACTGTTCCTTCATAAATAAATTTTGTTTCCTTGTTCTATTTCTTATAACTTTTCTATTTCTTATAACTGATTGAAGCTAGCTTTGTTACTGCTAACCAACAAATTTTGATGTCGCGATATTTGTTTCAAGCCCTATTGTCGACATCAAAACTGACGATAATGTAATAATAATCAACGCTAACCAGTTTACAATGAAAGTAACTTCTGCTTTACATAAATTTAATGATGTGTTAAAAAATAACTATTCCTAGAAATTCGTCTCATGGTTTAAGATTTTAGCTATCATATCAATGTCGCAACATTTTTAATGCATTTTGACTTTTTGTCTAGTGTTTAATAGGCGCATAGGTTTTATTTTAAATCCAATAATAAACGATAAACTGACTTAAATAAGATGAGTTCATTTGTTAGCAGCTTTGAATCTTGTCATCACATATTTCTCCTAAGCAAAAGCGAAGGCTTAAGAACTTACTAAGTGAGTTGCTAAGTTTGTTTTAGATAATCTTGAAATCAGAATTATGTTTTCACTTGACAATTGATTGATCTCGCAAACTTGCGTCTTATTAAGCACATTAATTTGTGTGGAAACTACGCTACCAACAGTGTTATTGACAACTTAAATGACTTTCTAATTTCAAGGTACTTGGGGTACCATACCCTGAATCTGGTACTTCCAGATTGGTTCTCATTCACTTTCACAGAAGCACAGATATACTCTGCAAATGTAAAACACAACTTTGAAGCCTGTATAATGCATATTTATGAGAAATAATCAAGCCCCAATATAATTACATATTTTAGTAGCTTAAATGTTAAGCTTTCTGTTTCTGAAAACAAAATCGACTTTTCGTCAAAAGATACAATGTCTTAATTAAATATACGCTCTTAATATCGAACGTGCCCTCCACGAGGGTCTCTTACTGCAATTAATCTGCGTTGCATGGATCACCTTGAATTCTGCATTTTGTAAAGTAGTGTGCGATTCCACTCCTCAATAAGTGCTTGTCTAAGTTCTGGAAATGTCTAATGTAGGATGTTGCGCTCGTTTCCAAGCATGATACACTCCTCGTCTGGACGTTTTACGCATAGAAATCCATCAATGTAGCTCTCGCGGAATGAGGATGTTGGCTGTCCTGCTCTAGAATTAGACCATTTTTACGCACAAAAGATACCGCGGATCGTTCGGCGCCGAGCGCGCTCTTCCGTTGGCGTAGGTCCCTGATAAAAAGGACTCTTTGTGTCTGGTGGACATGTGCATTGACCCATTGAAGTCGTGCGCACCTTCGGGCGGGGATTTGCAGCAATCCTCGATATGGGCTACGCTCACGTAAATCGTATGGACGGAGCCAGTTCCTCACAGTCTGCCTTCAGACTTGGTTGTTGTGGGCTGCAGGGGTCTTTCTGGCAGTGAGTTTTGCCGAAAGAAAAGGGAGATGTAATAGAAGTATTCTTTGGTCCTGTCTGAGCTAAGTAACCCGCGGTCTCACCGATCGAGGACGGTCTGCGGCAAACCTAGCTTCCTCTAACGGAAGTCACTGTTGATTTGCTGCCTCTAAGATCTGTGCTCTGAATTGTGATTAGTCTTGGCATTATTTAGGCTTACTAGATCAGCTTGAAACTAGCCGACTATGATTTCTGATTTTAAACGTGTAAGTTAAATATTTACTTCAGCATGCATTAGAGTACCACGAGGCAAAGGGTACTTATTCTCGATGGCCTTTAATTCCCGGTAATCGAGTATTAGCCACAAAAGTTTGACAGACAAATTCAATTAATACTTTGATGGAGAGCATTCCCAAACTTCTTGTTATGACACAACAAATTCATTTACTTGAATAACATTTTCAACCGAAAATTAGTATCATTCCCACATATTAAAACGGCTATCACTTTAATGGAGTGGAAATAGGTGCTCAATATGCAGCAGCAAAGCGATCTGTAACGTTTGGTGAACTTAAGGCAACACTTTTTCCAGTTTCCATGTTTGTACTATAGCGTGATGAAATTATGGGATCGCACACTTGCTTGAGATGCTCCTCATTGTATCCAGCATCGTAGTATTTGTCCTGTATTTGTCCTCCTTTAGGATTTTCAAGGCTCTAAAGTTTCATTTGAAGCTTCCTATGCCAGTGTATTTCGAAGTAGTCCACAAACCTGACGAAAGAAGCTCTTCTGTTTCCTTTGGTATTGCTTCAGGTTTTTTTTTCTTTTTTTTATATAGTTCGTTATTGGGCAACCAATTTCTGTTGTTCCATCTTATATTTAAAAATTTTGACTGTAAGTATTTTTTGCATAGCTGCTTGTTTCAAAGTTTAATTTTTACTGATGTATAGAAATACAATTTCTTCAAATATATTAAAGATTTTCAGCTTCTTATTTTGTGATACACATATTCTGCGAAAAATTGATCACACGTTATTTCATCGTTATTGGTTTTTATGTGCTTTAAATATCTTCATTTTCTGGAAAACTTCCTACAAACTTTCATTTTCAAATAACTAGAACTATTTATATTATTAAAATATTTTTTAAATATTTTTTTAAATAGATGATTTACCTTATTCTTGTCCTTGATCGATGATTGCATGTTGTCATAAACATGAGTTGATGTGAATCGGCCCTATTTGGAATGTTTTAAATCTTTCAAGATTTTTTCTTATGGTATGTGAGCTTTGCTAAAAATTATCTTCCATAGATAGATTTCATATTCTTCTACTGTAATATTTTCATAACGACTTTGTAAGCGAAAAAAGTTCTGCAGAAAACTTTCTAGTATAAATGTAGCATGTGTAATTGGTATGACTTTTTGCTACGAGTCTCTCATTTTTTTTTTAAATTTGTTCCTATTGTTACAATTTTGGTAGTGTTTCACTGGTCTTATACTTTTAAGTTAGCCAATCTTTTTACCGGATTTTACTGGTAGTAAATGTCATTATGGTGTTTTCATTTTATCATCAGTGACTGTTAATTAATTTTTGTTGGGCAATATATTTAAGATCAGAATTTCTATATAAAAAATAATTTTTATTTCAATGTTTTACTTTGTACTTTTTATAATAATTTACTGAATACTTTGCAACATTCGTTGGGCATCAATTAAGAGTTATTTCAGCTAGTCCATTGTGAAATGTGTAATTTTTATTTGCTATTTTTAAAATGCTATGAATTTGAAGAAATTATTATTATTATCTTTTTTGTAAAAATTGTTTTTTTTTATTCTCAATTTGGCTGTAGGCTATTGATATCAGCAATTCCGTTCTTTGCTCCACCCTCAAACCGCCCACACACTTACAATTACTCATGTCTAAGAGGTATCCTTGAAGCTATTCTTCTATGTTTTTCTTTATACACACACAGTTTTTTTTTTTTTTTTGGGGGGGGGGGTCTTTTTTCATAAATGTGTTTTTCTGATGATCGACAGAATATGGTTCCTCAGGGTTTGTCTCATGATAGAGCAGTACTCCCTTAACACTAAGAGAACGCTTTTAGCGAATGTACAGCACCACGAATGGTAAACAACTGACAAAAAGGACAGCTTTAGCATAAGACTGGCCAAATTGATTCCCGCAAGCCACTTTATTAACGACGCTTGCCGGTCTATTGGATGGCTACCAATTTTCTTCTGTACCATTTGTCAACCCATGATTATTACATCATCGCATTGTAAAAAAAAGTGTAAACATAAACAGAAAAAAAATACTTGCAGAAAGATAGGTTAGTCAATGAACAATAACATGATTCCCATGTTAAACGAAAGTCCTATGTATTGAATCATAGTAGGAAGAGTTAAGAAATAAGTTGTATCGTTATATGTGGTCATAGTGTTGAATAATGAGCGATAATACAATTTATGATAGAACGAATGCGATACGAGGCCCAGACCGTAGAATGGGGCGGATGGTAGAATGGGAAATTTGACGCAGACTGAAACCGGCTTTACTCATTTTACTACTAGGTATCCTTAGAACCACATACTTGAGAAAGTGAATCTCATAATATTGTACTAGGCTCAGACCGTAGAATGAGACGGATGGTATAATGAGACATTTGCCGTAGATATGCTGAAACCTGCTTTACTCAATTTACTAATCGATATCCACATTCTTGAGAAAGTGTGACTCATAATATTTCAAAATGAAATTAAAAGTATCGTTTGTTGTTCATGAGAAAAGTGTAATAAGATTAGCCAGATTGACCAGCTTAACCTTTTTGTAGTTCCCACCTCCTCGATACGGATAAGAGACCTATAGTTACACCAGTTTTTTAGCGAATATCTTCCAGAATCAGATGAACAGACGAACAGCAAAACCAGCCTGTCGTGACCTGATACAAAAGACTTACAGCAGGGTTGGCAGATTTTTGCCAGGGGCTGTTTTTACCGTCGGCGAAAGTACTTGTTGACGTAGCAAAAGTGACAAAAACTATTAGCCACTTTTCAAAAGTTTTAAAGTAGTCTTCTTACTCCTGTTGATCCAATGTATTAAAAAGCATTTGAAAAAAGCATTAAAGACTGATAAAGGGTTGTAACAGATCCTATTTACGGAAGTTAATGAGGATCATTGTTCAATTAGATGCAAAGTGCTGGCATTGAAATGCAACTTGTGACTCGCTATTCATTTGCTATCATCGCCCGCATCTGCCTTAATCAAGAGTTTTTTTGGATCTAGGTACAATTCATAACAAAGTTCGCAATAGTTTAGGAAACGCTAAGGCATCAAAATTACTGTTCTGTTATAGCATATTAAGAGGGAACACTGAACTCGATTGCTGGGAATACAGGTTTGAGACACTGTAAAATTTGTAAAAAGTTGTACACAGGTGTATGTTTTGTGTATTTTTCCTGCTTGGCACGTATGAAAAAATGGCTTTATGATGTTTGTTTGCGGATAATATTTCTGTCCATAACACCCTAACAAAATGTAATGAAGTTGGCGAAGTTGCAAGTACATTTTTTCAGTTTTTCCAGTTTGTGCGAGGTAAAAACCTTTTCCCAGGTTTTTACCAGTTTTTGCTGCTGTCCCGGCAAAAATACCCTTTTGCCAGGCTCAACCCTGACTTACAGTAAAACCTCTGTAGGAATAAACCTCTAACCCGGATAAAAGACATAGAGTATAAGCCAATTTATAATGACCACATTTCACATTACTAAACATGCACCTAGACGTGTATAGAAATTAAGGAATTGGACAAAGGTGTTCCATAATCCAATTTTAAGCACACCATATTTATATATGTTACAGGCAATTTGTGTATTCAGTCAATTCGTGAATTGCCTGAAACGTTCAGGCAATTCGTGAACTGCCTGTAGGGGTCAGGCAATTGATGAATTGACTAAAATTTTCAGGCAGTTCGTGAATTGCCTGAAATTTAAGGGATCCTTGTTCACAAATTGCCTAAAGACGTTTTAGGCAATTTGTGTATCAAAATATTAACTGTTTAACGGAGCCAAATTTGTTAATTTCTTTTTTTATAATCGAAATAATTGCAATTAAGGCATGTACTTGGGGAAGTATAATAGGGGGTCGTAGCATACGTGTCTTACCTGACCGTGTTTCATAATTGAAATTATGGCCAGAGTAAAACATTGTCCTTTGGGCTCCAATTTCCGGAATAGGTCAATGGCCAATAATGTTTCTCACCGATGTAAGGAATTAACTAGAACCTTATTTCGCTAGCGAAATGTTAAACACTTGACAAAAATTAAAACGCAAAAATATTTCCTTCAATGGGTTATTTCTTGAATAATATATTGCAGACAACACATCTTGAATAGGTCTTATAAGCCGAGGAGTGTTTCGTTTTTGTTGGCTTAAGGTTTTATTGACAGAGCAGATATACGCCGCGTTATCTATTTACGTAGTGAGAGCTCGCACAAAGCTTAGCAACTGTGTTCTGTGATGTACGTTAAATGCTCTGCATTTACTTGCAAAAATACACTCTTTTCACATGGCGTTTTAACAAAGAAAACGAAATCGAAGACGAAAATAAAAAGTGACATGCACACGTTCAGATCAAGCTCTTCATAAGTCCCAAGCTTTATGGTCCTAGGGCCCATAGTGTCAGAGAAGAAGAAGACGCAAAAAATCGGAAAAAGTGTCAAGAAGAAAAAAAGGACGAACGGCCGCTCGCACAAATTCATATAACTCTTGCAAGCCAAAGGCTTGTCAAGTGTTAAATTAGGTGGCCTATCAGGATATTTAATTAGGATATTCTCAGTATACGAAGCCATTGGGTTCTGTGATATAATCGCATGGACTACCGTATCATTTTTATGCGGATGATTCTGGTCTGGAAAATGCCTTCAATCCACGCTCAGTTTCAGAACAGGGCACTGCCCTTGCTCAAGTTCTGACGCCATCAAAAATATCGGATCCTGGATGACCGCTAATAAACTTAAATTGAACAAGGATAAAACTGAATTTTTGGTCATAACAGGTGCACGCAACGAGAAATTCATCAGTACCCATAGCCTACACCTAGACAATGACGTAGTTACACGTTCTCACGTTGCTCGAGTCTTGGGAGTGCTCGCAGACTCGCATTTAACAATGGAAGCACATATAAACTCGGTTGTTCGAAAGTGCAACTATTACCTACGGTGGATACGAGATGTTCTTTCGCGTTTAAACGATGATGCTGCAAGGACACGCGTGCATGCGTTGGTGATTAGTCGCATCGATTACTGCAACGGTGTTTTAATCAACCTCCCCAGTCACAGATCAAACGGCTTCAGCGCATCCTTAATCACTCTGCACGTATTGTGCGACCATCTAGTGAAGAAAGTGTCAAGGATAAACTCATGGCTCTCCATTGGTTACCAGTTGAGCAGCGTATTGCGTTTAAAATCGCACTTTTGACTCATACAGCGCTCAACAATTCACCACCTAAGTATATTACAGAGCTCCTTACACCTTATTTTCCATCGCGTAGCCTGAGGTCGTCTGATCAGTATCTTCTCCAAGAGCGTCGATCTAATCAGCGCTACGGGGAAAGAGCGTTCCAAAATGCAGTCCCCAAATTATGGAACTCTTTACCATTTAGAATAAGACAAGAACGTGATATTTTAGCTTTCAGAAAACTACTTAAACTCACCTTTTTAGACTGGCATACAATTAATGTAAGTTTAATTTTATCTAGTCAGTGTTTTTAAATTTTATTATATTATTATTTATTATTTTATTATTTTTTTTTAATTTTAATTTCTTATTAGAATATCCATATTGTTGGCGCTTAGGGTTATACCATTGTAAGCGCGATATAAATGTGTTTATAATAATAATAATAATAATAATCACTTTCCTTCCAAGTTACTCTGAGGTTTAGGTCTGATACTATAACAGTAATAACAAATAAATACCGTCGAAAGCAGGTCTAAAAATTGCAATTTAATTTTTTGTGGTGAATTTAAATTAAAGATTTTGACGGGGTGTGTTATTTCCAACCGTCTGAATTGTAAGATAATTGAGGGATTTAATTAATTCCAAATAAACCTCTATAATAAAATACAATCCAATCTGTCGTGGGAGTTTACAGTTTAGAATTGCAATTATAAATTGATGTAACCGCTATTTAAGTATGGTG
This sequence comes from Protula sp. h YS-2021, assembly GCA_949752745.1. Classification (NCBI taxonomy): domain Eukaryota; kingdom Metazoa; phylum Annelida; class Polychaeta; order Sabellida; family Serpulidae; genus Protula; species Protula sp. h YS-2021. The sequence goes on along the minus strand of OX457027.1, from coordinate 21,835,090 downwards.
TTATGCCTTTTACTTGATACAATTGCAATTAACGGGCATCGGAGTGCAGTGCTATTATACAACTGAGTGCGTGGTAAAATACATGCAAACTGATTCTTTGATTTGCTATTGATGTAAAGATAAACGATGTAAAGATAAACGCTTGTTACAGTTGCAATTAACAAGCAGCGGAGAGCTCTTTTATCATGAAACTTAGTGGTAACGAAGTCAGATGTTTTAGATCAAATAACTAGTAGATGAATGCAATGTGCAATGTAAATATGAACGTTTATTTCTTAAACATGCAACCATTGCTTTATAACTGCCTATGAAATGTAGCAATAAATAGAAACATCAAAACTTGTTCAATATCTCTTATAAAAGATGTCTCAGGCAATTTGTGAACTGACTGGTCCCTAATTTCACGAATTGCCTGAATACACAGATTGCCTGTAGCATATATATGTTCAGATATATGAGGTAAAATACTACATAATTGTCAAAATGAAATGTTGTATAGGGAAGGCGACAAGGGGGCTGGGGTGTCGGGGGAAACATTTTTTTTTTTTGTTTACAAAAAACAAAACGGCAGTGGCTGGCTAATACAAGTGTTTAACATGTTCGGGTACACTGATATTGATGTGTACTTGCCGCTGTAGTTGATTGGCATAGGAGGAAGCGTCGTGCTCCATACGAAGAGGCATCATACTTCATTACAAAAATTGGCATTCTGCCGTAACGGGGGCATAATGTAAAACACACATATGTCTTTACAACTCCGAAAAAATGTATCCCCGTAAAGGGATCGTAAAACGAGATTTTAGTTTTAATCATTAGATACGAGAGAAATTATTCGAAGATTTGCAAGAAAGGGTGATAGAAATGCGTTTCTGCCCCCAAACACTTTCGTTGCCAAGAGGAATCCCAAGAGGCTGGTTGGATGATCTGTTCTTGTGACACGAGGAATAAACCAGATAAGACTTCAGGCATCCCCTGGGCTCAACTGGGACACGAGTAAACAGCGAAAAGCAAAAATACTATCCACAGCATTTTTGTCTATTTTACTTTACATATCCAGTCGCAATAGTTGAATGTCAGTTTTTGCCCTGCTCGTATACGCAACATGCAGAATTATCCCAGTTGAACTGTCAGAAACCCATGACTTTATCTATTGTATCTGTAATTTCGCCACATCGGAAAAAAACAATATTTATGACATTTTTCTGTATTCTGCTGGTTGAATGTAGATATTGTTTAAACGAGGACATCATTATTCGTGATTGCTAGAGGAAACTATAAAAATAACTTTCGGTTGACATTTAATAAGCATATCCCTAAATAAAAAAAATGACAACGTTTAGAACATTATTGCTGTTTTATTGAAAAAAAAAACACTGAAACCGATGCTAGGTTAGTGATAGACTACTTAGGGAAACCCGGATCTTGTCATCTTGAATTCGCGCGTGGATTAGTTGACGCCGACGAGATCAAAAGAAGCACGGGAGTGTGATTATGCTTATAAACCAATTCGGACTTTCCGATGGATGTGTCATTTTGACTGAAATTTATTGGGCGAATTTGAGGAAATGACAGAGAAAAACATCGTAATTTTTATCTTCCTTCAATATGCGCACTTTAAAATGTACTAAGCCATTATGTGGATTTTTAGAAACTTTCACATTTTATTCTGCCTCTTTTATAACCTATTTTATGAACGTGTTTCAGATAAAATAGAATTTTATGAATTTTCAGGACTTTTTCTGTATTTTTTTATCCGTTTAGGCCATCCAAATACGGTTGAAACCTTTCAGCAACTTTCTAAGTAGGAATCCTCTTATCCATATGTTTGGGTGTAAAATAGAATGCATGCAATTTGCTCCTACATTATTATTTTGGTAACGAGGAATGGCTGGAGCGAACTGGATCGCTTATACCGGTAACATCGCCATCGCCCCAAAACATGATTTATCCCGGAAGTGACAGTATTTCTTATTTTCGTAGCTGATTGCTTATTGTTTGGAATTGCGCTAGCAAGTTACGCATTGTGAATGTGACATACAACGGTAGAAATGAGCCTCAGTTGATCTAAAATAAGGACCTCCTTCAATATCTTTTGAAAAATGAACTTTTTGTGTGTTTTTGCATTGCTGTATTAAGAGACTGATTTTCGGTATCATAGTATGGTAGAGGTCTCTAAGCAGAGTATAAAACCTTACTGGAAAATAATCGCTCTATAATTTCCTCTTTGCAAGAGATACAACTTAATGCACAACATGGAAATGTGCCTGAAATCAAAGTGTATATTTTCAACACGCAAAGTGATATAAGTTCGCAATTAGAAAGCACAAGGCATAAACAAGACCTCTGTAATCTGGCGGGTGTTGCAGTTCTTCCAGTGAGCCTCTGGATTTCTATTTAGGAATATATTTGTAATCGGAGCTGTGCAAATATTTGCTTTCATGATCCCTAGTGTTTATATTAATTAAGCAATGTATGCCCCGGATTATGCACGGGAATTGGATTGATAGACTGATAACATCAGCTCACATGAGAACTGGCTTGTTCGGGGAAGAGGGCACTGAGATTACATACTTAACAATTAGGATGCATCCGGTTGCCACAAAAAAAGGGGACTGCAGCCAGATTTGAGAAACAATGTCCCCCCTGTTGATATCTTCTTTGAACCCAGAATCTTGATATTGTTATTATTAGATAGAACACCAATAATGTGCCTGCTTACTATTCGTGCTGCAGGAGTTGTGTTCTTTTAACCACTGTTTTATTCCCGGAAGAAATATAGGTAGAAATGGAAGAAACCCTTTCTTCTGGGAAGACATGGACAAAAGTAGGAAGAAACCTATTGCCTGATTGAAACAGTGGTATAATAAGTGTCAGTTAATATAGGGACTCGCTATTACAACAAATGCAAGCATTCTCCTCTCAATTAGAAACAAAAAAAAAACAAAAAAAAAACGAGTAAATAAATACTCAGATGACCATTTGATAAAGCGAAGTTGGTTTCTCCACATCCGTCGGCCCCTAGTTATTAAGTCACCAAGTGACGTCAGTGCCAAGAGTCTTTAAAGACAGTTGTAAGGAGTGAGATTTGCATGACAGTTATATCAGTTAAAGCGAGGAGTACGATTTGACGAAAGTCATATCGGTAAACACTTGGCCCAAATTAAAATTTAAAAAAACCCTAAAATTTCTATTTTTTTAATTGGGATTTAGTGCGATACCATTCTAAAGGGATAATTCACTTTCATGACCATGTATCCTGCTAAAAACTGACCTGCATATATGCGTGCATTCAACATGCCTGGTGCAGAGCCCCCCACCCCTCCATCCAACTACTCTCGAGCGTGTGATTTTTTTTAAAGACTTTCGAAGCTTCTGTTTAACATTTTGACCGTTGTAACTTGAAAATCGATGAGTAGCATCCAAAAACTACATCGAACACTTTATGAATTATTAATGATTTATATATATATATATATATACTGTAATATTTTATATATAATGATGCATTAAAATGATGCACACAGAAATGCACGCTATTAAATTTTAAGTCTATTATTTTTTTTATCGTGCTCAGCTGCACACAAGTTCAACTGATCTCGAGCCTTATTGCATGCACACACATGTACTTATTTCTAGCAATGCGCAAATTAAAGCCAGTGTGTTAACAGCAGGCCTCAGCTGTGAGGTAATAGCAAACTATGCACAGCGAGCATCAGCCTTTTGCTCAGTGCAGGAAAGGGGAAAAATTACCCTGTCTTTGCGTATTGATTTGACCTTGAAAACAACCTTAATAATAAATAAAAAAATATTTATAGAACTAGTTTACGTCAAGTTCTATATACTGTGAAAGTTTGATGTCAATAGGACCAGTAGTTTCTTACGAGTTGTGATGACAAAATGACGGCCGACTGTAAAGAAAAAAAAAACGATGAAAATCTCACGGGTGCCCAATACCAAAGCAGTTAAAAAGTGAACCCAACATTCAATAATCCGTTAGGCTGGTATTGTTAAAGCAATCTTCTGGAAGGTGTTTGCTTACTCTGCGCTCTCCGCTTAAGCGTACATTTCGGTTTCTGTCTAAATATCTTAAAACAAGGGTTACCAAAAGTGTATGCTTTCATAAAAGGTAACTATTGCAGAGACTGTCTCCGATTGTACCAAATTACGGTGATTATAACCTTAGGGGATTCTATGTAAAAACTATTTTTAGCGCTTTAAGCAAATGAATATTTCCTAAACTATTTAATTAAGAAACCTTTGGAGTTTCTCTCATTTATTCCCTAAATCAAAGGAAGAGACAGTTTTTCTTCCATATCGGAAAAGAAGTAAAAACCATGTTTTTTTTTTTAACCAGCTGAGAAACTTGCCAACCTTGGCTGGAATTTTGTGCATGCCGCGTATAAATACACGAGACTAATACGAGTGAACTGCCTGCGACTTTTCGCTTATCAAAATTGTGTTGAGTGTCTGTGCAGAGAGTACAGCACATTAGATAAGTAAATGTGGACCCTCTCCTCCAGCTCCAGCGTTGTGTCATTAAAAACCAGGATTTGTGCATTCAGACCCTTTATGGTTTTCATTATAGCTTCAGGGAGTGCGTGAGAAATCTTTTTCGTCTCAAAATCTTGTCAACATTTTAAGGAATAAAATATTTCACTAAATTATTGTTTGGAACCTTTTTGAGTTTCTTTCAACCTGCCAGGCAAAAACAGTGGTTTTTCCCCACCTGCGAAGACACTTGCCAGCCCTGCATTTAGCCTACTGTTCTCGTTTCAATTTCTTTGTCTGCAATACAAAGTTTTAGCCTTTGTTTTATGCTAGCAAAAGATGAAAGTGCAGCATTGGGACGGATTAAGAAAGCATCTCATACATGCTCACACGAATGCAGTTGAATTTATAGTTCTTAAAATGTTATATAATTTCAGTTGTAGAACGTATTGACGTGGAACGAGTTCAATAGAATAAGATCACCGGGTGCTGAGTATAATCCAGTATGGAGCATAACCTGGAATGTGCCGATGAGGATGCAGCGGTGTCCGCCATTGAGGTACAAAATGCTATGTAAGTAAATTAACTGTTGTACGATCTTCTTATCTAATAAATAGTGGCCACCAAAGCTTTGCACACTGAATAGTTGAGACATCTATTGGCAGATTAACGGAATTTTTTGTATATAAATCTTAAGATTTGAATCGGAATCGGATGATGGGTCACCCTCGTTTTATTTTCAAAAACTAAAGTTTTATCATTAAAAGAGACAGTTTAACAAAGTTGATATTGTCGTTTTCATACAGCTAAATTCGCTGGCTGACGGATACTGATATTAATACGAGCAAATGACAGATATCACCTGTCTTTTGTGGGTTGGTGTTACGTTTTGCATCAATTTCAGCCTATGTACTTTTGTTTGGGAACTACTGACGTAATTATGGTGACCCGGGTCGTGCATCGAACAATAAAAGCCATCGTAAAAGTGCTGTGCTTTTGTCAAATAGTGTATTAAAGTGAGGATCATTGGTAGGGTGTATTTTTCTATCAGGCACTACTTTTCTTTCACACAGTGTGTACGACAGCTTCCACTCAGCCTGTTCAGCGGGGGATATCAGCGCCCTCCGATTAATACTGAAAGGCTGCACAGAGCCAGAAAAGCAAGAATTCCTACAGCACACCACCAACACAGGAACGCCCATGTTCGATGCTATTTTTGCTGATAGGACAAATGTGATTTCCTTTCTGTTAGAAAGCGGCTATGAGGTGGAAACCGAATGTGACGTGAACATCTTCTATCCGATATTATTGCGAGACAAGCGTAAGTGTAATTATTGTATATATTGTGTGTATTTTAATTTAACACCAGTGCACCTTTAAAAAGATTATGGAACACTTTGTTATTAAAAACAAGAATGCATCAAGCAAATAAAAATCTACATATTTTTGGTTGAAGGAAAAATAAGGCACTATGGACAAAGTGATGGTCTAATGTTCCGGAATAAAACACAGTGAGGCCCAGCCCAACTGAAATATATAGAGAATCGTAGAAGTTGAATTGCCCTTTATCTAAGCTAGTCTATTCCGGAATAGACTAACATTTACCCAAGTGCCTTGTTACGGAAACTAACCAAAACATATATAAATTCACAATTGATTGATAAATCTTTGTTTTAAATAATAGAGTGTTACAGGGTGTAATGTATATTTTGAGCATGAATGTGGTATAGGGCAGTTACGTTTTGCAACAATTAGTAGGTAGTCGTCACATGATATTTGTACAGTATATACACATTGCGTTTTCATAAAAGATGAATGTATTGAGTAATAATTTTGCTGTATTCTGCACCAGTGACAGCGTTGAGCGTGGCGTGTGCGGTAGGGAGCGAAGAGATTGCTGAGATTCTACTGGAGCATGGTGCACAGGTACGGAAGTCCCCCACCGCACCGCAACCGAAAACCAACCGTGGTTTTTCGGTTCGGTTTCTTTAAAAAAAAAAAAAAAGAAAAACCGCGGTGTTTTTTTTTTTTAATTTTTTTTTTTTTTTTATTGTTATAATTTTTTTTTTTTTTTGAGTTGAATTGTTTCACTGATGGCGAACAGCTATAAAATAAGGCATTGCTTCGCGCTCAACTATAAAACTTAAGTATGTTGACATCTTGCTCTTTTTAAAGAAAATTATGTACATGTTGAGAAGTTATCACTTGAAATTTTTTATGTGAACAGTTCCTTTAGCGCCATTAACATGTTTTCTAAGTGTAATTCAAGATTTAAAGCTTCTTGTGATATTGTAAAGACATTTTGTTTATGGTGATATAATTAAGACACTCTGTAAATGTTCTTAAGTTGGAACAAAACTGTAATGGTTGCTATGGGACATACTAAATCGTAATCGTAATACGTAATCGTATGTTCGGTGATGTGAAATAATGCGTATATTGATTATTTTTTGAGATATTTATACTTAATTGTAGTTTCCGCTACTTTTTAAATAAGTTAATGAGAATTCAGGGACGTTTGTTATCCAAAACTGAGCACTTTTTTACGAATAGCAGAATGAATTTATGATTAATAAAATGATTATTAGGTTTCCTGCTTTGGGGAGACTTGTTTTAGGTGCTTCGTCACCCAAGTAAATATTAAAGGAGTGATGGTCTAATTTATCAATTTGAGCGTTACAGATGCTATAAACTGGTGCTTTTGTTTGAAATCACATAGTTAAAAGGCATTATTGGCTGTAGTACGATAAAGTTTTAGCTAAATATAAATAATATACCATTTCGACAAAATTTTAACACTTTTTGAAAAATCATACCGTAAAAAAACGAATCGAGCCGAATAATTGAAGTGTACCGAACCGAACCGTGAGAATGGTGTACCGTCACACCCCTATGCAGGTCTAGACCTGGTGTCCGTAACATTGATCATCGGAAACCCGGTGGAGAATTTGCTTCCACAAATGTGGTTCCATTAACTCGGTTTTTTATTGTGGTGGTTACTGAAATTTTTTATTTGACTGTTAAATTTTTAATTCTTAACAATTACTGTCAATATTTCGAGGTTCTTGTTTTATGTAAAATTTTATTTCACAAATATTTTTGCTTTGAGAAATTCCTGCAAGCTGTTGTCCTACACCACACCTACGTCTCTACATTTCTCTAGAAACTTCCAATATTATGCGCCCATAGTCTGAACGTTCTTGCAAACGGTGTAAGAATGGTTAATTATTCTACACATGCATAAAGTTTATAAATGGCCATTCTGTATAGACCAGACTAACCAATTGTGAATGATGCGATTTTCCTTTTAACGTCTAGCTATATTTTAGTCATTATAAAGAAACGGACAGTCTTTTTATAGAATACGGTTTGTTAAACAACGGCATTAACTTTGAACTTAAACTTTGAAAAAAAAGCACAGCAACAACAAAACAACTCTCAATTATGCCTTCGATAGATATATGAATAAAGAGCTTGGGTAGAGACTCGCCTCCTGAGTGATAGCCAATGAGTGCTTAGAATTTCGTTTGCGGAAGAGGGAAGTTAACTTTCAGCGCACGGTATCTTATTGTTGCAGGCGAACCGCAGCTCACAGCACTCGTCCCCGCTCATCTACGCCAGCGAGCACAACAACGTGGAGCTTGTGTCTCTGCTGCTTAAACACGGCGCCGATATCAACAGCGTCCCGCGAAGCCTACACGCCGAGACGGCCGTACTGCCGCTTTACCAGGCTTGCATCTACGGCCACAGGCAAGGGTCATTATTATCCCTCCAGTCGAGATCCAGAGTGGGGACTATAGATTTGGGTGCTGCTCCTCCGTCCATTGCTAGCTGTTACTGCAACGCTAATAATCCGTTTCCTGTGATAGTTAGTATATAATGGGCTATCATAGCGTGAAGGTGCACGCCATTTTTATTTTGATATTGACTCAATTTCAAAGTAACACTGGCCGCCATATTGGATTTTCATCCACATAAAAACTACTGAAACTACTAGAACAGTCATCACCAAATTTTAGAGACGGTTTAACCATTTTTAGAGCGCATTTAGGTTTCCTTTTTGGTTTTGATCGGAAGACTCAACATGACCTAGCATGTTCTATTTCATCCGCAGTGTTCTGTAAACATGATACAACAACGGCATTTGGAACCAAGTTTATCTGTTGAAGCAACAGTTACCTTCCCACCATTATGTGATATTTCCAACCGGTCTGTGTAATTCTGTTCTCTTTCTTTCCGCTCTGTTTTAGTGAAACCGCAGAACTGCTGTTTGAGAGTTCCGAGTCGACCCTGAGCCTGGAGAAGCGCATCTGCCTGCTGGGGTTACTCGGCGCCCAGTGCATCAACAAACATGAGGAGTACGAGAGCGGGGTGAGGTGCTGGCGGAGGGCCTTGATGGAGCTGAGGGACAACAGCCCTGAGGACACCGATTTAAGCGTAGCCCTCGAACATCTGTATATCCAAGAAGGACCCGACAATATCGTGGACAGAGGTACGGTGTTGCTAAGCAACGATGCTAATCAGAGCAGTGAGGCGATAGTTTTAAAGCACAGGCATGAAGTGTTTAAGGATATGAAGCTATGTACGTCTCTGGAAGAACTAGATGCGATTGCGCATGATGAGAATTTACTGCGATTACAAGGGATGTTGGTGTTAGAAAACGTGCTCGGCCCGTCACATAACGAGACCACGCAACAAGTGTCTAAGGCAGCGAGGAACGCCTTAGAGAACAATGACCTGTCACTCACGTGCAAGTTATTCTTGTACATCATTGAAGGCAACGAGCGAAGGAATAACAGTGCCACGGCCGCGGAGTACACAGCCCAGCTGGCTGAGCTGTTACTTAATGCCTTCACGTCGAATCCAGGCATACTGAAGGGTATCGAAGACTTTATGGAGATTGTGGGCGCGGCGATCGAATTCACACAAGAGACGATTTGTAAAGTATTCAAGGCCTACACAGAATGTTGCAGCGGGTGCGCAAATGGCGACGAAGCTTCAACGAGTTATGATTTGGACACGAAGAAAAGGCAACACGACCACATTAAAATGTTGACAGAATTAGCCGAGACATTTATCGGCTACCTCTGTATATTCCTAGACCAAGATTACTCCGCGGACCAGTGGAAAAATATTTGCATTTGTGTAGTAAAAATATTGCAGTTATCGTCAATCACCGAGAAAACCACGTACAACGTCGAGAGCGACTTGTTAAAACTGGTCGCTTACGGAGGTCACAGTGCTTCGTCCACGTTGTACTTCTTTCAAGAAACAATCCTGCCGAGTACCAAAGTCCTCCAGTGTTTACTTCACTGCGGGGCGGATGTGGACAGGCAGGATATTGTCGGTAATACGGCGCTGCACTACAGCCTGAACCCGGAACCCAACGTGGAGATAGTAGAGTTATTAGTGAACCACGGCGCGCACATAGACATCTCGAACCACGCCGGAATGACACCTGTTTCATTGATTTTAAAGAACAAGAATATGGAACATCTTCATGCTTTTCAGTACGTGACGTTGAAGTGTTTGGCTGCTAGTGCTGTAATGCGCTTCCGAGTTCCATATGTGACGCAAGTGCCAGTAGCTTTGGAAAAATTTATAGTTTGCCACGGAATCCTGCAAAATAAAGACAAGAAAATGCTGAAGAGATCGGCTTCGGAGGGTGACAGTTTTCCGGGACCAGTTTCCCAATGTTAGTGGTCTGGCCGGATTTTAGCGTTTAAAACATCTTATTTCGTAGTGGAAAAAAACATGCGAAAAATGAGTTTGCTTTTGCCGATATTACTAGAATGTATAATGTCTTCGAGCCCTAAACCTGTAACTCATCACTTGTGAGGAATTTGTTATGTGTGTGTAAATAATTTATTTATTTATTTTTTTTTTTTGCATTCTCTTCCTACGTTTGTGGTCCGATTGTTTTGAAATTTGGCAGGAATGTTTCCTGGGTAATCCTCCATACTGCTTTTGTGTGTGTGTGTGTTTTTTTCTTTGATATTTGGCCAAATTTGTGAAAAAAAACAGTGCTACTCTTCCTACGAATTCGGCCCGATTGCGTTGAAGTTTGACTGGTATTTTTCGTCATACGACGTCAAAACCTGTTGTGGACACTTGACGTTTTTTTGACACTATAATAATTGTTCAACGACAAATGAGATCAGCTTCAGACTTGGTGGGATTATGCACTAGGTGGGACTTCCTATTGCTGTTGTAGTTGACACCTACTGGACGACGCATGACGCTAAATGAGTTCAAAACGTGATTGCAAACTCGCACCTCACTGGCTTCTGTGAACTTAGGGGAAGGCGGTTCGGTAGAATTGATGATCGGTGATGAATTGGGGGGGGGGGGGAGGGGGGCATCACCAGTGCAGAACAATTCCGAGATGAGCGAGTGGGGTTTGATGAGCGGGAAGAGGAGCAGAGGGTAGGCTGTGCCTTTGTTAACCAATGCACAAGTTATCGACCCAGACTGGACATAGCATGACTCAGCATTTTCTGAATAAAACTAAACATTGAAATTGTTTTTGTTTTTTTATTTCACTTTCTTGCCAAGCTGTCCCATATATGAGAGTGGTTATCTAAACTTATGTAGCAGTGTGTGAGATACCTGGAAGTATTTTTTCACTTTTTAAATGGCTTACCTACCATCTTGTGTTGTGACCAACAGCTTACCATTTTCGCACCAAAATGTCCCCTCCTCCCTCAACCCCCCCCCCCCCCCCCCCCTGTATCGTCACGGTGGTGAGTCATCTGTTGTTATGAAGTTATGAAGGTTGCCTTTTGGTGCTTTTTCGCTGATGAGAAGAGAAGAGAAGTTATATATCATGGATGTAACTAACATCGTATTATTTATGATAAGAATTCTGAAGCAAACAAGAACTAGATATTTTTTGGTAGGGTGTTTCGGAATAGACTACCGATAGATAAAATGTCACAGATATCAAAAATACTTCATTTTTCTTATTCCAAAAGGGGAAAAGAAGTTGAACATTGTAAATTCTTCTCTTTAAATATTTAAAAATTGAATTTACATTTGACAGCTTATTAAAATGTCAGTACTTCAATATTGAAATACTTATTGAAATTTAAAAATTTTAAAAATTTATTTGTAATTTCGATTTTTTTCATTTTTTTATATTTATAAGGCAAGAACATGAGTTGTTTATATAGTGTGTAACCAGTTTGTAGCATTAGCATTAGCCAAAGAAACTATCAATGCCCCCCCCCCCCCCACCGCCCTCCTTTAGTCGGATTTTGGCGGATAGACAAAAAAGTAGCTTTTCAAGAAATAATCTGTGGAACAACTGCACAAGGCAGAATTGTGGCAGAAGCAACATTTGAAAATTAACTTTCAAATTTTTCTTAATGCCCCTCTTTTGCTCAATATTTAGGGGATCGCCAAATAGAAGGCTTTACAAACAAAACGGTATGCTAGTGAACATTTATGATAAATTTGAAGGCAATTCGATCAAAGTTGTGGAAGAAAAATCTTTTAAAATTGGCTGCAAATAAAAATACCAGTTTTTTTGCCATTTTTTGCCGGATCGCCAAAAATTTAAACAGAGGCATACCCAGCAAAATTTGAAGGCAATTCAAGCAAAATTGTAAAAGAAAAAAATGGCTACCAGAAAATTTTAAAAGGCCCCCTATTTCGCCAATTTTTGGTGGATGGCCAAAAAATTTCAAGAGAGGCCTACCCACAAAACATTCGTACAAAATTTAAAGGTTATCTGATCCAAGGTGCGGGAGAGGAAACATTTTGAAAATTGTTAATTAAAACAATATAAATGCCTACATTTAGTCAATTTTTGGCGTATCGTCAGAAAAAGTTAAGTTTCAATACAGAGCCGTCTAGGGAACAATCGTGCCAAATTTGAAAGAAATCCGATCAAAATTGTTGCAGGAGTAGCATTTTGAAAATTGCTATCAAGTTTTTTTGTTAATGCTGACTCTCATTTATCCAATTTTGGTGGATCGCTAGGAATCTTTTCAAACGATGCTTCCTCCATAATCCAAAGCAGATGTAGAAGCTTAACAAGAATGTGCAGGGACATGGTGACCAGCCGAGATTTAGTGAATCAAGTATCAAAAGGTTTGTATTCCGACAAAAGGTGGAGTCTTAAAAATCCATTTACTGAAAATTCTTCAAAGGCCGACATTTGCCTAATCTCTGGTCAGTTTTAAAAAACAAATTTCAAAGAGCCATAACGTTAGACTTCGCCTGAAAAATGAAAGCAATCTGATTAAAATTTCTGGCAGAAGAACTGTTTTGAAAAAAAATCCCCAAAACATTCAAACGGCGGCATGAGGCAAATCTTTGGAAAATATATAAAGAAAACATTACATAAAGAGTAATGTTCTGAAAGATTGAATCAATCCCATTAAACTGCAGTAGGCAACGCAGTTTGGAAAATAAAAAATTTAAAATACCATTAATCGGAATTTCTTTCTTTCTAACTCTTCTTTTGCTGTTTCTTCATTCTTCCTTCGTTTTTCCCACTTGTTTCTTTAGTAAGGGCGTCCTAATACACCCATCCTAGATGATGAGCGGGACGTTAAACAGCAACAAACAGATTGATCATTTTTGGAAAATCGCTAAAACAGCAACTTTTGGAGAGGGAAACATCTAAGGAACATTCGTAAAAGATTTTAGGAGAACCCGGTTTAAATAATGGGAAGCGTTTTGAAATTGGCTACTAAAGCTTTTAAGTCCTACCTATTTAGTGAACTAGAATTTGAATTTGATCAGTGTAATACGGACATCACATCCTCATATAAAGCCAATAATAAACACAATCTAGAATGAGTCGTACCCATTTACATCTTTCGAACAAACTTGATGTCTAAAGTTTAACATATATGACGGATAAGCACAGAAGAAACACAACATAAACAGCTATGGCGATTGGACATCAATGATATCAATAAATTCATTTATGTGTTCTTTCTTATATCATCTGATGGAAATTGTCTAGTGCAGTTTTACATCGGGACCACTATGAATACCCACTAGATTAGCCATAGCATGTTGGCGTCAATAATCACATTTAATTCCGTTATGTGTTTCGTTGATTTTTGCGTGCGTGTTAAGCATCACCGTGTCAACAGTGCGCCTTCACAGTGAGCAAAATATTAGTGACTCGAACACATTTGCATCGTGTTCAGTTATGTTGTCGATATCATAATGAATGCTAAGTAGAATTCGCTACACAGAACGAAATTTAAATAGGAGAAAACAAAAAATATTTACTAATAAAGTCAAAATGTCTACTAACTGCCCGCCAAATTTCGGAAAAACCAGTGACCGTTCAGGTAACTTTGTTATCACTTAAATATTGTCCCTGAACGGTTTTGTTATTCTGGTGGAACCTGAGAACCATTACTTGACGGTCATGTGGAAAATCACTAGGGTGGTGGATGTGAGAAGTTTTTCCCCAAGTTAAGTTACTTGTAATTTTCAACCTTGACAGTAACAGGTTAAACAGTAAGAAAGTTTACATTGGACAGTCTGATATATTGACTTAAAACTCTCGGCGATATATCGTTGGTACATAACCAATAGATGGTATTGCATAGAATCGGTTAACATGCCAAACTTGATTTGTATCCTTTACTTGTGTGAATACCAAAATATCTATTTCAATACAATGTTTTGTCGTTTTATGAGTAACATAACTGTTTGAGATTAGTCCTCCTTTGCAATTCGCAGTGAACTATGCCCAGTGGCATGGGTTGATATTCATCTCGGAGGCTTACACTGGAAGAGATATCGGGGAAAAGGAAGACACCCTTTATTATGGAAAGAAAAGGAAGAAAGTGAGGAATTTTTTCTAGTTAAAACTATCAGATATCGATTTATATGGGGTAAAGTAATTGCTGATATGATGGCAATCATTGTCTTGTTTGTCATTAACAAGCAAACAAGTAAATAGATATACATATATTGTCACCTGATATATTAAAAATATCTAAAAGCCCGCTTACATTTGGATCTTAAAGCAAGCCATTTGAAATTTTAAGAGAAATCTCACCGAACGATGAATTTTTAGTACTGTTTTGTTTCTTCCAGGCAAAAATTGTCTCTACTATAAAATTTCTTCACACCAGGCCTTTTGATTCCTGAAGGGCTATATTTCAAATTTTCATGTTTACTGTTCTTAGTTTATCTTTTTCTAAAGCTAAATGCACTAATAGGCACAAAGATTAACTATTTTTATTTGCTATCTTACTATAAAACACTACTTGAATGTGCTTTCTTTGCTAACATTTTGTTGTTTGTGTATAACTCTTTCAATAAATAAATAAATAACAAAAACGTTTTATTTTATTTTGGTGCGAAACATACATTTACATGGGTCAGTAAATCAAGTACTTTAAACAAAGTTATGATCTCTTAGTTAGCTAAGCTGTTAGACTAGTTTAATATCATAGTCTGAACTGTTACATTTATAGGAATGATTTGCTAGCCAGATGAAAAAATTGCATATGATTCATGTGTTTCCGAACATATGTTATTCTTGCTATGTAACTGAGTATTGTGAAGAAACAGATATTTTGAAGGAAACGATAAGTGACTTTCCGTGAAATGAAAAATATATTGATTATTCTTTTCTCAATTTTTTTTAAATTGGTCTTTAATATGTGGATTTCGTGGAAAACTACACTTTGAATTTGCCTGCTTGGTCAAACAAGGATTATTGTCACTCATTAACGTTGCGCCCCAGCTGGATACCTGGCCAAACTAGTATCACTGTCTGTTCAATCAGAAAAGAAAGCAACGCTTGGCACTACCATGAACGAACGTTGCATGATGGCGGCATACCACATTGGGTTGCGGATAATCATGTAAAGTGTTGTTTTATGTGCACGAGTGTATCTCGCAGTCGACACAGCTTTAGAATCGGCGTTAGGTGGTTTTGCGTTACACGCAACTGTAATTAGTAACAGCAGGAAGTGTCTTCAGGGATTAAAACGCAAAATGTAAACAAGACTCTATTTTTTCTTTTACATTTCTTGTCTTGTTATTGCCGAAGTAAGTGTTTTAATATAGCACCATGTTGTACTACATTTAGCTGTCGAAGGAATGGCATGTTGTGTTGACTGAAGATTTTTTGAGCGATAATAGATGGTACCGTGAAAATCTACCAGTAACCTTGGTCAGCACCGCCCATAATAAGCCAAATCACGCTTTGGGCGTTCCGAATAAAATGCGCAAAAAATTCTGCGTTTCGAATGCAAACTATCCGGGTAAAAACGAAAGAAACGATAGAGAGGTTTCGCCTAAATTTCAAATTTCTCTGCACCAAAGAGCAACCGTTTTTTTTAACAACTCGTATGCTGTTTTTTAGTCCCAGGTGACTCCCACCTCCACGGAGGAGAGTCCGGTAGAAGAGTGGTGATGGGCTAGGGTCACTCGGGACTAGCTGTTTTTAAAACTTATTAAAAGCTTTGATAAATAATTTGAAGGTTCAATTTCTTTTCTGTCCAGAGTAAGAGCTGTTGTTGTGATATTTCTTCTACTATTTCTTTCATTTTTTCAGGTTTCCATGGAGCCGAAATTAATTTTTTTGCGCATTTTATTCAAAACACCCAAAGTGTGATGGGGCATATTCGTACTTTGACTGTGAACCTATTTCGTAAAAATAAAAGAAATGAAAGAGATTTTAACTGAACTCCAGTGTCTTTGCATTGATACAATCGTGCTTGTTTATCAACCCATATGCTGATAAAGTTTTAGACACGATATTGAGAAGGATGGTGTAGTATAGGGAATTTGACGTAGCCAGCTGAAACCTACGTTACTCATTTTACTAATGGATATATTTAAAATCAAATATTGTAAAAGTGTATCATAATATTGCAACATAAAATTGAAAGTGTTGCTTATCGTGCAAGAGAAAAGTTAACAGAACAAGCCAATTCATACGTTCGGATCTTTCCGGTGGAGGTATCGTTTCGACTGCAATTTTTTTGGGATAAATTATAAAGAATTGATAAGGGAAGAACATCAAAATTTTAATTTTCTCTCAACATGCACATTTTTGAATTAAAAAAAAACCATCATATGAACTTTTAAACTAGTATACATATTATTCAGCCCCTTTTATAGCCAACATGTGAATATGTTACTGCAAAATTGAATTTTGTTGATTTTCGCTAATCATATCATTTCTTTATGTTCTTATCCCTGTTGAATTCAGTCGAAACGCAAAAACGTTTCGGCAGAAGTCTGGGTGCGAATCCGCTTAGTGGCCGGATTGATAAGCTGTTGTTTTTTTCTTTAGGTTCGTGTCTTTTTTTTTTTTTTTTTTTTTTTTTTTTTTTTTTTTTTTTGACGTCGCTACCTTGGTTCTACGTTATACTTTGTATCGCTGTTAGTGATTGGTTCACGTGCAGGCCACCCATTTATTTCAGAAATTTGTGTATTGTTTACTTTAGAAAGAAAGTTTTTACTTTAGTGTCTTTTGTTGGCTATTTATCAGGAATTTTCTGTGTTTTGTATCAAGGTTGGAAGAAAATCCGATTAAAAAAATTATGATTTTTTATTTAAATAGGATTTTTTAAAATTTTTACCATTTAAATCAAACTCGAATAATGCAAGCAGGAAAATACCAATATTGCAGACGTCATTGTCATATAATGGTGCATAATGTGGGCATCACGAATGTGAATGTTTACGCAAGTGATATTCAGCAGAAATATATAATAACTCATCATGTAAAGATTATGGTGTGTAAAATTAGGTTGAATAATTATGTGTGTAATTTTTCTAAAACATATGTGCATCATCACTTTACACACCACATTTCAAACAATCATATGCTGTATATATTGTGGGGTAGTGAATAAACTCGTTGGCTCGGGGTTAGTACCCAAATAGTGAAACACAGCTCTTCGCCAGTCATAACGCTTTCATGTAAGACATTTCTAAGAACATGTACAGTTTGACAGCATGTCTGATAACTCTCCGCAAATTCAGTTGTCCAATCTATCTCTCCACAGTAAAACCTCTATTTAGTTTACACCTGTGACGATATCCCTTTGTTCTTACAATCCATTATTTTAATGTAATGGACTGGTGGGAGTCCATTATTTTAAATAATGGACTCTTTGCTGTTGCGAGTCCATTATTTTAAAACAATGGATTCGCTGCTATTTGAAATGAAAAATAAACAACTGTCCATTTCTTTTTCGTTTAGAACGATTTGGCGTATCTAAAAAAATATTAAACAAGTATATCAGTAAGAAACTGATTATAGTCCCCGCCGAAAGATATCTGAATGTACACTTCTTCGGTCAAAAACTTACTGAAAGATCGTACGTAAAAAAGCAGGAGGGTGGTGGACGGAATTTTGGTCAGCGAACAAAAGTGAAAGCATCGTGCCTCCACAAACAAAAATTTTGGCTATGTTGGAAGTTTAATAGTTTCGTCAATTTTTGGTCAAATCAAAAACCAATCCCACGTCGCACAAACGTAATATATATTCCTTCGCTCCAAAAAAACTCAAAATGCTGTCGTGCAGAATAACTGAGAAATTGCGCGTACAAAAGTGCCCCCACATCGCGCCCCCTACAAACAAAAAATTTGGTCAAGTTTGAAGCTTCTCAGTTTCGTCAATTTTTGGTGAAATTCTAAAATAACCACAGGTCGTCCAACACATGTTGTTACTTCCCACAAAAAATCAAAAGCCTGTGGTGAAACGTGAGTGAGTAATCGCGCGTACAAGAGTGGGAGCATTGGTGAGGGACAGATGGACGGACGGACAGACAGACAGACGAACAACGCGTGTTTTATAAGTCCCCCGCTCCGCACGTACCGCGGCGGCGGGGAAATAACAAGCTAAAAAACCACCGTTCCATGTGTTGACCAACCCCCCCCCCCCGCCCCCGTTCCTCCATCCCGCCCCTCACCCCGTTGTTTATTTGTGTGTGTGTGTGTGTGTGTGTGTTTACTAAATTTTACGAAAGAATTTGCATCCAGTGTGCAATTCAGCTGGGCATTTTCATTAACGATATCCAAGAACTCTTTTTCCATGTCTACACTTCGCACACCACCCACTGAATGAAAGACTCGGAACTGTACATTATTTTTCTCACACGTTGTTTATTGATTTCAAACCAGACAGCGCGTGACAAAATGGTTCATAACAAAGTGGGCGACATAATTTCACACTAGACTTTTGTTAGGGACAGTCCATGGAATTGGTTGTGAATTGTGTAAACTAAGTCAGATACAGAACTCAGAGGGTCCAAGAGTTCAAATAATGGACAGTTCCTCGGCGTTGCCTCGGAACTGTCCATTATTTGAACTCTTGGACCCTCTTCGTACTGTATCCTATACATAATGAACACTCGCAACACTCACACGAGCAAAATGTTCACAATGTCGAGGTATTCGCTAACAGGAGGTTCAAGATTTTCTCAAGTCAGAAGGTGATTTTTTAGATTCAAATAAAACAAAAGCATTTGTTTACACTTTAGTAATATAAAATAGGGTTGCCATACACAAACTTTATAAGGCACGCATCTATTTACGGGTTACAGTGTCACTGAAATTAATACGAAATAATTATGTCCCCACAATTCTTGTCCATTGTTCATAGTGCGTCTAGATCATTTACACAGAGACACAATTAACCCTAGTCATCGGTTACAGCTGTTTATATACGCATAATCAGACAGTGCTCAACAAACATAAGTAAGCTTTTTACTCGTGAAATTCAGGCTTGATCCCTACCGCTTTGTGTCATTATTTCAACCCCTTTGTCCTATTGATTGCACCCAAGTATTTGGATGCGATGAGCACATAACTCGTGCGGCAACGAAGCAAACAACACAACTAATCTCTCCACTGATATGGGCTACACTGCATATGGGGCAAAGTAAGGGGTCAGTAAACAAACTGGAATGTGTACCGGTAAAATACCTTGTATTCACTAATTAGAGGTTTGTTTGCACTGACATTGACCGTTTGGGACCCCAGCAAATGTTCACTGTTCAGAGTTTAGAGGTGTTCACTGACGAGAAATTACAATAAAATACCTATGGTTGAGCCAAACTCGTGCTCTGAGTATCAGCTGTTTTTGTGATATTTCTTCCATCATTTCTTTCGTTTTTCACCCGGTTTATTTGCAGTCGAATCGCAAAATTCTTGCACATTTTATTGGGAAAACATAAAGTGTGATTAGGCGTATATCGGTAACAGCATTTATCCCGGAAATGAAGTATTTCTCCTGTTTTCTCAGCTGATTGTTTTCAAAATGGGATTTCCTTTGTTGTCAGACTGACGTCACATGAAAAAGTTCAAAAGTTTCTAATTTCTGAAATATTTCAAAAATTGCAAATTTCTTGAATTTTTTTTTTTAATATCGACTTTTTATCAGCCTTGGTCGTTAAGCTGGTAAGGTATCCTGTGTGCTTTTGTATGCAACTAACAATGAAATTGTTGGATATACTCGAAAGGACAACTTCCTGCTAAGCTGTTTCGTCCTGTCATGTCTCACGAAACAACTTTGTTCTGTGTTATGTTTTAAGAGCAACTCTTCGCCGAGGAATCGTACTTTAAATAAATAACACCGCATTGTTTAAAATGAGTAATTTTCCATTTTGCGACATTTGATTTATTTGTAGTCCATTGCAGAAAAGCCCAACAAAAATATTTTAATATCTTATATAATACCGTGCTTTAAATATGCTAATAATCACAATTCCAGATATCTATCAGAACATACGGAAAAAATGACCTGCTGCTGTTTTTTACTTTGTAATTAACACTTGACAAGCCTTTGGCTTGCAAGGGTTATATGAATTTGTGCGAGCAAAATTCGTCCTTTTTTTTTCTTCTTGACAGTTTTTCCGATTTTTTGTGTCTTCTTCTCTGACACTATGGGCCCTACGACCATGAAACTTGGGACTCATGAAGAGCTTGATCTGAACATGTGCATGTCACTTTTTATTTTCGTCTTTGATTTCGTTTTCTTTGTTAAAACGCCATGTGAAAAGAGTGTATTTTTTGCAAATAAATGCGTAGCATTTAACGAGAGCACAGAATATGCATTTGCTCAGTGAGCTTTGTGCGAGCTGTCACTGCGTAAATAGATAACATGGCGTATGCCTGATCAGTCAATAAAACTTTAAGTCAACAACAACCAAACACTACTCGGCTTATAAGACGTATTCAAGCTGTGTTGTTTGCAATATATTATTCAAGAAATAACCAATTGAAGGAAGTATTTTTGCGTTTTAATTTTTGTCAAGTGTTTAACATTCCGCTAGCGGAATGAGCTTCTAGTTATATTAAATTTGACTTTGGTCTTTGAACTGGATTACTGTTCTGATTTTCTTCACTAAATATCCTGATTCTTCGACTTTAATGTCAAATGATGAAATTCCTATTTGTAAATAATTGTCTGCATGGTTCTATTCGTTTCAGGAGCCTGGCGTTGGAGTAATAACATGGTATGAGTTATGTCATCATGGCTGCCTAATGTAGTGCACTGAAAAGTCGCAGCTTGAACAATGTGCGTCGACGGAGCTATGATACGATGAAATAGTTGGTATGCTGCTCCCATTGTACAGTTTCAGTATTTGCCAGTCTATTTGTATTTCTCAGTAATAAAAAGTGCTATTCTGTACCTCCCATTTCTGTTTTCGTGCGTAATATATGAACATGGCAGAGGGTAAAGCAGAACACTTCCGTGCCCAGGCAATGTATGACGTCAGCTTCTCTTCGCAGCCACACGACGCGGCCGTAATTTCGTTCAGTGATCAACTAAATGAAGCTTGGTATCCAGCTATATCCAACACAGATGTGAGCTTAAGAGGGATCTCAGAAATCAGTCGACCAACCGATGGTGCTAAAAGCGAAAGAAGTTCCCACGGTAATATCGCAACTGATGGCCAAGGTGATTGCTGGGGCCTACACAAAAATGTCCCGAAGACTTGGGTAATAAGGACAGGTGATGCTTGTAACCGGGGTGAGAAAGTAAACAATGACAATACACAGGAGACAGCTGGAGACATTCTCGCTGATAACAGTTCTGATTGTTCAGAAACTCACGTGGGAAAAAGTTTAGCTAACAGAAACAATGATAGCAAACAAAACGGGGAAACTGTGGACCAGCTTTGGGAAGAAGAATGCGCTGAATGTGGCAGATTTTTTATCAGCACTGAACATTACAAAGCACATTGTAAAAGTCATGCCATCCAAAACACTGAGTCCGATGAACAGCTGAGGTATGCAGATAACTTAGAGTTGGGGGGTTTTAACTGCTTGGATTGTGGGAAACACATTTTGCGAAAAGATCATATGAAGAGACATGTGCTAACCCACGAAAAGCGAAAAGCTAAGGAAGTTGAAAACGAAGTAGTTAAAAATTCAGCACAGAGCGACCTCGTCTGTTCAGAATGTGGCAAACAATTTAAAGACACCGTTGTTCTGAAACGACATGAAAAGTTTCATGAAAAGAAAAAGGAAAAGGTGAAAGTCAAATCCAGGACCAAGTTCAGTTGCTCTGAATGTGGAAAGTGTTTCAAAAGAAAATGCTATCTTGAGAGACATGAAGTATCACATAAAGAAACAAGAAAAAAGAAAACATCGTCGCAAAAATTGGATTCCACAAGCATTGTTCACGGCATCACGCCACATGACACTAACAATAAGAAGGCAAGCCATGTTGAGGATGAATATGACGCCTTTGAACTGGTTCCTGACGATACTGACGAAAGAACGTGTGACGCGACTGATAATGCTGTTGGCAATGCTGTGGAAGTGAAAAGCAGCACCGATGATTTGTCGGAAAGTGTGGAGAAGTGTCGTCAAGGAGACGACGGGAAGGAATGTGGCATCGTGGAGAAAACAAAACAAGAAAAACATGCAATATCGGGTTCAAATGGCTTGTATTGTGAGGAAGTTGCCCCTGAAGCATCTACAACAAAATATAACTGCTTCGAATGTGGAAAACAGTTTGAGTTTAAATATCGTTTGAAACGCCACAGTCTTTGTCACGAAGCGCGAAGGTTGAAGGAAATCCATCGCCGAGATAAAATGGCTGCCGAAAGAGATGGATCACCTGGAGATATTAAGAAAAGAAAGAGGAAACTAGTTGACGTCTATTGCAAAGTTTGTGATAAATACTTCAATCGAATGGATCACCTGAAGCGTCATGAGATGATTCATGCGCCTGGAAGAATTCGTGCTAAGCCTAAGCCTGCGGAGGGGCGACTCCTCCCGTTCAAGTGTGGAAAATGCAGCAGGTCCTTCTCGAAAGCTGAGTTTCTGGATAAACACGAGATTACTCATTTAAAGAAGTGTGAATTCTGCATGGAACCGTTCCAGACTAAAGCGGAATTGAAAGAACATATGGTTATTCACAAGGACGAAATGCCGAACATTTGTCACGTGTGCGGCAAGCTGTTTCATCTACGCAAGCAGCTGCAGAAACACAAAGATGTTCACAGACCGCACGATCCCGACTTTCAGCCGTATGTGTGCCAAGTGTGTGGATTTTCCTGTAGAAGTCGAGTAATTCTACAGCGTCACCAAGCCGACCACTTTGGAAGGCCTTTCATGTGCCAGGTTTGCGGAAAAGCATTCAAAGTGAGGGCTGATTTGACTAACCACTGTGTCATTCATTTTGGTACCAAAAAGCACAAATGCCATGTGTGCGGCAAAGCATTTTTTGTTGCTAAAGACATGATGCGGCACGTTAAAACTCATAGACGTCAAAAGTACATAGAGTGACTAATTTAAAGAGTTTTTTTACACGAAGAATGATCAAGAATTGTTAACTTCAAAGTGATAAATTCTGTTTACTGTGGACGTATATAACCAAAATGCTGGAGTTGATAGGCAATAAATCACGGAAGAAGTTTCCAGACGGAACAGTCTTAAGTGCCGTTCATTGTTCTCCCAAATGCATCATTGTTGCTGTTCAAATGCTAAAGTTCTGCTTGAATATTTATTAAGAATGATAATAAACAGGTGTGTGAACGAATGTCGATAAATTTAGTGTTTCCTTGTTTCAGTTAATATTATACACTATGCCGTGAAAACATGATAATCACTAATTCGAATGTTTATTGATATTTGGTTATTCGCAGAAAACTTCGTCCGATGCGATTTGTGATCATGGTTTTTTCCGCTCACGAAGTTTGTGTTTATACTTTAGGGATGTGCACTAGTCAGCTCGTGCTCTGTAAATATATGATCTACAAACTTGTTAGAATTTTGCAACACGCAGTAAAAAATATATTGGCGCTGTTAAAACAAGTTTTGTTAAAAGTTTGTATCCTGCTGGATTCCGTTAAGCGTGTCAATAGAAAACTTTGGCTCTCTATTTATAGGTTTATTTCGTGTAAGAGAACCATTTATACTTCATTATTTTGCAATGGAATCGAATTTTCCACCTTTGCCTTGAATTGCTATAACATCAAGTGTAGTTTAAAGTCTGTCTATAACTTTCTATTAAGGCTATAAAATGTTAATTTCGACGACACTTGCTCCAGTGGCATCGCTGTACGATTTTTGTTCGTGCTTTTTTTCTGAAACTTTTCTCGGATACTTCCATTTTTGAACAATTACGATTACATTCAGGGGTGAAATGTTAGTTCGGATCACTCTATGTTAGTACAGTTGTTTAGCTAAGTTAACTTTGCTCTTCGGTGCATAGTTCTCTCAGGGCCTTGCTTAAATTGATTTGTGTGATATAACATTTTAAACCAACTGTATCCCACGTGATATGGACTTGTATTGTTTAAATTTGTGTATTAATTTGCATCACAATCGGTTTTAATTTGTATCATAATTGTTGCGTCATAATTGCGTAAATATTGTTATGTTATCGCACGGTCATTTCGTGTCAGTCAATAAAATAAACACCACTACTTAATTGATCAGTTTAACATATTAAACTGGTCATTTACTTCAAATCTCATAACAAATATAGGTGCAAACTAGATGTCATAACTGGTGTCCAGATCAAGCAATCAAAGTACACAAATGGACGTAATGTACTTGCATCCACACCAAACCGGTTTAGCGTTCTGTAGCTAATCAGAGCACATTTGACCAGTTTCTAACACAGGACTCAGTCGTCGTTACTCTCTCGATTCACTGGCTTCCACCTAATGTCGAAACCGACACCTCGCAGAAATTCAGCTACTGTTTTTACGACGAACGAGATGAACTCGCTTACGGGGTGGTTGACCAATCAAACAGAGCAGTCTTCCTTCTTCAGAAAGTCGATCATAACTCAAATGCTGGGATGCGAATATCCAACTAGATACGAAAACCCCCCAACTTAGGGATTAAAGCGCACAGGACTTAACCAGGATTAATAAGTCATAGCGACAGATTAGACGGTGATTGGCATTAAACGAATACGGTTTTGATGCTACTTTGTAGTGGTTAGATGTGCTTTTACTTCGGAGTAACGTTACTTTGCAGTTTTCGTTAAAAATTATCTGTAAAAAATTTCGGATGAAATGTCGTACTTTGTCATTTATTTTCGGATGAAATGTGTGCGGGTGCAATGTCTGCGGGTGAAATGTCATCGGATGAAATGTGGTAGATTCCTATCTTGTTTATGGCTTTTAGCATCCAGTATGTTCACTGAAACCGTGGTAAAAAAGATGGCAAAAATATCCTTGCCTGAAAGGAAATGCAAATGAGGCGCAAGGGCGTATAAGCCGCAGAAAGGTGTTTTGAGCAACAAAAAAATAAAAGCTGCGTATAAGTTGAGTCTTATAGGAAGTCAATTATAGGAAGTGTTATATTACCCCATGTTCTGTACCTTGGAGACTTTCATTTCGTACCTGATTTACTTTTACAATTATTTTCAATTGTGACTTGATATTTATGCGGTTACGGGTTTGGAGATAACACTTTAGTGTAATAACTGAAATAGTCATTGTGTTCTGTTAACAGGATATTGCATCTCTGCTGTGCTTGAAATATAGAAATCTTTACTGCACCCGATACTGCTGTTCTCGTTAGCCATGTTTGTATGTTATGCGGCGGAATTAACATATTAATGATAATGGGCTTTTTTATTGTGTTTTATGAGGTCTGAGAAGTCCGTTTTTTCCTAAATGCTGGGACCGTTCCCACAGCAAAATTCAGAGTCCATGCCGAACCTGATGGCACGTTTGAAATTTTCATAATATGTTCTATTTTTGTACTTATTAAGTGAATGTCACGGTATGCGGTTAATCTTGTGCTGGATTATATCTCCTTCTAGACTAGCGATTTCTAGTTTTATAATAATTAATTAAAGTAGGATTTTGTGAAATTGTGTAGATTATTTCAAGTAAACAAAAAAAAAGGAGATCAGGGAGAAAATTCTGTTCCATCTGTTTCAGAAAGCATTCGCGTGAAAATGTTGAGAGGAAGAGGCGCTGTGTGTGAATCATGGCAGCAGAACTCCCGTGGAGAAATGAAAGTAAATGACATTCTGTGTCGATTACATGGATGCTCTGCGAAACTCGGGAAGTGTGCTTTCAGATTGTTTTGAATTGTGTAACATATAGGCATGGCTATGAAAGGAGGACCATTGCAGGATCAGGTGTCAAATCACTTTCTATCCCCACAAAACAGCAGCTCTGTCATTTCGTTGGCTAGTGAAGTGGGCTGGTACCCATCTCTCGGTGTTCCACCTGCTGGAAGCGGGGAAGGAGGAACATTGGAACTGCTTCCACCAATCCAAACTCATGACCACACTGGTCGC
This sequence comes from Protula sp. h YS-2021, assembly GCA_949752745.1. Taxonomy (NCBI): domain Eukaryota; kingdom Metazoa; phylum Annelida; class Polychaeta; order Sabellida; family Serpulidae; genus Protula; species Protula sp. h YS-2021. The sequence continues at coordinate 21,808,875 of OX457027.1, read as the reverse complement.
TTTGCTTGCTTTAGTGAAAGTAACATTGATGCTCCGTACAGTACCATTGACACTGTGAATGGTATAAACAGTCAAACCATTTGTCAACAAACGCCTGTCCCACGTAATACTACCATTGTTGCCGTTCCCTGCACTGCTGCCGATAATATTAACGAAAATAACAGGGACACGTCTAATAACAATTTTCCCCCAAGCAATGCGGAAACAGTAGAGGATAGCGGTAGATCTCGGTACGATGATATCAGTGATGATGACGCAGCACGAACGGAAAATAACATAAATGGGAACGATGGTGACCATGCCGTTGATTCACGCTGCGCCGGTGGTGACAGTCGTGAAAACCAAGTTAAGTACGATGTGGCGGAAACCAGGAGACAGTTCATGGAAACAGAATGCCTTGAGTGTGGCCGATTTTTTATCAGCTTTGAACATTACCAAACACATTTGAATTATCACGCGAGTGAAAAAGCCAACAGTTTTCAAGAAAACAACCACTACAAAGCGAACGACGACCTTGGCGGTTTTAACTGCTTGGAATGTGGAAAGCACTATTCCCGGAAAGACCACGTAAAACGTCATCTCAAATCACACGAAAGGCAAAGAGCTAAAGACGATCAGGCAGGCAATGGCTCAGATTCCTGTGGCCCCGACTTGAGCTGCTCTGAATGCGGCAAGCTCTACAAACGGCTGGATCTGCTAAAGCGACACGAGAAGAATCACGAAAAGCGAGGGACAAAGGGCCGAGGGAAGACGGGCCCGAATACCGGTTACAGCTGTGCTGAATGTGGGAAAAGATACAAGCGAATAGGTCATTTCAAACGCCACACAGAATCCCATGAAAACCGACAACCAGATGTGAACTTAGGCATATCCTCTAAAATCGCTATCGAAACTGAAGCCGACGCAGACTGCGACATTGACGAGGAAAAGAACGATGCTTGGGAGGCTGAAACGGATGATAACGATGATGCCGAGGGCTGCCCGGCCGAGAGTGTAAAGGGCGAGGACGTTCCCGACAGCACCCATGTAGGCGTTAATGAAAGCGCCTGTGACAATCAGACGGAGTCTGTAGAAGTCAGTGACACTATTGACAGCGCGCCAAATTTAACAGGTGTTGAGATACCCGAGGGCGTTGAAGAAAGCAGCCACTTTCAGCCGTCTGAGTTGAGCATGATGGAGGAGGAAGAAACAGGGAAACTCTACACTGCGACCCTGAATTTCAAGTCTCTAGAGGAGACAAGAGGAAAGTATGGCTGTTCCGAGTGTGGCAAGCACTTCCAGCGAATGTATCGTTTGAGGAGACACCAACTTGGTCACGAGGCACGAAGGAGGAAGGAGGAATTGAGGAGGATACGGCTGGCGGAGGAGGAGAATTCTCCTGGCTTTAAGGGAAGGAAACATAAGCTTGTCGACGTCTATTGCCAGGTGTGCAACAAACATTTTAACAGGACGGATCACCTCAAGCGCCATGAGATGATCCATTTGCCGGGCAGAATCCGCGCCAAGGCGACTGTCTCCGCTCCACGTGTTCTTCCTTATAAATGTGATCAGTGCACGCGATCCTTCTCAAAAGCCGAGTTTCTCGACAAACATAAAATCACTCACATGAAGAAGTGCGAGTTTTGTGAAGAAAGGTTTCCAACAAAAGTGGTATTAAAAGAGCACATGGTTATTCACAAAGGTGAAATGCCGAACATTTGTCACGTGTGCGGCAAGCTGTTTCATCTTCGCAAGCAGCTGCAGAAACACAAAGAGGTTCACAGACCACACGATCCCAACTTTCAACCGTTCGTCTGTCCTGAGTGTGATTTTACGTGTCGAAGTAAAAAAATATTACAGCGTCACCAAGCTGATCATTATGGAAGGCGATTTATGTGTCAGATCTGTGGCAAAGCCTTTAAGGTCAGGGTCGACTTGACCAAGCATAGTATCATTCATTCTGGCACCAAGAACCATAAATGTCCCATATGTGGCAAGGCTTTTTTCGTAGCGAAAGATATGAGGCGGCATGTCAAAGTTCACAGACGATAGGGAAAAAAAGACTAAATCACCATGCAGTGGCTTAGTGAACTATCAGAACCCCACAGTTGTTATACATTTGGATAATATATACTCATCCTGAACACTGGCCTTATCCCCCATAGTGTCACTTCAGCCGTGGGCCTGGTACTAGATGGCGACTCTTCCCCTCCCTTTTTTCCAGTCCCGAACCGTAGTTATTTTTGCATTGGGCATAGACGCTGAATCGTTCCGTAACTATACCGGTGTGTGTTAAGGGAAGCGCAGTGGGGGGGAAGGGGGGTGTAGGGCTTTGGAAACAGAAAATTCGAAAGTTTACTTTATATACCTATTTATAGAAAGTTTGTATTAAGTTTCAGATGAACCTCATATCAACAAAGACCATTTATGATCTTTGCTATTAATGAATTTGTTTGAGATGGAATTACTGCTGCGTAAAGGTCGGCACGCACATTACTGCTGCGTAAATAATAAATTCGTGAAAAAAGTTAGTACCGTTACTGTTTACCAACTTTGTGTTGCGAAAATCGTGTTGTACCACGATGTGCAATATTTTATTATTTAATTGATTATTTTATTTTATTACGTTTTGTTATTGATATGAATGAAACAAGATGTTAACTTGCCTCTGTTATTTGATGTTCAATTTTTTAGTTTTATTTGTTATGTATTCTGTTGTTTAAGGTTTGTTAATACTTGCACTTAAACCCCGTAGTAACGACATGGCTAAAACCAAGAAAATATACCGTTATAACTGAGCTATCCAGAACTGATAGTTGTGAACATTTCGTTTACATTAGTTACACCTAAAACAGTCCCATTCAAAGTTGTTCCCCTCTCTCCGACTCCCCAATCTCTCTCTCTCTCTCTCTCTCTCTCTCTCTCTCTCTCTCTCTCTCTCTCTCTCTCTCTCTCTTTCTCTCTCTCTCCCTCTCTCTCTCTCTCTCTCTCTCTCTCTCTCTCTCTCTCTCTCTCTCTCTCTCTCTCTCTCTCTCTCCCCCCTTCCCCCATCGTTCCCTCCCCTCCTTCTCACTCTCACACAATCTCTCTGCCCGTCCTTCCCTTCCCTCACTCTCACAATCTCTTTCTCACTTTCCCCCTTCTTCTCTCCCCTCCTCTTACTCTTACACAATCTCTCCCCCCCTCCCACCCTTCCCTCCCCTCACTCTCTCACACAGTCTCTTTGTCTCTATATCGGTTATTTGTTGGTATTGGTATTTATATGAATGCATCACAGATTTACATATTTATTATAATGGGAATGGATACGTTTTGTTCTATAAATATATTCTGTAGTTCTTTTAGTTATTCAGGCAATTATCTAAAGCTGATTTACATCAGTTTTAATCGGTTATAATAATAATGGCAAAAACAAAAGTTTTATTACAATTATTATATTGTTTTTATTATAGTTATTATTATTGTAATTTGAAGCTTATCTGTATCATGTAAAAATAAATATATCTTTAAATAAATCGATATGTTTTGTCGAATTTGGTATGGTGCTGATAATCATAGGGGTAAAGTAAACTTTTGAAATAACTGAGGCGTACTTTACTTTGTTATAGGAATGCTGTAACAGGTTATCGTAAATATTTTTAAACAAATATGATATTTTATTTCGTTCATTTGCGGGATGTCACAGCAGCTGTATGAGAATTGAGATGTATCGGAAATGTCTGTTTGTATTTGCAACTGGGCAATTCTTTATAGCTGGTAGAAAAAGCGTGAGTATTGTTCAGCGTACGGTGGACTGCGTATGTTGATTTTATGAAGTAAATGAATACGATTTCGGTATTTGCTTCAACTTACTCTGTTGTTAAAGGAAGAATAGTGTTTGGAGGGGAAGGGGTGGTTTGGAAACAAGCCCGAATTCAACGTGTGGTCTCAATCCAGAACTATACAGATGGGGTCAGTGGGGACTTAAACACTCTGATTTCACCAGTTCACAAAAATTGTGTCGATAAAACTGTTGCAAGGAACACGGAAACCCTCCTTCACTTTCTCTCTAAAATTCTTGGCAAACATGGCCTTTGATGAGATTCTGACTCATTAACTTCTAAGCATCGGCGATTTTTTATCGGGTAGTGCTATACTACTCCATTGGTTTAAAACTCAAAGAGAAACCATATCAGTTGAAGAAATATTAACTCGTAGTTTAATAAACACGCACAAGTAAGACATCGCCGGGCTGGTCTTATCATATCATTGTCCACGCTTGAAAAAAGTTTTTTCCCAATCGGCCAAATTGCAGCCTCTAAATACTTTTTGTAAACTATTTTCCAAAATGTGTTGCCTTCTGCAATTTTGAATAGATTTCCTTTAAATTTTAGAAATGTTCTTCCGTTGATCTTTATAAAAAAAACTTTTATGACGATACTACTTAGAATGACGTTAGGTCGACGTTTGGAAAGTTTTTAGGATCCAGCTTTGCAACATGCAAGTAAATTTAGTCAGACTGCTTTCAAATTTTGTAGAAATAGTGCAACGTTTTAGACGATCAGCCAGAGACTGGACAAATGCAGGCTTGACAAATTTTCAGTGGCCAGTTTTAGAATGCTTCTACCACTTTTTGACAAAATATATCACATAAAATGACACCTGTATCTTTCTCGACTTTGCAGACGTGTGGCTACAGTCTGTTACAAAATAAATGCGTATTTTTTGTGGAGGGTTAATTTGGTGAAATCTGTAATTTTTTACCTGGAATATAACAGAAAATACCAAGTGATTGGACATTTGATTTATTCATTTCGACTGAACAAACCAGGGTGGGGTACTGACGAAGAACTTCGCACACTGTTCAGTACTTGGGGTGTCCATCTCTTTGAGCAAGAACCTACTCTTCTCTTTTACACATGCTGTTGATGCACTTATTCACAATTGGCGTATTTCCAACATAAATGTGTGAGACGAAAGCACGATTTACACCCATACATACCACCAAATAGAACAACATCCATACAAATTGAATATATGAAACATTTTGTATGTCTGTGTGTTAGGGATCACTGCAAAAAGTCTGAACGAACCTCGAATAACACTGTAAGGTATCTTAACAACGATGAGTGCTAGTATTTGGACTGTATAGCCACATCCTTTAAGCTACTTACTGTGCTGATATCAGTTCGTACAGTTTCACCAATCAGGGCGATACGCTAAAATGTTGCAAATATTTTTATCATGCTTTGTCATGTGTTCGCATCAGCGACAGCGTCAGTTTAAAACAGCTTTTTTCTGATAAGTATAGTTGTGTACATCAACAACTTATTTGGCAAAATCGCAATAGCTTTCCATGCACGGTGATAAGAGCTACCGTCTCCTTTTTCTTCGCGTTTTGAGTCTGAGCTTGTTTGCAATAAAATTTCGCAGCGTATTTACGTATTTCTCTTTCACCCACATGTCATCCTTTGGACCATAACCTTGTCATCCTACCTTGTATTGAACCTTTTCCTGTACTTTCTTCTTCAAGCATTTTTCCCTGATCTTGTTTAGGATTCGCCGTATCAATGTTTATTTTCACCGTGTCTGATGACTCGCTGGGATAAACGGCCATAAATGGGGAAGTGTCACTCATTTCATACAGGGTCGGGAAGATTTCCTACGATGGACTTGCATTCTTAGAGATCTATTCTTTTCTTGAGTCGCTTGACATTTGTTAGCTCCTTTAGTAATTTAACTTCGAATATTAACTGTGTTTGAACTCAAGATCGTGTGAATAGCTTATCCACCACCTTCGTCACAAGCGCTTGGGTATCACGGAGACGTAACACAATACTTTGTCACCTTGTAGTTGACAAGGATGAGCACCTCTATCAAAGTATCTTTTCATGCAAAGGTTAACAAACCTTAACACCAAATATATCTAGTACACACTTTCTGACTGAGGGCATGAAATGCGTATTGAAATGCGCATAATATCTTATTTGGAGCACCGTGTCGGCATCCGATTTCTTCGCAGAATACTTTGCTACCGTTTCAGCCTTCATATTCGGGATAGCTTTAGCGACAGCGTTTACAGCATGGAAAAAAATTGAACGTGCCTGTTGTCTTCTTGCTATGTTACTTGTGGTTTTGTAATATCATGCTCTTGAACATACCAGTTTACCAGTATTTCTGTTTGGCCTTATACCACTTCTCCTTGGCCTTATATGTATGAAAAGTGTACATCCAAATGAAATTTCTCAAAGCTTCTGTCGCAGCTTGTTTATGAATCAGCAAGACCTTCGTACCTAAAAATGCTTGACCCGATACAAAATCAGGGTTTACGACTGATTAAATGGCTTTAGAACATCATCACCAGCAGAAAGCCTGCATGTGGAGGCAAACGAGCAGCCTCTTAGCGAGCGTCATATTGAACTCACAATGCAGTACACAACAAAGCTTTATGCAAACGAGAACCGATTTCGCAAACTATTAGCGAAATGAACACTTGACAATTCCACAAATCAGGGGCGATTACCTCAAGAGGTTTGGGGAAATGGGTGCTTAGCAACAGCCGTGTAAGCGACACGCCCCCCCCCCCCGCACACACAGTTCAGCCTGTCATACAGCCTTTCTTTGAGTGAACATACAGTAAAAGGAAAAGAAAAATACCGTGTCCATGAGTATTGATTTGACCTTGAAAACAACCTTAATAATAAATATATAGCTAGTTTTTAGCAATGTCTCACAGCTTCTACAGTGTTTACAGCACGAGGCCTTAAGTGTTATGTATCTGCAACAGCGCACAGTAAGCTTTTGCTTTGTGCTGAGCGTTCACTGTGCAGGCAGTAAAGGCAGCGAAAATACCCTTTCTTTGCATATTCATTTGACCTTGAAAACAAACATAATGAAAAAATATTGATAGAACTCTATATATAGAGTTCTATATAATTCCCGAGTTTGGTGTCAATCGGTCCAGTAGTTTTTGACGAGTTGTGATGACAAAAATGATGAAAAAATGACGGACGGCTGTAGCGAAAAAAACGAGGAGCACGATTTGAGGAAGTCAAATCGGTATACACTATGCCCAAATTAAAATTTAAAAAACCGTAAAATTTCAATTTTTTAATTCTGATTTAGTGCGATACCGCTCTAAAAGGATAATTCACGTTTCATAACCATGTATCCTGTTAAAAATGACCTGCACCTAAGCGTGCATTTAACATGCCTGGTGCAGAGATCCACCCTCCATCCAACCACTCTCGAGCGTGTGATTTTAAAATACTTTCGAAGCTTCTGTTTAACATTTTGACCGTTATAACTTAAAATTCGATGAGTAACATCCAAAAACTACATAGAAAACTTCATGACAATTAATGATTTATATATATAATATTTTATATATAATGATGCATAAAAATGATGCACACAAAAATGTACGCTATTAAATTAAAAGTTTATTAATTTTTTTATCCTGCTCAGTTGCACACAAGTTCAACTGATCTCGAGCTGTATTGTATGCGCACACGTGTACTTATTTTTAGCAATGCACCAATTAAAGCCTCCGCCGTGTTTACAGCAGGCCTCAGCTGTGAGGTAAAAGCAATCCGCGCATCGAGCATCAGCCTTTTGATCAGTGCAGAAGAAAGGAAAAATTACCATGTTTTTGCGTATTGATTTGACCTTGAAAACAATCTTAATAATAAATAAAAGTATTGACAGAACTAGTTTACGTCAAGTTCTATATACTGTGAAAGTTTGTCAATCGGACAAGTAGTTTTTGACCAGTTGTGATGACAAAATGAAGGCCGGCTGTAAAGAAAAAAAAAGAACGATGAAAATCTCACGTTTGCCCTAATACCAAAGCATTTTGAAAAAATATTGATAGAACTCGTTTAGATCAAGTTCTATATTATTCCAAAGTTTGGGGCCAATCGGACCACTAGTTTCTGACAAGTTGTGATGACAAAATGAGGGCAAAATCACGCGCGACTGTTACGAAAAAAAATATGAAAATCTCACGGGTGGCCTAATACCAAAGCACATAACTCTTCGCAAGACTTCATCTTGCCAAGTGTTAATAGAAGAATCCCTCGTACAACTCCGTCTTGGGATCATATTTTTCCCGCTTCAATGAAAGAGGCCCTACCGTAATACCTCCATTCGGAGCAAGGGTTTTGCCTCACCTCGATAATGCTGACATTACCATAGGGTCAATTGCAAAATACAGAGTACCAAAAGTACCACAGTGGAAACTCACCAAACCTGTGGTATTAAAGAACCTTTCAGTCTGTGCAAAGGAAACAACTAGCCCCTTCCTATTTCGATCAAATTTTGCAGAGCTGAAGGAAGAATTTAAAGACTTCACTTAGTCTACAGGACGGCTGAAAGCTCGACGATGAATCGGCTGCCTCCGTTGTAACTGAAAACAACACCCTAAAAAAGACTTCCAGGTGGGTCCCCTGTTTTCTCAGCCGAAATTAAAACTGTTCATCTCGCCATCCAAATACTGAAGATCAGCCGATATAAAAAGGTTATGTTATGCGTGGACTCGATGTTCGTCTTGCAATCAATTGAAAACCTGCAAATATAAAACCTACATATCCTTGACCTTTTGGAAAAGCATGGCGATGCCGTCAAAGCTGGCAAAGACATAACGTTCTGCTGGTATCCGAGGGAACGAGATAGCCGACAAAGTTACAAAAGAGGCTCTAAATGATAATTGTACTGATATGCTCATACCAGCCTCAGATTTCAAATACCACATCACATGATACACAAAAAGACTGTGGCAAGAAAGATGGAACAAAGATAGAAACAACAAGCTGTATCAAACTAATGCCTTAGTCGGACAAAAACCCCGCCACTAAACAATATGCGAGATGAAATGGTTTACCAAAGAGACAGAATATGACATACAAATATCACCCACAAGCACCTTCTTAGAGACGAACCACCGCCCGAGTGCCTTGGGTGTCAAGAACGTTTTACTGTAAAACATATTCTGATAGACTGTATTGATTTCGACGAGATACTCTGAAGACATTTCAGAGCGGACTCTATGAAGCATCTCTTCGACAAAACTAACCCAAGTAAAATCATCTCGGTTTTAACAGATACAAACCTGTATCATTACTGTTTAGACCTAGATATGCCAAGATTTTAGAAGATTTTAGTATTTACAAGATTTTTTCTTTATCTTACTCCTAATAACGGTTGCTGACATAACATGACCCGCTTTGGACTATAGAGTGTTCAAAAGAGCAACATCTCTCCTTTAAAAGGGTGGCTCGTGTGTTGTATTTTGGTTCCGGTTCGACAACATCCTTTTAATATTTGGCAAAGTTAACTGTGGAAACCTGCTTATCGCGTCTACAACAGCTAGTTTGGCGCTTAGAAGAGTACCACTTTGTAGTTGAGAAGCTGGTTGTTTGCAATTCCTGACAGCTGTGAGACTTGTTGTCTGTATAGAAAATTACTTTGTTGTAATGTAAGTGTATACGGAATTGCCGAATAGCGTAATATATGGAAGTAACCTCAAGGTCGCTCATACTGTATTTTTTCTCATTTTATTGAGTAAACGACCAGAGTAGCACAGAGGTCTTTGAATTATTTTGTGATCATACTGTTGTTACTGTACCAGCATAGTGCCGAGACTCCCGATAGCTGTGTCATTGTAAATATTAGATGGTTTACTAACGCTTTGGGTTACCCAAATAGGAACCTTTATAAGGGAATCTTCTGGATTTTGGAAACCTTCATTCGCCTCTTTTTTTTTTCTTTTTTTTTTTTAAGGAAATAGATGGACGAGGCAAAAACTTGAAACGTGAAAGTAAGTCCAATACACCTTTTGAGCTCTTGGACATTTTTGGTGGCTTCATGTCCTTGACTGCGCTTATTTGTCGTGTGCCTGGTTTAATGCCATCCTTCGAAACGATATTGCCAAAGAATTTTTAGCTCTTAGCTATAGATAGCTAAGAGCTATCTATAGCTAAGATAGGTGTGGCTTAGCTTTAGATAAACTTAATCAGAAGTTTCAGTACAAGATTGCTATGTGTCAGATACTCTTCGAAAGTTCTATATAATGATAACATATCGATGTAGCAGGAACAGATAAGGCACTGAATCTTTATAAGTCTTAGGTATCTTGCCTTGAAAATAAGATGTGTTTGAGTTCAACTCCTGAGCTAATTTTGTGAACTGGTAATGACCCCATTCAATTAAAGCACGCGCACAAAAGATCGAACGTGCTAGAGAAAATTGGTCTCTCAGAGTAGATACGCTCAAGTGTATCACCTAGAAGTGTTTAACACCCATGTGTATAGTATTAGGTATCAACCTATTGTTTTCGGCAAATAGACGAGTGGAGTTAATACTTGCTTCCTGCGGAAAACGTTAAATAACGTGTTATATATATTTTTTCAGTTCTTCTTTTTTTGTTACTTTATAGCAACTGGATCGATAATACTAACCTAGTGCTGTGTAAAATTATATAAGTAAAATCCTTAACCAAATACTAGGACATACAAAGGCGTTTTTGAGGGATTTTGCTAGAGCTGCGAACAAGGTGGATAGGTCCATGACGTTTCGGAAAATTTTTAAACCACATTTCATCACAACATATTCCACAACCTTGGATTTAACATGTCACACATAATGTAAACGGATTCGCTAAATGGTTCATTAGTGATGTTAACATTTGATGAGTGCAGTCAATACCTAATCAACATCCTCTTCCATACCAATTCTTAAAGAACGAACTACAAAAACTTTTTCATCCCTGGATAAGTGGGAGGAGCCTATTTTCCACAGTTGTCGGTGTATAATGAATCACTTCCTGAATTTAAATGATCATGCTGCATTGGAAACAAAATATTTTGCTTGTAGGTTGCAGCTATTATACGGTATAACACCTTTAAAGAAAAGCTATTCAAAATCGAGTCACAGATGACGGGAAGCTATTGTACTATTCGCGAGAATGTGATTCAGGATGAAATGACGAAGTTTAGTAACTCTTATCAGGATACTAATTAACATAGGAAAAACTCTAAATGAAACTCATTAACATGAACCTTCTGTTCGATTTTTTTTGCAAAATTGCTTTGTCTAATTATATGTGCTTATATGTGTTAAGGGTATCAAGTTACTGTTAATTTCAGCACGTCATTTTTGAATAATTCGACAAATAGGTATATTTGAGAAGTTGACCATTCCACTTACAAAGTTCAACTGAAAGTTAGCCTCGTTTTGCGCCCTCTAGTAGTTGTAGCTAATATCTTCAAAATAGATTAAATGAATTTCTTTTATCTCTTTCATTTAGTCACTCCGGGTTACCTTAGTTGTCGCAAAAAATTAAACCTTCCCATACCCGAAGAGTGAAAAATCCATTCTTACAAGAATGTTACAACAAATATATCATCAATGCCCATGATTTTCTATAGTTTAAACATTTTTACGTATCAGCAAAGTCGGTTTTTCGATGAATATGGAAATGCACATGGTAAAAATGTGTAAAGAATTGGGGGTGGGAGTCTTTTCTGCACTCTGCTACATCTGTTTTTTTCGACATCTACACAAACCGTCTATTTTTCCTAACTTTATTCAACGCTTCCTCAAAGACGTTAATTAAACGTCGGAAAAAGTTGGGTTTTCCACAACCAAAAGCAGCGTCGCGTTTAAGCAGCGTTTTTTATCTAACGGATGTTAAAGAATAAACGTAGGTCTATCGTCGCGATAAATGACAAACAAATTACAATAACTTTTAATGTTACGAAAGTCTTTTATGAGCAAAATCTGCGTCTACACATCGTTGCAACTTTGTGTCAAGGACGGTGACACTGGCAGCCCTCCATTAAGATTGAATTAAAACTAGATTTACTGTAACGATTTGGCCGGGTCACTGACACTACCTCAGTTCGACACTTTATTCACGTCTACTGGGATATAACATTCAAAAGCTGTGTTTCACAGAGTTTTGATGCAACTGGTAATTTGGTACGACTTTTAGCAAAGATTTATAAAGAATTTTTTTTTTTGCAAGGTGTGATTTCCCCTACTCGGTAGCGAAAACGGAATAGCTTTCTTTTGTTTCCGTAGGATACATGTATTAACTGTCGTTTTCCCGTGTTGTGGGGATTACAACATGTTATATACAGAAACGAGTTGTATGGATAAAAAGAGTGCAGGTTATTGAATCGCAATGCGGAAATTTTATACGATAGAAGTGCGTCTATAATTTTAATTAGCACTTTTTAAAAACATTTCAATCGTCCTTAGAGCCCCTAAAATCAAGTAAATAATTAACCCGTATTCTGTTCAAGTAATTTCTTCATGAAAAACTTTATGCCTTTGATTATACATTGGGAGCAAAATATGACCATTAACAAGGAACTGAAATCATAAAAGAGGCAAGAAAAAACGAAAAGCTTTGTCAAACAGGACAGTGTCAGAGTAATTAAAATTAGTCAATTGAAAAGTGAGGTTAAGTGGTTTAAAAAACAGATGAAAATGAAAAATGTGGCTTATTTATAGACTACCTTAAGAATAAAATATTATAGATGTTTATGCACTCATATATTATACAAATTACTCCAACTCTGGAAATCGGACCCCTTTCGCTCAGTTCCAAATCACCAAGAACAATTTTATCGTCAATTTGCTACTGCAATAGTTGTAATAGAGATCCTCATGACGGAATGCCTTTCTATAACTACATTCAGAAGTAATAAAAACATCAAAACTAAAACAAAAATTGTTAAAAGACTATAGATATATCAAACATACAATTGTAGAAATAGAAGAGTGTCTTCTTGAGTGGACTGTCCTACCCAATGATCTTCTCGATCGCAGTTTTAACCAACCTGTGCTTGTCGGCTACTTCTAGTTCTAGCTTGGTAACAGGCTTTCGTTTGCCTGAATGCATGAAAGTATACTACATTTGTGAAGATACGTTTTAATTTGCTACTGTTGTTAACTGTTTTCTCGAACTATTGTCAGGCTTATAACTAAAATTTATAATACTCTTAGCCGTCTGAACCTTGCCGAAACATCCAAACTACAATTTTTCAAAAGTTCAGTTTGACAGTTCCTGTGTTCTGACAGACAAGACTTGTTATTTCGAGTCGCATAAAATATTTTGATAATCATTAAAATCTCATAAAAACACCCATTAAAGACCAATAAGTGAATGATCCAGTTCAATAGAGATAAAAAAATAAAATTGATTTTGAGTGAGAATACTGCAAAAATCAGCTCATATATAAATATTATATGTGCAAATACGACCATGGGGCACAACATCATACTTATTTGCTGTACAAAGTTTAAAAAATACCATTTCACTAGAATAAGATGCTGCTGGACTGACAAGTAAGCATTATATTTGCATATATTATATATATGTATATGTATATATATTATATATATATTATATATATTATGACGGTGAAGGCCTTTAAGGTTAAATGCAAGAATCAATAAATTACACTCTTTAACTGGCAACAAGTGTGATTTTTTACCATATTTGTGATGCTGAAAGGTCAACCAATCTGATAAAATGTGTAGAAAATTTAGAGCTAAGTATCCTTCATCGTAAGGATCCGCTGCCGAGCTATCAATTTGATACGAACATTTTTCCGATGTTTTGCAACTATTTATTCGGTGCACTGAATATGGCCACAGTCTAAATCTATTTTTAAGCCTGGTAAACTTAAGATCTTTGACTATGTATTCGATGAAGTCTTCACTTAGTTTTTTAATTGTTGTTGATTTATTGCCATTCAGCAATATATTGGACGACTACTGACTAATTTGATGCTGTTTTGACAAATTAAGTACAACTCTTCTGCCGCATTGTTTGTCAGTTATATCCTGCAAAATTCCACTAGAGAGTGTACACGTCTTCAGGGAAAAAGTTAAACTAATAAACGTCTAAGAGTACATGTGAGCCGCATTCGAGCACCAGAAGTCGTTTCATTTAAAATATGTCAGCACATAAACAGAACATATTATGGGTGTTTCTAATACTGTGGCCTTTGGGGCAAGCGATTAATCATTAATCTGAACTAAATATCTTTTTAACCGCATACCCTAACTCAAATGGCTTAAAAATATTTGATAAATAAAGTCTTTGTTTCAAAATAAAGGGTTCAAAGATTAATATAGTTTCAAAAAATGTCCGAAACAGGTTTTCCGAAGAATTTGGTATAAATTGATACATTCTGAAACTGTTCTATACAAAAGATTTAATTCGTGCCTTGTGCCTAGCAATAGTAAGTTTAATAGTTAAATAAGACATGTTGACTATTTGTTTACATAACAAAGTATGCTTTACGAATCACGGCATATTCCATTCTGAACAGAGAAGTACCTGTCATTTATTTGTTCCGATGCATTTAGAGTTGTGACTTTAAAAGATGAAAAAAACTTTAACTGCAGAGAAATACAAGTAAATATTTGCGATATTATAAAAATATATGTTGTTGCATATGCGTACAAAGTATACTGTTCACCCATTATTACTGATTCTAAATCATACTTTACGCATCGTTTTTACTGTTAAGTCTATGCATTCGTAAGGAAAAGGTTAAGCAGCTGTCCCCATTAGCTTTCTTTTCCCATTATGGTGTAATCTCCATTGAACATGCACTCAGGCATTGTACAACAAGAGTATAACATAGTCTGCCCAGGGAGGTCAATCTCCTGTTCATTTAAATACGGAACCTGTTCTTTCTGTTGTTCTTATATATAGAAACGACATATGAAAAAAATCCGGGCGATGCTTTGAAATTTTGTTCTTTTTATCTAGCTTTGTACGAAGCGGAAGTGAAATTCTTGTTTTAAGAAAATGACAGAAAACACCTTAAAAATGTAGCGTCAGATATTTTTTGTTGACTTTCTATCGACATTAAGGTTAAGACAGTTATGAATGACCTATATTGGCGCTAGAGTATAATAAAATTTTTACAGGAGCGGATCCATGTCAAGTGCGAGTTTCTAGGGGGAGGGAGTGATTGACTCGCACCAACTTGTCCTCCCATAAAAGATCACTAACCGCTGGTATTAATTCATTCTTTGGGTATTTTCTAATTATTCCACCCATTTATTTAATAGATGTTTGTCGTTCATTTGGAAAGTTGACTTAGGCATGCAGATTAATGGCAGGGTTGATTAAGAAATGCATTTCCTGTACGAGAAGCCCTACGAGGGAGAGGAGGTAGAATTGGCTAGAGTAGATCGTAATTGGTAACAACAAAATGTTAAATATCAACTCCACTAAATAAGCCAACTGCACGTTTTGTAACCCTATCGACTAAAATATACTTCATTTTGTGATATTTGACAAAATAATTTTTTTTAACCACGGAAGATGGTTCTTTTTCATTTTACCAGTTTCGATCTACTGTAACCATTCGTTCTCCCCCCCCCCCCCCCCTCGTAGATGACTCTTGCGGTCTTCCTAAGACAGCAAGAGTCATAGAACATGTCATTGTCCTCTACGTACAAGCCAGTTCACGGTTTCACCTGCGCATGCTAAGTAGAGGAGACTTTTAGAATTTCAGTGTGGAAAAACATAAAGAAACAATTAGAAAATGCACTAAAAATTGATTTTCACTACCATGGTGTGTCTATAAGATGTCAAAACTTCATTGAAATATGGGAAAAGTTATTTAAGACATTATTATAATGTGTTTCTGGCACAAAAAGAACACTGTATGTATTTCAAAGTGATTTTGAAGCATTTTTTTCTTTGATTCTTAGTTTCTCTGCTTCTGTGTTTATCCCCAAAAAATTAGGGCCTGTTTTTTGCCTAAGTCTCGTAGACGAAACTGTTTTCTCTTATGAGCTCTGGGCAGTGGCGGTCAATACATAATTTTTATTTTGTGAAATAGAACTGAAGAAAAGTGTCGTGCACTTTCTGAAAATGCAGTTTGCTCATTCAACTTATAACCGTATTTTGGCATGTTTGAATTTCCCCTTCCGGTCAAATGAACATATTTTCGTATCTCTTTTCTATAAGTTGCTGTATGGTTCCTTGTAATGTACGGTTGAAGCTGTATACAGTTTTAAATCTTCTATTTCGTACACGAACTTTTTCTGTAAAGACACAAATTTTGATATGTATATTTTAATAGATAGACTGAAGCTATGGAAAAATAAGGGTCTGCGAAAATTAGTTTTTTTAGGCCCCAACCCTTCGGATTGGGGCCTGTAGGTTTGGGGTGTCCGTCCGTCTGTCCGTCATCGCTTTTTTGTACACGCCGTATCTCCGGTTCTATTTGTTGTAGAGCATTGATAGTTAGCTTAAATGAAAGGTCTCGACCTGTAGATGTGCCTCTTGGTATTTTTGGTCAGATTTGATCATCCGGAAGTGGTCAAATTGACCAAAATGTGCGATAATTGGGGTTTTAGGGAAATAAGCTTGTACACGTTAGATGTTCGGTTCTATTAGTCGTAGAACACTGAGAATAGACTCAAATGAAAGGTCTCGACCTGTAGATGTGCCTTTTGGTACTTTTGGTGAGATTCGGTCATCATGAAGTGGGAAAATTGACCAAAATGGGCGATGTTTGGGGTTTTAGGGAAATAAGCTTGTACACGTTATATGTTCAGTTCTATTAGTCGTAGAGCATTGAGAATAGGCTCAAATGAAAAGGCTCGACCTGCAGATGTGCCTTTTGGTACTTTTGGTCAGATTTAGTCATCCGGAAGTGGTCAAAAATTGACTTTATAAGAATTTGAATTTGGGGGCGGTTGGGGCTTGCTCGTGTTTCACAAATACTTACTTGTATTGTTTAATTCGCAGTGGGCTTAATTGTCGTTCAGGAAATAAAATTTATGTTGTAAAAAAAAGTGCGGCATAATTACCGCCAGGTTTTGTCAAACTCCGACCCACGGGCATATATATTGTTTATGGTCAGATCGATGATCGCGAATGTCGTAATAATAGATAAACGAGTATCTGTTGTCCAAAGTGTGGCACAGTTATCCCGTGACCCGGGGTCGGTCATTTTGTGTCTGTCTCTCCCCAGTCAGAAAATAAGGGAAATGTGACATAGCTTTATCTCGTATAAATATATTTGACCGATTTGAAAACATATTTGGCAGGAAGGTGTTTTCTGTAAGTACACTGCTAATGCCATAAAGTTTTGAGCGACACACCTTACCACTGAACGGGATGGATGAACCCTCACCCTAAGGCCAATACACTATATACGATCTGATCTATGATCGCCTGTAAAATAGTTACTTGACCGATTTCATGAAATTTGGTGCGAACATTTCGTAATATTACGACAAACGCAAAAATAAGTCGCAATAAATTTCAAAAAATAAATGCATTTTGTTGCAGAAAAATGAAACAAAACTCGTCCTGCGTGTCGCAAAATGCATTTGGCAGGCCGCAATAAATCGCAACAAATTTTACATACATTGACACTTGCCTGAGTGTTATGCAACACATTGTCTTTTGATGTTTTGCATTGTGTTCTCTACTAATCCCCAGTAATGTGCATTTTGTTTGCACACAAGAAGTATTGTGTGGGATGATATGATGCTAGCAGTTTTTAAATATTTCATGTTGTTTTACAGTGTGCATGGCCATTTATTTTCCAGCCTGAAAGGGTGTAAAATGTTAATTTAAAAAATGCTGTGTTAACTCACATGTGGATATGTGTTCAGTTCTTTTATTATGAAATTATTGCTTTTTAAGTCAAAAATTTGATAACTAAATAGCAACTAAATTTTTTCAACCCTTTTCTACCGAATCCCGGTCATCTGCCCCCCCCCCCCCCGATCAACTGCCCCCCACCCCCTTTTTCTGCAACCCGGTCGACTGCCCCCTCCCTTCAAAGTGGAGGGGTGGTCGCTTGCCCCCTCCATATACTATTTTTTCTTGGGTTCTTGGCTTACAAAGACACAATAAATAAAATTATATTTATTTTTTTGAATGTATTGTACCTCTATAAATTGCAGTTCACCAATAAGAAACTAATTGCAATTAGAATTGCAATTAGTTTACGGATCAGTCTCTCCTAAGATCAATGTTGGTGAACAGATCAATGAAGATCAATTGTTTCAGAGACGAAGTAGACGGGGACATCACAATTGCGTAAATTAAAAAAAAAATCTACCTAAAAAAGGAAGGGGGCAGATGACGACCCCATTAAATTGAAGGAGGGGGGCAGTCGACCGGGTTGCAAAAAAGGGGGGGGGCAGTTGACTGGGGGGGGGGTTTATTTCATGTCGCCCGAGAACATGTACTTATACAATAATTTTAATGGACAATTAAGTGTTTATTTGTTAATTGTGTTTAAACATGTTTTTTGTTCCCGCCTCCCTGTCTGCGGGAGTGGGGGCACACTACCGGCGAACGCGATAGCAGGCCGAATTATGGCCTCTATGTTTATTTTACAGATGTTCTTGCTTGCATGCTCACTCCTGAGTAATCCCCTAGCAGCAGGCACCGAGCCCCTCACACGCCCCCCTCTGTCTATTTAAACCCCGTCTCATCTCCGGTGTGACAGATCACACCAACTAGCTTGCTGGCGGCGAATGCATTAGAACGCAAAAATCGGACTGCTTTTAACACAATAAAGTTGTAAAAATATACTGCGATAAAATGGTTCTGTGACGAAATAATAAGCCTGACTGAGAGTTTTATTGTGACGAAATCAAATAACGAGCAAAATTGGATAGTTGAAAGGATATTGTGACGAAAACAATAACTGTGCCTATGGTGACAATTTACTGTCGGAAAGCGATAATTTCTTTTTCTTTTCTTTGTGCTTTGGCAAATAATTAAACATAAAAAAAATGGAAGCAAACATTGAGCAGTTTACTAGCTACTTGCTCGAACGTAAGGTACGCCAAAGTACGATCGATAAGCTTATTAAGGAGGAATTGGATGACCTCGAGCTGCTCGCGGAAACAGACTCTAGTTCAATCGCAAAGCTTAAATTAACCACGGGTCAAACTATCGCGCTGACCAAAGTTATACAGCAGCTTAAATCGCCAGACGACGGGAATTCAACAGCGTCTGACAGCATTCCCGCGGAGAAAGCTGGGACACTCCCGTCCGCTGCCCCAGCAACAGCCACAACGCTTAGAGACCAGAATATAGAGGATCTCCT
Source organism: Protula sp. h YS-2021 (assembly GCA_949752745.1). Lineage (NCBI taxonomy): Eukaryota > Metazoa > Annelida > Polychaeta > Sabellida > Serpulidae > Protula > Protula sp. h YS-2021. The sequence goes on along the minus strand of OX457027.1, from coordinate 21,789,802 downwards.
TAAGTCAGTACAGGAGGCAGACAATGTACTGCAACAAGCACAAGCCGGCGAAACGACACACGACCCATGGCTCGATGGCCGCCCTGCAGGTACGGTAAAAGCCCTACTCGTGCAAGATTTTTGTGGACTCGTCCTAGCCCCACACGAGGAGGACGTCATACAACTCGGTAACGCTCGCATCCTCACACAGCCTCGCGCGCCTAAGCCTAGTCCCACTGACATCTCCGTTTCACAATACCTTGTTGGTGCTTCGCGCATCCTGGCCCAACTGTTACGTTCCGGGCAACTCCCGTGCACACTACCGGCGATATTAGGGCACCTCAAGTACCTGATAAAAATGGGAGAGTACTTGCAAACATACCCTCGTGAGCGCGTCATGTTGCTGGACCAGGAGTATCGCATCCAACAAGCAGCCGGACAAATTGCATGGGGTGAGGATAGTTTTCACCTCGGTCTCAAATACCTGTCGTCGGACCTGGGCCCACGCACACGACCCACCCGTAACGCCCCAACGGCACCTCGCACAAAAGCACCCATCGACCCCGCTAGTGGTTCCGAAATTTGCAAAAACTTCCAAACAACTAAGGGGTGCCTGTACCCCGACTGTAAATTTGCTCATGTCTGCATTATCCAGGGTTGCCATAAACGGCACCCCGAGCACAAGCACTGAGTTGGAAGCGTCTCTAGCCCGCTTAAAGATAACATGGACACATGGCTTACAGAACTGCAAAACGACCCCGATCTCGTCTACCTGGCTAACGGAATTTCAGAAGGTTTTGACATTATAACACCCGGTGTACCTCTTACGAAAGTTAACCTCCCGAATAGCAAAAAAGCTGAGACAGTGTATCGTACAAAAGTTGAAGAACAAATCCAGAAGGAAATCGACATGGGAAGATATGTAAAAGTTGATTATGAACCAGAAATAGTTAGCCCCATTTCATGCGTTGTAAAAGAAGATGGTTCCATTCGCCTTATTCACGACTGCTCCCAACCCGACGGCCTAAGTTTAAACAGTCATGCGAATCCTGAAAAACACACTTTTGTTACGGTAGACTCTGCTGTTAATATGATCGATAAAGGCTGGTACATGGCGAAAGTGGACCTTAAAAATGCTTATCGGCACGCTGCGATTAGCATAGACTCGAGGCGAGCTACGGGGCTAAAATGGCGCTTCAGGGAAGATAAAGATTATACGTACTTAGTAGACACTCGTTTACCCTTCGGTGCGTCCCTGAGCGTTGGAGCTTTTCATAAAATTACCCAGTCCGTCGTTCGAATGATGAATCGCCGGGGATTACAGGCCATAATTTGTTTCCTAGACGACTTCTTCATATGCGCAGCAACAGAACAAGAATGTAGACAAGCGATGGACATATTGCTCCAACTCCTACAGAACCTGGGCTTTACAATAAGTTGGGATAAGTGTGTCTCCCCCTCCAAAAACATCACTTTTCTAGGTATTAACATTGACTCGGAATCCGGAATACTTTCCATCCCCAATCAGAAGCTCACGGACGTCGTTCGTACCCTTAGGGAGTGGGGAAGCAAAAACAGAACCGCTACAAAGCGTGAATTTCAGGTGCTTATAGGTCGCCTAAACTGGGTTGCGTCGGTTATCCATTCAGTGAGACCCGCCCTCCGCCGGCTCATTGACCAGATGAGCAAACTTAGAAAGCAGAATCATCGCGCTCGCGTCTCCCGTGATTTAAAGCTGTCGCTACAGGCTATTCTCGATTTATGCATTTACTTCAATGGCACGTCCTGTTTTCTCCGCAAGGCGAGGCCCGAAGCTGCATACATTGTGACAGATTCCAGCGGCGTTGCTGGGGCAGCGGCCCTAGTTAAGGAATCACGCGTTACCGATTGGCTATATACACGCTGGGCGAGCGATTTTAAGGAACTCAATACTGCACATATTAACATAAAGGAACTGGCTGCGGCTGCGCTAGCAATCCATAGATGGGGCCCCACCCTGTGTAACTCGGTTGTTCTGCTATATACGGATAACACAACAACTCTCCATGCACTAAATAGATTCGCCATTCGGAATAAGCAAGGCAGTGACATTCTGAGGGACATGCTAATGACTTGTGCCATTTTCAATATTCGGATACGAGCAAAGTATATTTCTACAAATAACAATAAACTTGCCGACTCAATTAGCCGTTTACATTTGCTACCCCACGCAACGTACGTGGCACACCGAGTGCACATGGAAAAAATGTCGAATAATATGTCACAAGCGTCGTTTAATTTCATTATACAGGAGTGGTTCAGCAAGAGGCCATACTGGATGGCGAATTAAGAGCTTATCGTCGTGCTGCGTTCTCAGAAGCGACCAAGTCTGCCTACAGGACCCACAGAGATACGTTCTTGCGGTTTTGCGCTTACTACAGATATACACCCGTGCCCGCGAGCAAAATAACTGTCGCCCGTTTTAGTGCTTTTTTGGCAAGAACGCTGAGACCACAGTCCATACGGTGTTATTTAGCAGGAATACGCGTGCTCCACCTGGAGCTTTGATATCCAAGCCCTACGGACGATAATTTCGTCCTATCAACGACGCTAAAAGGCATTGTCCACACCAAAGGTACGCAACCCAAGCAGAAACTGCCCATCACAATTGCTATTCTACAACGTCTGCACAACGTCCTAACACTTCAAGACTCGTTTCAGTGTTGTTTTTGGGCTGCATGCCTAGTGGCTTTCTTCTGTTACTTTCGAAAATCAACCCTCCTCACAAGGACGTCGTGCAGCCACGACTGCAGGAAAGACCTCTACAGAGAGGACTATACCACGAGTACCGAGGGAGGTGTCATCTCCGTGAAGCATACAAAAACGTTGCAGAATTTCGACAGGAGATTAGAAGTTCCCATTCCATTTATCCCTGGATCCGTCCTATGTCCAGTAACGGCCATGTCGAAACACCTGGACATGGTCCATCTTGACAGCAACGCCCCCCTATTCTCCTTCCGCAAAGGTGCCAGCACTGTCCCCTTGACACACAGTCTTTTTGTCAACACACTGCGTACCCTACTCACCCAAGTCGGTCTCAAAGCAGAGGACTACAGTGGGCATTCGTTTCGACGGGGTGGTGCATCATTTGCCTTTTCGTGTGGCTTACCAACCTATATTATTAAAACGCAAGGGGACTGGAAATCGGACGAGTACCAACAGTACCTGTCGGTTCGATTGGCCACGCGTAAGACTTGTTCTAGAATCATCGCGTTAAAAATGGGTTCACATTAAACCTTACCAAAATCTGTCCGACCACTACTTCCCTCAATAACGATTGGGATCCTTTGGACAGTAAATTTGAATTGTGTCAAAAATTGTATGCATGTACCAGTTGATTTAACACGAGATAAATCATGATCCCAATCGCAGTCGTTTTATTTTTAAGTAGCTAGAGACGCTTGCAAAATATCAAGAGTTTAATGGACAATTAAGTGTTTATTTGTTAATTGTGTTTAAACATGTTTTTTGTTCCCGCCTCCCTGTCTGCGGGAGTGGGGGCACACTACCGGCGAACGCGATAGCAGGCCGAATTATGGCCTCTATGTTTATTTTACAGATGTTTTTGCTTGCATGCTCACTCCTGAGTAATCCCCTAGCAGCAGGCACCGAGCCCCTCACACGCCCCCCTCTGTCTATTTAAACCCCGTCTCATCTCCGGTGTGACAGATCACACCAACTAGCTTGCTGGCGGCGAATGCATTAGAACGCAAAAATCGGACTGCTTTTAACACCCACCACCCCTCCCCTTACACCAATATATATATATTGTAGTTGTGTGTAGTGACAGTAAATTTGAATTGTGTCAAAAATTGTATGCATGTACCAGTTGATTTAACACGAGATAAATCATGATCCCAATCGCAGTCGTTTTATTTTTAAGTAGCTAGAGACGCTTGCAAAATATCAAGAGTTTAAACACAAATACAGCCTATTACACGTCCACACATACAGCTGAAACATTGACTTGTTTACACCGAGTACATGTAATTGGAGTGAATGCGCCGGGGGATTAAATCGCTTGCGTGAATGTTTGCTCAAGGTGTAATCTTATCATCACTGTGAAATAAGTCGCAACATATTGCATGCTCAGGACGCGTCCTCTGAAATATTGGATCGCGGCTAGATGCAATAAAATGCAATAAGTCGCAATAAAAAATTGCAACTTTTTGCGTTTTATTCCAACATATTTTTGCGTTTGTCGCAATCGTATCTGCAGATAAACATGTATCTGTCGTCAAAAGTGTGGCACAGTTACACCCCGACTCCGGGATGGGTCAAACCCCTACCTCTGATCCTATATAGTGCATATGATCAGATCGATGAGTATCAGTTTTCAAATCGGTAACACAAATATTTGGGAGACAAAAGTATATTACAGTACTTATTTTCTGCATATTTATTTATTTGCATATCGGTACAGTATCTGGACCTAATTTTCGGCTGCTCCATGCATAAAATGCTAGCCCCAGGGGTGGGACACCCAGGAGAAAGGTGTGTCACCTTAATTTTTACAGCAAAACCAGTGTAGCTATAGGCTGCATCATTCTTTTGGGGGTGGGGACACAGAAAATGGCCGACCACGCGCCGGCCGGTAACTGTGCCACACTTTTGGCAGTGGATTTTTATTTTTGTATCATTATCGAATCTTGGTACTAAATTTATTGAAGAAAGTCCGTCAGATAAAAAAAAATAATATACTGGACCTCATTTCGAACTGTTCCATGTGTAAAACACTGGCCCGTGGGTGGGGTTTTGTTCCCTTTCCACCACAGAAGGGAGAGTGTGCTGCCTGAATCTTTACGGCATAACTACCGTATCTGTGGGCTGCTTTTTTCAAATCGGTTCACAGGTTTGGGAGTAAATATATATTTCTTCTTTGCTATGCAATGAGGGACACCCAGAATGTCCATCCACACCCTCTGGGGCAACTGTGTCACATTTTGGCTATGGATATGTATTTGTATATCATTACAGAATCTTCGAACCAAATTTCACGAAGCAAGTTTTGTTAAAGATATATGCTGGGCCCGATTTTCAGCTTTTCTTTGTGTAATATGCTGGCTCTGGGGTGGGGCTTTTCGCCCACCCATCCCAGTTGACCGGAATCTCACTGTGCCACAGCTATAGAACTTATGGATGGCTGTGTAAGATATTTCTTAAATTGATTTTTTTTCAAAATAAGGTTGCTTTCACGCGCTATTTTGTTTAATTTTTACCAAAAATCTAAATGTTTGCGAATATTTACTCCAAAATCTTTATTCTCCGATGGCTTCAGTTATCCTTTTAATAGTCCGAGATGACTGTTGCTGTCTTTGTTTGACGGGAGTAGTCAGAGTTCCTAGAAAAGAATTTACCTTTGATGTCAGTTTTGCTAATGTCGGGCCAATGTCGTTATTTGAGGAAGGGTGCATGACGAATGATTATTTAAAAATTGTGGCGCACAATTTTTATAGTCGGATAACATTTTTGTACCGAAAAAAAATTTTTTTTTTGTTCTCGGTACATTTTTTTTTTTTTTGTTCTCAGTAGAAGAGTTTTTGTTTCTCATGGTAACGATATCGAAACCCCAATTATCGCCCATTTCACCCATGAATGTACAATTTCAAAACCACTCGTGACTCAAGTTTGGGAGTGGCACCCATATCTAAAGTAATGTGTCATGGTTCTGTACTTTTTAAAACCAGCTGACTATGTCGGGCTGGTCTTATAAGAAAACGTCGATGACCTGGACCGTACGCCGAAAGATTCATAGCCTTGAAAGTTAACATCCGTGGTTAATTCAGTTGGTGAAGCTGAGACCGCTTTTGTCCTTGGAAGACAAACGGTCTGGGACTACTATTTTAATGGACAAATATTTTTATATTTTAATGAAAATGTTTGTAATTTTTTAGTTTTTGTCAAAGTTTTTAAAGTTTAAATGTGTTCATTTTCATGTCGCTCTCTATGGTCTAAGACTCTTCCCTCATTTACTCTTTGTTTTGAAAACTTTTTCGGGAATATCTAGTTTCAGCTGGCTCTTCAGCTGGTTATTCAGGACCATAAAATATCTTGCGTCCGGCCTGTACTTTCTTCATTTGGGTAGATACTAAATCAATGTATGTTGTTATTGGTGGGTAAAAGTTGAATTTTGTATCACAATACATAAGTCGCCCATTGATAAGGCCATGTATATTAATCTTCAAACCGGTGGGCATAATCCTGGGGCTTTCCTATGATCTTTAAATAATATACCCGCGGATTTCCCCAAAGTTGCAATTGGTTACAAATTACACTGGCGTTTAGTTGCAATAGTGCAAAACTAACAGAGACATAAATGGAATTTCGTGAAGATTGTGTCGTTTTCGTCTCATCAGGTTGCATGAAAGCAAAGCACATGTCGTGACAATAGAATACGAGGGAAAAATAGCGCCGCAGTGTAGTTTGTATCTATGAAGGATTTCTTCGTATTTGTCCCATCTTATCCCATTATATGGATTGCCTGATCCGGACCGTCCCGTTTCCATACTAAATAAAGCAAATCGTTACAAGTATTTTTCATCTCAATTTGCAGATTGTGAGACGGATGGTAGATCGCATATACGGACCACTTTTGTGCCGGACTGACCGAGCCATAGCCAATCAGCAGGAAAGCTTGCAGAAAGCCAAGTCATGTGCAATGTGTATTTGCGGTTCTTCCGCCAGAAGTATTTATAGGGTTACAAGCCAGCCGGAAGTTACATCTCTCCTGAAAAGTGTGCATTAAGATTGTCATCATGGCTGCAGGTGCTGGTGAACAAGTTCATACGTTGCCTGATGAAATCACTGATTTACCAGCAATTCAGGTGGTTAATAAATCTGTAAGTGCAATGCCAGCCAAGGATGAAACATTAACGTGTCCCGTTTCAATACCCAACAGGAATGATGCGGGGCACAGTGAAGGGAACAAACCAGTCGATGTGGATAAAAAGAACACCAAGTCATTGTGTGAAACTGAAAACGTTACAAATGCTCAGTGTGACAATGCGGACGAAACTGACAGTTCTGATAGGGTCGGCGCCGAGTCTGGTTTCGTGTCTGACAGGGGTTCGGCTGATCCCAGTACAAACAATGTCAGTGAGTCGAGCTTTACGGCCAACGACACAGGGACCGACCTGAATACCATGGATGTTGTGGCCATGAGCTTTGCTTCGGACAAAACCGAAAGCGGCATGGATACGACGACGACTAGTAAGTACGATGACGTCAGCGAAGAGGAGAATGACGATGAGGTGGATAATGACGTGGACGCCGCGAGCGACGACGAAGAGGTGGCAAGTGGCGGGGAGGAGCTGGCGGGCACTGACAACGCCCAAGCTGGCGGCGAGGATGGAGGTGAGGACGAAGCCCATCCCGATGGCGGCGACGATGACGCAGACGAAAACAACGTGCTGCACACTCCAAGGAAAGCGCTGAAGCGACGCCTGGTGGATGTCGAGTGCCCCGAGTGCGAGAAACTCTTCATCAGTTACGACCACTTGAAGCGACATCTGCGAGACCACGCACGGGAGAAGGCTAAAGCGGCCAGGGCGAAGAGACGTGAGGTGGATGTCAACTGTTCAGTGTGTGGCAAGCATTTCAAGCGCATGGATCATCTCCGGCGGCACGAGCAGTCGCACGAGAACAAGAAGAGGTACAAGGGCAACCATCGAATAGTCGACGTGAACTGCACCGAGTGTGGCAAGCATTTTAAACGGATGGATCACCTGAAGAGACATCAACAGTCACACGAAAAACAGCGCGCGATCAAGGAAGCCAAAGCAAAGCTACGTGAAGAGGGGGTAGACCCAACGGCCGCTGATTTGGAGACACCCGAAGAAAAGAGCAAGAAAAAGAGCAGGAAGCTGATCGATATCTATTGCGAGGTGTGTGGCAAGTATTTCAACCGCATGGATCATCTCCGGCGGCATGAATCCGTTCACATGACGGAGAAGCCCCACAGGTGCCACCTGTGTGAAATGGCTTTCACCCGACCAGAACACTTGAAGCGACACATCAGGAAGCATGACCACAAGTGTGAGCGGTGTAACAAGACATTCAGTAAAGCGGAATTACTTGAAAAGCATCAACTTAGCCACCTATTTAAGTGCGAATTTTGTAGCGAGCGGTTCGAAACGAAAGATGGGTTGAAAGAACATTTAGTACTCCACAAAGACGAAATGCCGAATGTGTGCGACATTTGTGGGAAGCGCTTCCACCTGCGGAAGCAGCTACAGAACCACAAAGAGGTGCACAAAGCTCAAGACCCCAATTTCCAACCGTTTACGTGTGAAATTTGCGGACATTTGTGCAAAACCAAGAAATTGTTGTATCGTCACCAAGTGGGTCATACGGGAAGGCGGGATTTTATGTGTCAGATTTGCGGGAAAGCCTTCAAGGTGCGAGTCGACCTCACAAAACATAACATCATCCATTTCGGTACCCGAAAGCACAAGTGCCATTTATGTGGGAAGGGTTTCTTTCAAAAGAAAGACCTGAAGCGTCATTACACAATACACGGGGATGCCACTCCATTCAAGTGTGAGATATGTAATAAAGGATTCAAAGTGCGCTACAACTACAATATGCATCTGTTTACGCACTCGGGTAAGCACCCATTTGAATGCAAGTTTTGTCTGCAGCACTTCAGATCCGGTGTTAAACTAAAGGCACATTTGCAAAGTCATCCCGAATACAGGCAACAGACCGAGCTGCTGGGAGAATCGCTGGTAGATATGAAGATGATCAAGCCATTGCATGAAACCCTCCAGCAACCGGAAGCCAATCAAAATACAGTGACGCCACTTCACACGCCGGCTCCCCACGACCAAGCTGGCAGCGTGGCGCCTACGCCACCTCCCGGGGTGGCGTACAGCGAGAACAGCAGCCATTCCGTACAGCAGCAGCAACCTCACGCCATGTTCGCACAGAACATCAATCCGTTTGCCCGACTTTTCACCGATCCCGATCAGAATCCAGCATTTTCTGCACAAGCCTTGTTTGGCAACTCGTTCACTGGGCAGTTGTTTTCTGGCATGACTTCGCTGCCCACCGCGTACCCCTATGAGCAGCGAGCCGCTGTGGAATCACCCATGACCACGAATTCCTACGCTGAGGAAAGCAACCGAACGATGGTGCAGGATGCCCCGGCTGCATCCAAAGTGGTCGATAACGCCGTACCAAACCTGTTGACTGAGCGCGAACAGCAGAGCGTGGTGTATTCTCATGCGTTATGGGACTGGAGTGCCTTCGAAGAAAGCAAAGCTAAGAAGAAACTCGTACAAGACACCAGTAAGCAAAGGACACCGCCTCAAGTAAACAATGCCGAACCATTCGCAAATGACGATGATTATAGCGACGGTGAAACAAATGACTTAAGTTTTGACAGTCAGTTGCCTGAACCAAAGACGCTGGCTGACATCAAACAGGAAGTGAATAACGACGCCGATTACGCGGCCATCAGTAAGACATTTGACGTCACTGTGACGACCTCTACTCCGGTAAAAAGATCTCCTAAGAAGAAAGTTTTTGTACCCGATTCAGAGTTACCGAAACTTGTGATGATCATACCCAAAGGCTCAACTGTAAGAAGTACACAGTGCCCAGAGTGTAACAAAACTTTGAGTCGATTTGATCATTTAAGAACACACGTAAGGAATGTTCATTCCAAGGCACTCGTGGTAGAGAGAGGAGACGTCAAGAAGAAAGAAGAGAAAACCAAAACGTGCACCATCTGCTGGAAAGATTTCGGACGACCTGATCATCTAACCCGCCATCTAAGATTGGTGCATAAACAAGACATACCGAAGAGGACTCCCGAAAGAAGACCCGCAACGGAGCACATCGAAATCGAAATCAAAGATAGAATGGAGAATGCATCATTCGTTCTAATTAGCGCGGACGACAGTTATGGTGATATGCAAAATAAAGGCCATGAAGGCGACTCTGCCAGGATGGAAGCCGTTGATAAGAAGCCAAGGGCTCTCACTTCCGGTGATAATACAGCGATTGGTGAGGGAGATTCTGCAGAAACCTCTCAGCTGCAGGCTGCAGAAGATACTTCCAAAGTTACCGACGCTAGTGGTGCTGAATTCAGTGAGAGTTCAACGATACTAGAAGAAAGTCACGGCGCTGATTCGTCGCTTCCCATTGGTTATGAAGAGCAATCGGTGCTAGAACGAAGTGGCGAAGAAGACGAGTCCACACAGATACGAGAGCACAAGGAGGAGGATGTACTGCGCAGTCAGATTACCAAACAAAGTATTCCATGCAATTATGATGCTGAGAACGCTCCAGAAAGCACTGAACCCCCTGCAGACGGCCTGGATATGAAGCCTTCACGGGACACAGAGAACGGTCTGTTTTGCCAAAGAGAAGCGCACGCTGATTCATCTGAATTCAATCCACGCGATGTTTCCGGTGAAATGCCAGTGGTCATTAACCAGCCTTATGTTGAAATAAAACCGTCTATTAAATGCATTCAAGAAGCAGCAGAAGAAGAGTTTCCAGTGCGTCATAAAGACGCAGAACAGTCAACCAGTGTCGAAGCGGACACAGTGGAATCGGATCGTCGCAGTGACGATGCTCAGTATTCTTCGCAAGATTACGCTGGTGTAAACGATAGTGGCTCACGACATCATGCTGACGTGGATGAGGATACCATGGTAAACGGCAATGACGTTGATGACAATAGGGTCGGGGACGAGAGCATTTCAGGAAATAACGACGAGGCTGTAGAGACAAATAAAGTCAATGAGAGTGCTCCGAAAGGTGATACTAACGCGGATCCTTCGAAAAATGATAGTGGAGCGGTGGAAGAGGCAGCATGCAGTGATGCCAGTGCGCTTGTTCAGAGCACCGGCGAGCGGGGAGAGAATGAGGATGATGCGGGAGTGACTGCTGATGATGACGCATTGCAGAACGCGAGTGATGCCGGAGAGAATGTCGATGACTCACAGAGAGACACTTTGCAGAGTGATCCAGCCGGAGAAGATGTATCACACAATGTGGACGACGCTGCTCAGGATACTGCAGACGATACTGATATTCCTGATGACTTATCAGAGAAGACGGTAGATCTCGACATGTCTGCAATAAGTACCGAAAGTATCGCCTCAGTCAAAAATGAAGAAGCTATTCCTAAAGAAATGGAGGCAGATAAAAATACGGAAAATAGTAAAAATGCTGCTGTTAAGAGAGCCAAAAGCAACAGAGTGTGTCCCATCTGTGGCAAGAAGTTTGGCAGAACTGATCACCTGACGCGCCACCTGAAGAACGTCCACAAGCAAGATATGCCGAGGAAAGGGAAGCCTATCGCGAAACCTGACCGAAAGCTCAAACCCATGATTCTGAAGATCAAAGGCGACACAACCCCGCGGGTTATCAAGTGCCCGGTGTGCGATAAAGAATTAGGGAGAATGCGGGCCTTGATTCAACACTGTGAACGGGTCCATCTTATGCTCATTACCATTTCGAGAAATGCTCCGTACAAACCTATACGGACAGGAGTAAAGAACCAAAGTCAACCCAAAGTTTTCAAGTGTCAGATATGCGAGAAGTCTTTCAAGAGGAAGGACCATTTAACGCGCCACACTCGCTCGCATTCGGGAGACAAGCCCTTCCAGTGCGATCGCTGCCCCATGGCTTTCACCAGGAAAGAATACCTTGATAACCATTTACACACACATTCACCAAAGTGTGAACTTTGTGATCACATGTTTGGCGGCAAGATAGAACTAAAGCAGCATTTGATTGAATGCCATGAAAATGATCGACCCAATATTTGCGACATTTGTGGACGGGGTTTTCAATTGAAAGTGCAATTAACTAACCATCTGAAGACTCACAAACCAGAGTCTAACATAAAGACTTACACATGTGAAATATGCGGGCAGTGTTTCAGGCAAAAGCGGCTGCTGGAGCGGCACCACGTTGGGCACACAGGAAGGCGCGATTTCATTTGCCAAGTTTGTGGCAAAGCCTTTAAAATGAAAGTTGATTTGTACAAACACAGTGTCTATCATTCTTCTGTGAAAAATTACCAATGTCCGAAATGTCCACTGGCATTCTACCAGTCGAAAGATTTGCGGCGGCATATATTTAACCATAGCGATGTCAAACCCCACAAATGCGAAATTTGCCACAGGGCGTTTAAGAATAAACAAAACTTGAAGGTGCATGTTTACACCCACACAGGAAAGAAACCCCACCAGTGCAAGTTCTGCATGCAAAGCTTCCGCTCCGGGGTTAAGTTACAGACACATCTGTACACGCATCCCGAGTACAAACCGCCACAGCCAGGAGAACATGCTCTAATGCAGCCGAAGTATGAAAATGTGCCTCCAGTAACAACTCTACCGGACCCTATAGAGACCCCCCTTCCAGCAGAGTACGAGACCTCGGTGCCTTTGCCCGCACAAACGCCAGTCCCAGGAGGAGTTGAGAATCCTGCGACATTACAAATGCAGAGGGCAGTGGAGAACTTAACACCTGCTGAGAGCCCCTTGCCACAGGCATACGAGAACGCTGTACCAATGAGTGCCCATAATTTCATACAGAGAACAATGGAAACTCCCTTGCCTCTCGCTGCTATGAACGCCATGCAGAGAGCTATGAGAAGCCCGTTGCCTGTTTCAACTCCGCTACAAAGAGCACCCGAAAACGCATTGCCGCCGGAAATGGGAAGCGCCTTGCAAAGAACAGTAGAAACGCCGTTATCAATAAGTGCTGTTAATGCGATGCAAAGGGCGATGGAAAATCCACTGTCTTTTACGGTCGGTAGTGTTATGCAGAGAATGGAACAGCCACTGCCGCTAACAACAACCGGCTTACAGAGACCGGAACAGCCTTTGTCCTTGACGACGGGCGGCTTGCAGAGGGTGGAACAAGCGCTGCCGCAAACATCCGTTAGCTTACAGAGGGTGGAGCAACCGCTGTCGCTAACCACCGGTGGCCTGCAGAGGGCCGACCAGCCTCTGTCACTAACTACTGGCAACCTGCCAAGAACGGACCAACCCCTGCCACTGACAACCTCCGCCATTAACTACCCCATAGCGAGAAGCGTGGAAAACCCGCTGGCCTCTCATGCTGCTTTCAGTGCTTCTGGCCAAAACAAGGTTCTGTCCGTTCCTAATGAATACTACCATGAAAATTATTCAGCAGAGCAGACGCGGTGGATGTATGGGTGCAGTATGCTTGAAAATGCCTATTTGTTGCAAAAATGATGTGTGGATTCTCTGAGCTTATAAATTGTGAGAAAAAACTGAACAATAGTAGAAATGAGTGGTTACTTTGGAAAGTCGATAAGTAGCATTTATGTGCATTTGATGAATTGAACAACTGGAAAAAATGTAATGGCCGCAAATTAAAAGCTACATATTGTATGTTTCGTGCTGCAGTGTGGTTTCCGTCCGATGTTAATGCAATCACGCATCCCCAAAAAGTATGGAAAAATACGATTTTTTTTTTTTTTTTTTTTTTTTTTTGAAGAGAAGTCGTACAGTTTCAGCGACGCAACTCAAAAATGTGATCAATTATCCATATTCAGTAACCTCGTGTTATTCTGTGGAGCTTTAAATCGAAATTCTATAATTGGACAAAAATCGCGTGCAAAACGAAATCATTTCATGGAAGAGACCTGTCTGTCTGTGTGTCGTCAGTGCTTCCGGGACTGGTAGGGTTCGTCATAAACCTGGCCCGCTGAAATGACTGGGTAGTTTATAAAGAACTTATCGAGTTTTTCTAATTTTAGTTTAAATGAAAACATAGCAGCAAGTTATTGAGTAATAAAAATTGTGTTGTGTTGGGGAGACTGGTTCCATCGTTTTGAGAGGTAACTTTTGTGTATGTGAGAGCGTATATATGTACGAGTTTTAACAGCTATGCTTTTTTTGTCGGAGGTTTGCTCAGAATATGTTCATGTCTTGATTGACGGTAGTATATTTGTGTCCGGTCTCAATGAGAGTTAGAAAATGCGCCTTTTGGTGTGCTGATGCCATCCAAACTTCATGAGATAAAGGGGTTACAGATTTCTGCACCACTCACGGGAAGTTGTTAATCCCTTCCCCCCACCTTAAATATTTTAGAAATTTGCTTACAGCCAACTCGCTTGGGCATAATGTTCCTGAACATTCTTATGGAACGGATTAATATCACTCATTTTGATGATAAAGATGATAACTTTTAACGTTATACGAAGGAACGATTTTTTCGAAAACTTAAAACTCTTTGGGGTATTTGGCCAGTTAAGAACTAATTTGTACAGAATTTTTGCAACGAAAAAAATCATCATAAAATTGTGAAACAAATAACAGCAATAAAAAAGAGAATAGTAATAACAATTGCACCCGGTCCAGTTAAAATTGTTTACTCGAATATGTCAAAAGATAGGTCTTTAGATTCTGAGAATCGTCTGATGCATTGACGGCGATTGTGACACTTAAGCGCCCGGAGAATTTTCTGCACGAGGTTTCGTTTTATACGTTTATGTTTCTTTTGAAGCATCACTGTTATTATGAAACCGTCGTAAAAAAAAACAACAATTTTGTATATAGTGTGTTAGATGTGTTAGGAAAAAGGGGGGTGGGGGGGGGGTGGGGTTGGAGGAGGGGCTATTCTAGAAGGCAGGAAAATATCGGCGCGGTAGTGTTCTGTACACTGTACATACATATTTACGGCCATATTGTTTAAAATTGTTGCTTCAAAACCGTTATTTATGACACAATCTTGTTAATTTGTCTTTGATAGAGTTTTATTTTAGTAGTTCTAGTTAGGAAAAATTTATACATGTTTGTAAACTTGATCATAGGCATGTACTGTAAATATGCAACCATGAATTTTAATAATTGACTATTATTGTTTTTGATTGGTTGACTTTCTGCTTTGAAATAATCGCGTGTTAGCTTCAAAAAAAAAAAGAAATGATTTATTTTGTTTGTTGTTGCAAAAAAAAGTATAACTTAGAGAAGGTTTATCGCATTTGTACATAAATAGATCGTGTTTGCGTAATGGGCATAGCCAGCAATATTTTAATTCCTTTCGCGTTAGATTTGTGTTGTAGCTAAACTCGAATTGGTCGTTCGTTTATGATTGCCACATAAAGGTAGTACATATTTATGTTTCAGTGAATCTGTAAAACCATCGAATCTGTAGATTCGCTGACTCACTTAGCGAATCTGTGGATTCGCTGAACATTTTCAGCGAATCTACAGATTCGCTGGTTTTTCAAATTTAAAATTATACAGATTCGCTGAAATTGCCTACCAGTCATCTTTACCGACAGGATTACTTGTGTTTGGTGATATTTGAAATTTAATTGCTTTTCTGTGACTTCTTTACTCCTGAGGTGTTTTACACACTTTTTTCTTGTTTTGGGGAATAGGATATATTGCAATCGGAATTTTTAAAATTACACATATTTTTATTTAACTAGCTTTAAAATGCATGGTTGAAATGCGAATTTCTAGTGTCAAAAGAAAAACAGTATTAGAAAGCGTTCCAAAATATTTGCTATCAATATTCACAAATGCTTTTAAGTTTCTTGTTTTTTGGAATAGGCTATATTGCAATCGGAACTTTTAAAATTACACCTATTTTTATTTAACTAGCTTTAAAATGCATTGTTGAAATGCGAATTTCTAGTCTCAAACGAAAAACAGTATTGGAAAGCGTTCGAAAATACTTGCTATCAATATTCACTTAAATTAAGTTTCTGTCTTTGTGTTATCGTCTTTCATAAAAGTGATCACAGCAAATCTTAATACTATTGATTCTAAATAAATTGCAATCATTGCTCCCCTTCTGGGGTATCATTCATATTGCTCTTAGCCAAATTGCAATGATTTTTCTGTGAGTGCAACACAAAAATCTCTTCACCTCCGGCTGATATAAATTGCAATTGAATTACGGTACGCTTATCCATTCAGTGTTAATTTTCGATGCTCCGCACACTAATAGTTTAATTTAACAGAAACTGATAGGACCACGATTTCGACGAATAGAAACTTTATTCCGGTGTGAAAGCATATAAATTGCTGCATTTTCATCAAATGACCAAATACCCTCAGCTACATGAAATGAGTTAATAGCAATGGAATCATATAATAAAGCTCGATTTTAATACATCGCCTTCGCACAAACCAAGAAAAAGGTATGTAAAATACATCTGGAGCAACGAAATCACACAAAAGCAATTAAATTTCAAATATTAGCAAAAACAAGTGATCATGTCCGTAAAGATGGCCGATCAGGCAATTTCAACGAATCTGTATAATTTTTTAGATGAAAAACCACCGAATCTGTGGATTCGCTGAAAATTTTCAGCGAATCTACAGATTCGCTGAAATGTTAAGCGAATCTATACATTCGCAGGTTTTACAGATTCGCTGTAACATTTACATGGTGATCATGCATTTTATTGTTTCAATCTAAGATTGAAATCAGAGTGAAAAACAGTAGCGCTCGTTTTGGGGACCACTGTTATTAAGCAGTGATTCCAGATTCAGGAGAAAAAGAAAACGCCTATGTAATATTTAGAAATCAACAGGGATGGTTCTAGAAATCGACGGGCATGCGCCAGTGGGGCACTGTGAAATAAACTGTGCCTTTTTCCAGCAATGATATATTAAAGTACATGGTAAAACACGCATTAGTTTACATAATGAAAAAAAAAAAAACTAACAGCATAAAGAGAACGCGTGCAACCGTATTATAGGGAAGCGCATTTTAAACATTTTTATGGCGCACGCTTAGATCAACTTGTGTGCCATCGGGAAGGTTCAAGCACAGTAATTTTGGTGCATCGTATAGAGAAAATCGAGGCGCCATGGCACACCTGGGGCACGCAAGAAATCGTCCTGAATTCAAAGTAATTGTTAACAAATTTTATATACGAACCCTTTCTTATTTATTCGATGATTATTTCAAACGGATATATCCCCAGTACCATGGCGTGTGTGCAGACTAGGGTGCTTCCGTGTGGGTGTGGATACACAACACTCTTGCGGCAATTGTCCTGTTGCTCTTCTAATAGTGCGACAGAGAAAAGGGTCGGATTATGCAAGAAAATTTGATTGGTGTTTGCAGTGAATTTAGGAGAAAAATTTAAAGTAGTCTTAACATTAATTCTTATGACAGATGTAAGCAAACCCCCTGTTTGGTGCTGTGTAGGAACTGCTTCAGGCCGACTGGTCTGTGTATGGTGGCAGAACAGAAAAAAATATTCAATTTGGTACTCTCCCCCCTACAAAAACTGCTTAAGTGACAGATTGTCCGAAATTTGTAATTAAAAAATGTATAACATGCAGTAAATAATTGAACTTGGTGTCCTTCGTCCCGAGTAAAAATGTCCGTGCTCATCTTTTTGCCAGAAGTGTGGTCTTACACTGGCACCAGAGCTCGGGGGTGGGTGGGGGGGGGGGGGGGTTGGGGGAGGCGCGGGCTTTTTGGTAAGTCATAGCCATCTGTGATATTTATATATGTTGATGTTTTAGTGGACGTGTAATTTGTATTATTGCCATCTCGCTTATTCTGTCGTTAGCGTGAAACTGGTTGTCCGTGAATCGTTGGTGGTGTCAAGAACAAGAATTCTAAATAGCCAAATCTGTTTAAGTCAGATGTTTTTTTTTTTTTTCAATTTGCAAATGTTTCAGTGCATTATTAGCATAATTAAAAGACTGTTGAACGTTTGTAGCCTCTAAAGCAGCTGGGTACAGTCACCCGAGACAGGTTGTTAATTGATTCTGTTTGGCAAAAGAACTAGTGCCATATTTCAAGACACGTGGGTGTGTGGCGAGTCCATTATCACCAGCCGCTAGTAGGGGAGAGGGGGTGGAATTTGTGTGTGTATGTTGGAGCTGTCAGGACATTTTGAGGTTGAAAATGTGAAAAAGAATTCAATCAGTTTGTGTGACTAAACAATGAATTTTGTCTGAATTTTTAGTGAGTAAATCTGTTTAAATTTCAGACTTCTCACATTTTGCCCAGGATGGCTTATTCAGTCCATTCAGTCTTCAGTCTCTGTTTCCAAGATTAACTTCAGCACATACATTTATAAAAGCTATGTTACATAAATATAAGTGCGTGTGTGTATTTTGCAGCTTTGTCCTTACTCTCGTTTGACCAGTTGTTCTGTTGATATGGACATATATGTAGTGTGTGTGTAATTATAGAATTTTTATGGATGACTATTTTTTATGAAATAGAAGTGCATTACAGTGCCGCGCTGCTTGTATTAGTAGAGTATACTTTCAGAGCAAATAAAGGTTTTTACGAGGTTCGGAAATGGATTTTCAAGAAAAGTAGCACGAAAATATTGAATGTATTTTTTGATTCTGAAGTAAGTGAAGGCATAACACGACGTTTTTACAAGTTGTGTTGCCCTTCATAACGCTAGAAAAAAAAAGACAAGCGCCCAAGGAAAACAGTGTTATCTGTTATCAGCAAAGTATATAAGTAAAAAATTGAAACGGATGGCAAAATTACAAAAGTTGTAGGGCAAATGTCTAACAAAATATTAGCTCACGAGCGCTGTCTGGCCGTGTAAATGTCATGGGGAAAAATATACAGGATTTTTTCTTCGCAGCTTCAAGTCATTGATTTATTAAGAACTTGATCCTGGGAAGTATATGTTTGGTGGTTTATCGAACCGACAACTGCAATATATACCCAGTTACATCATGAATTATATGACGTGCGGATTAACGTTCATGTAGTCCTTAAATCCCCGTGTGTAACGAGTGGAAAAACGTTTCAGCTTGTCCGTCTGTTTGTCCGCTTTCGCACTTCCTCGTTTCCGGGCTATATCTCGGAAAGTATTTGTCGTATAGTTTTTTTTTCCTTTGATATACGGTTAGAATGTATATTGGTATGCAACTTTGTATTATGATTTAAATTGGCCAAAAATTCTCAAAAATACGACTGGTCAAAAATGGCTGTTTTTCAGGAAATTTGTTAGCACGGAGATAGCTTTTGTTCAGGCAAGTTCTCCGAAATTATTCGATCCAGCGTTCTGAAATTTATGCAGTGAAAATATATATATATTGTAGATGTGCAACGTCGTATTGTTTTGGAAATCGGCCAAAAATTGTCAAAAACACGACTGGTCAAAAATGGCTTTTTTTCAGAAAATTTGTTAGCACGTAGTTTTTTTGTCCAGACGAGTTCTGCAAACCTATTCGATCCAGCGTTCTAAAATTTTATGCAGTGAAAATATATATATTGTACATAAGCATCGTCGTCTTTATTTTGTAAATCGGCAAAAAATTGTCAAAAATACGACTTGTGAAAAATGTATATTTTTATGGAAACTTGTTTGCACGGAGATAGATTTTGTCCAGGCGCGTTCTCCGAAACTATTCGATCCAGCGTCCTGAAATTTTTTGCAGTGAAATTATGTAATACTGTAGATGTGCAACCGTAGTCCTATTTTTTAAATCGACCGAAAATTGTCAGGCAATGTAGGGTTTTTCAATTTAATTGAGTTTACTAACATCCAATAACATTGTGTTACACGGAGGATCCTGCCTCACTGAGGTTACGGTGTAATCAGTGTATGTGTGGATCACATACAGTTGTGTGGACAATTATTTTAGATGTAGTATTTATGATTAAATGAATTAATTTCAAGATTATACGTTTTGCACACATAATGAAGTACCATGTATTTAAATACAATTTTGTTAATAGATTTACCATCTGGTTTTCTGGTTTACTTTTCTTTAAAGCTGTTACTGTTGCCAAGAATTGCTTATATGCTCGATAAAAAATAGTTTATTTTGTCAAATTATGCACAGTTTGTATACATTCTCAAATACAAAGTTGAAAGATATCATGTATATAAGAAAAATTTCAAAATAAAATATCTGTATTTTGATTGGTCATGTTCGCAAAATGCAAGTCACAGTGAATCGCCAAGTCCAAGGAAACGATCACCTGGTCAAACAAAGACTGGAATAAAAACCCCAAGAATAAACACTTAAGACAGACACAAAGCAATGCGACTGTAAGTAAACTAGATTGGCCAGTGTTTTTGTTAAAACAAAAACAGATATATCTCCCCCGCCCCCAATCAGTCACGTGGAAAAAATCCCTGCTTAAAATACAACATTGGCGAGCCCAAAAAATTGAAAAAAAAATCGCCAAAAATACATTTTTACAGAAAATGAATGAAGAAAAACTTCACAGTAAACATTTCCACTACATATGGGTTCTTCTTCCCACGTTTCAGCGTAATCCAACAAACTGTTTCGGAGATATCGCAACAATATGGCCAAAAAAGTTAAAAATCAAAAATTTAAAAATTCGCCAAAAATACAATTTCAACGGAAATGAAGAAAAACTTCACAGTAAACATTTACACGTTTTGTGAGTTCTTCTTGCCAAGTTTCAACCTAATCCAACAAACCGTTTCGGAGATATCACAACAATATGGCCAAAAAAGTTAAAAATCAAAAATTTAAAAATTCGCCAAAAATACATTTTCCATGGAAATGAAGAAAAACTTCGCAGCAAACATTTGCACTATATGTGTGTTGTTCTTGCCATGTTTCAGCCTAATCCAACGAACTGTTTCGGAGATATAGCCTGCCAAAGTGAAAAAAAATGCACGAAACCCCCCCCCCCCCCCCCCATGTTCAAAAATTTGCCAAAAATAGAATTTTTGAGGAAACGAAAAAAAATAACACGGGCATCATCTAGACATGTACCCCAATATGTATGTATGTTTTGAGAAAAATCGACTCATTAATTTCATAAGAACTCACTGCGGACAGACGCGGACAGACGCACCAAATGCTATATATGTCTCCCTTATTGGGAGACATATAATGAAAGCATCCCGACTAAAATTACTTGCAGAAGTATTTTGAAAAACCTGATCCCCAAATATTCAAACGGCGGCACGAGGCCAATTTCTGGAGGTGCGCAAAAAATGAGAACATCACAAAAATATTTTAAAAGATCGAATAAATCCAATCAAACTGTAGCAGGCAACAACAGATTTTGGAAAACAAAATTAGTTCAAATGTCGCAAATTGGCCATTTTCATTTGAAGAATCGCCAAGAAAAGTAATTTTCCGAAACATCCAGAGAACATTCGTACAAAATTTTAGGGGAACCGTGTCTAAATTGTGGGTGAAGAAGCATGTTGATAAGTTTTTTAAATGCATCTATTAAGCCATTTTTTTGCCGGATCGCGAAAAAAAAGTAACTCTGTATAGGGGACCGCTTACTGGTCAATTATGCAATATTTGACGGCCACCCGATCAGAATTGGGAGAGAAAAAATATTTTGAAAACTGGCAACCACCAAATTATACATGGCCCCCATTTAGCTAATTTTTGGTGGATGAACAAAAAACCTACTCTTCAATAGAAGACGGCCTAGTGAACACTTCTACAAAATTTGAAGGCAATCAAATCAAAATTGTACGAGAAAAAACATTGGAAAATTGGCAACAAAAAATATGAAAATGCCCTCTATTTAACTATTTTTGCCGGATCGCCAAACAAGTAACTTTTCAAGACGACCGCCTGGTAGTGCACTTTTGCGCAAAAATTTGAAGGCAATCTGATGAAACTTTTGAGAGAA
The DNA here is from genome assembly GCA_949752745.1 of Protula sp. h YS-2021. NCBI lineage: Eukaryota > Metazoa > Annelida > Polychaeta > Sabellida > Serpulidae > Protula > Protula sp. h YS-2021. The sequence continues at coordinate 21,768,202 of OX457027.1, read as the reverse complement.
GAAGCATTTTGAAAACTGGCTACGAAAAGTGTACCCCATTTAGCCAATTTTGGGTGAATCGCCAAAAAAGTAACTTCTCAAGAGAGAACAGGCTAGTGAACATTATGCAAAAATTTAAGGTAATTCGATCAAAACTTTGGAAGAAAGAAAACCTTTGGAAAATTCCTAACCACATTTATACAATTTTTGGCGGTCCGCCAAAAAAATAAATTCAAGAGAGAACCATCTAGGAAACATAAGCATCGGAGATGCAGGGCCTAAGCCAACAGCGGTTACATCACTGTGGTCCAGTTTTGAAATACCGCCCGGACAAAAACAATATACAAGGTGCAACGGATGGAGCGACGGACGGTCCTTGCACATCTACACTTTTTATATTTTCTTCCTGTAAAGTTTGGTTAAGATCCGATGAATAGTTTTTGAGATATCACCCGGACAGGAAAAAAGTTTAAAATGCGATGGACGGACTGGCGGATGGATATGGGACAAATTGAACAAAGAATATTCGTACAAAAATTTGAAAGGAACCACATCACTGAAGGAGAAGAAGCATTTCAAGTAACAGTTTACATACATACATACAGCGTACGTTCTACTATTGTGATAAAAGCGAATGATATTCCATTACAGAAAAATTTTATTATATAAAGAAAGCAATTCAATTTCATTCTTCGTTAATACGACGTTTTCTTACACATCCACTTAACCAGCGGTTATATAAATGCAGAAATTCAAGCGACAATCACATCCAACAACATAATACAACATCGTCTGTTATTGGAAAAATTATTTTCCAAGAAATATTCAACGAGAGCTCCGTTTCACTGATTCTGTTTGTCTTACATGTAGTTGTTATGGATGAATTCACACTGCTGATCGCCATTTCTTATTTCATCATATTCACCTGCTAATTTAGTCCCCCCCCCCCCCCCCTCCCTCCCCCTACACAATCTGATTAACAGCCGGCTGAAAAATTCTGCAATCAACAAGTGTCCCCGCAAACTAAAAACTTAGTGTCGATAATCGTTTTGAAAAAGTACACAAACTGTTGTACCTTCAATGTCAAACAAATCAAAATTAATTTTCAGTCTATCAGTTGTTAAACGCTTTGCGCTACGTGAACTCCAATACAGCACCAAAATGCCGATTCCGAGTACAACATTCCCACCTAATTCGGGCCATTTCTCCAGGTTTGCATGGATCAGTGTGCCACATGACACACACATGTGTGTTCAGTTTTTGCATCTTTTTTTGTTTCTGGCACGAAGTCGTTTGATGCAACATCAACAACAAATTTTTACGCGTCTTGGAAACATGTCGTCAGAAGACCTGTTACGTCATCGTACGAATTGGATGTCATGCCACCTGACCCCGGAAACCAAATTGGTACCACTTCCCTGGCATGAAGGGAACATGACAATCAAATCGTTTTAACTTCATTTTTCAGTAAAAACTACACAACTTAATGATCTGCGACTCTTGAACCTTTTTTTATCAAGAAAACGGCAGCGATAAGTAAATCACCACATTTAAAATCAAACGGTCAACAACAGCTTAAAACCAGTTACATATTTACTACGGTACAGCAATATATTCACAACTGGACATAAGTCATTCGCTCCCTTAAAATCGCACTCGGGGCTCTTCTCTGTTATCATTCTTTTCTGCGTCCATATTTCATTACATTTTGTGGTAAAATATGTTCAAAATCCTAACACTACAGTATGATCTTGTATGAGTACACAAACATCATTAAATGTCAATAATCTAATGCTTAAAATTGAGAACTGTCTGTCCCGAACTGAGGAGCACCCACTTGGCCGTTAGCGCCTCCAGACTGTACACACTACTGCTCAGTTGGTGGTTCTTCGCGTCCCTTTGCACATGGGTTTTTCTGCAAGCACAAAGCACACACGTTTTGTTGCCTTGATGAAAAAATGAAGTTACGTACGTGTTGGTGGATTCGCTTGTGTGTTCGGGGGGGGGGGGGGGAGGGGGAGGGGGCAACCGCTTGAAGCTTGAATCTAAATATTAATTTTCAAGCAAGGAACACACATAACATACCACCTTTTGTGGAAAATCTGCGGGAAATTTTCTCGGCAGCAAAGGTTTGAAGCTGATTCTTTAGTTGTGGACAAATAGTGTAGTTTTTTATTGTTATTATTTATTTTATTTTTACGACGCCAAATCACACAAAGAAATTCGGTCATCGACCAACAATTGTGCTATCGCCGAAGGACCATCTAGTTGCCAATCACAATACATTTATAGCAGGTATTTTGTTAAAAGATTTTTTAGCCTCGGGCATTTAACAATCAAGTTGCGAAACTTGGTTAAGTTATGGATGTCACTTAACTTAGGGCGGATGGTCGAATAATTTAATCAATCACCAACCGAAGTCGACTGATCTATTACGTTATCCGGAAAAGCGTTCTAAAATTTGAATTTTGGGATTTATGAAGTTTATTTTGATTCAAACTTGAATCTGGAATTATATAATGTACTTACTGGATTAAAGTGGTGACGTCAAATTACGCTCATTCAGATAAAACTGGAAAATGTTTCAGGACACTTTTTCATACAATTTTTAAGGCCAATACCCCACGTGTGACCAAGCTCATGGGGCAAATGTTCAGATTTAATGACGCCATATGACGTCACAAGTAGAAGCTCTACACCAGCCGTCTCGTCTTGAGTAAAGATGATCAATTAAATTTTGACTTGATCTTAATCTTTGTTCGAAAAATCCTTTGGGCACAATAATTGGAAAATTTACACTCTATTTATCTTTCAATCATAATTAGGTCACTTTCTATTGTTGTAACAGGTTTTGATTTCTGAGTCAAAACCTGTTTGAAATCGAGGCTGTAAAAAAGAAAACCGTTTGATTTTGATTTTTATTTACACATGCCTCTTCCTCCGACACGAAACGAAATCTTGTACTTTCCTCACAGTCATTGTTGTCTTCAAACTTGGATACTCATTTTCCGTGTCGTTTTCAAATATATTTGTGTCGATCAGGTCAAGAGAGCGGTCACTCTCGGGTTTATCATTAGTCCCCTCGGTATCGATTTGTAACAGAATTTTGTCCATTGAATCGTCACAATTTACATTTTCTTGATTTGTTTCGATTTGTGATATAAAAATGTCCGTGGAATCAGCACTATCACTTTGATTTAGAACCTGTGTTAAGTCGCCATAAAAAACTGACAAAATCAGCACCATTTTCAATATCTTATGTATTATCCATTTTGTTGTTAGCCGTTTGGCCGCCTGTTAGAAAAGTCGATGAAATTGATTCTACGTCAACTTTTTATAACGTGAAAGCAGCTTTTGATGTATTTCACACTTATTAATTGAATTAGCATTTGTCCAAAGTTTCCCACGTTAACAAAGGGAGGTTTTGACTGACCACTTCTTGCTTGGAGAAAGTTCCCTACTAATGATTGAAAAACGGTAAATAATTCGAACACAGGTTTTGACTGGATTTTCAAAACCTGCGGGCTTCGCCCTTAGGTTTTGAAAAACCAGTCAAAACCTGGTTCTCATTATTTACCTTATTCGTAAGAATGGCTATCAACAACACCATGTCACAGACATAAAGGCATTATTCGAAGAACAGTGTTGTCATAATCATTACCGAATGTTTTACACATTTCTGTTTTCTTCTCGAATATTAATTGAATTCAATGAAAAAATTAGCATAAAATATCTTCTGTTGTGTTAATGTGAACCAACTTTAGAATACTTGCTGGATTAAAAATGGCAAATACTATTTACAGCTATAAACTCAGCCAAAAAAAAGCACATCAAGATTCCAAATACGCACGCTTTTCACACTTTGCTGCAGTCCATTAAATCGGTTGGCACAGGTAAGCAATAACATATTCATTCCTTTGATCACCTTTCGCTATTCGTATTTCTAGTTTTAAGTGTTAACCAAATGATCTTCCCAGCACTGGACGTTTCAGCAAATTCCCTAAGTTGGATCTTTGACGTTAGACACATCTCAAAGACCTCCACATCCAATGCCTTTGTATGCCATCTATAAACTGTTTTTCTTTATATTTCTCACTTTTGAATTCACTTCGAAACTCTACCAGCGCTTCTTTCCATAAACGACAGCGGGCAACACCACAAAATTCCAGGTTCTTACCCAGTCTTCTTCTAATTATTTCCAACTCACGGTGGCGGTGTCTTTAATAATTAGATCCAACTAAATGCAGCCTGAAAACCTTATACATAAACCACGCTTTACCGAATGTCTCAACGAATAAAATTTATGACCAACCTGTAACTGTCTCACACTAGAGCTAGTGTGACCGATCTACCCATGAGGCGGCTTCTGTTCATCTCTGTCACCGCATTCTGCGCGTCCGCTCGTGAGTGGAAGGCTAGCATTGCATCGCCCATCGGCCTCCCATCCTGATTGTACCGCATCTTCACCGAATTGGGTATTGGGCCAAATCTTTTGAAAAAATGCAGTATGTCCTCCAGGGTAGCATTGAAATGGAGGTTCTGAATACTTACTACACAACCAGGTTTTCCAACCTGACTGGCCACTGAAGAGCTACCAGGCGGCGCGGTTGGATAACTGCCATGTTTTTCTGTCAAGCTGCGGAAGTCATCCATCATTTGTTTTTTTGTGACCGGTGAAATGTTGATGTAGCGTGAACCAATGTATTGTTTATCTTTAGCCAACGCTTTCTTGCAGTCATCAGAAGAGACGAATTCTACGAAGCAAGTATGCGAAGCTTTACCATTCGGCAAAAATACCAGGCGGATACCCTTGTTCGCGATTTCAAGACCACTGAAGAACTTCTGGATAACTGCTTTATCTGCATTGAACGGAATACCGTGCATTTTTACGCAGTAGAACTTCTGATCTTCTGATCCGGAACCATCTTCAGCCTTGCTGTCAGATTTTTCAACTTTAACTTTCGTTTCTTTGCTTTCTGATTTTCTCTCCTTCTCGCTTATTTTCTCCTCCGATTTCACTTCCTCCTTCTCTTCTTTGGTACGCACGGGAGTTGCTTCCTCTCTGGGAGCATTTTTCAAGGCACGGTCGAGCCTATCTTTGTATTCCTTCTCGGAAATGTGAAGGACCTCAATGGTCCTTCCGCCAAGCTCACACCTACGATGCATTCTCAACGCCCGTTCCAAATCTCTTTCAGAGAAAAGTTCAAGCAATGCGACACCTGTCGGGCGGCAATCCCTACTATATTCGATATTGACGGATAAATCCCCCTTCGCGAACTTGACGCCGTTGAGCAATCTAAAAATATCTTTCTTGGTAGCAGAGAATGGTACGTTCTTGAGAACTATAAAGCAACCATCTATTTTCTTCGGTGGCGATCTGGATCTCGGGCGTTTGCTCATTGGTCGATCCATCTGGGCCGCCCCAGCTGGTACATACGAATCCACGGCTCTATCGAATTCCTCCTGGCTACAGGGTTCAATCCGCACACTCCTACCGGCAACCATCCACCCAGTCATTCTCAGAGCAGACGTGGCCTGCTCTTCGGTTGAGAACATCACATAGGCATCCCCGATTCTGTTACCACCTCTATCGTTTATCAACTTTAACCCAGTCCTAGGAATCTCAAGCCCAGTAAAGAACTTGCGAACGTCCCGGTAATTAAGAGGTGTCGGCATGTTAGAAACATAAACATAGGATTCCGGTTCAAATGGACGTTTCCTCCTGTCTCTTCTGTCGTCAAGGAACCGCTCCCTTGGTGGAGACAGTCTTTCCCTCCTCGGTGAATGGCCACGAAAATCATCATGCCGTGGCCTTGGTTCTCTATAATTATCCATTGGTCTCTCCATCATATGAATGCCGTCGACTGGGCCATGACCGTTAAATCCCCGCGGTTCCATATCTCGCGGCCCCTCAAACCCACCGTGCCCCATGTCACGCCGACCAAAATCGCCCCTGTCCCTCGGGTCGCTTTCTCTGCTATCCCATGGTGGTCTGTCATCATGTCTTCCTTGAGCGACCATAGGCTCCATTGGTTGTGGGGCTCCGTATGGTGGGGGCAAACCCTGTGGCCTTTGCTCTATGGGCATGCTACCGCGCATCTGTCCCTGATTTGGTATATTCTGCTGCGGCATCATTCCACCTCCTTGCGGATAACCTTGCTGGACATGCGGCGCAAAATTCTGATTTGGCATATTCGGAACCGGTTGTTGGGGCTGAAACTGTGGATTCTGCGGTGGTAAACCTCCCATGGGCGGCGGTGCGCCTTGGTTTCCTCCACCGCTTGGAACTGGGGCCCCACCCCTCGCTATCGCGATCACGTTTTGCATTTCCGTTTTGCTACTAAGGAAAAGCTTCAGGGCATTCGTGCCAATTCTCCCCCCATCCAGCAACATGGCTCTCCTGGCATCTTCATCCGTGCTAAAGGCTATAAATGCATCACCCTTTTCTCCACCAACGATGTGTACACCACCATCTGGTATACCCAAACCACTAAAAAATCTGCGGATATCCAAGGCATTTGCCGTCCAAGGCAAATTCTGAAGTCTTATGATGACTGACATTATTGGCCTCGCGTTTTTAACTGCTTCGAATAGAAAGATAAAGTCACTGGCAATCTCTCTTAAATTTCGCCAACAGCTCTTTTAAAATCTAGTTTTCTTTTAGTCTCTTTAGTCACTCTTATTTGATATAGACCTGCCAACAAAGCAAACAAAAATGACATATTTAAAGGATATCACAAATCTATGATACTAGAATCTGTTTATCGTTAAAGACCAAATTTCATACGTTCTTATCCATCGATAGATCACCAGCACACTGCAACTGTGCTGCCCTTAAAAATTGCTCTTATCCGAACAGCCCTTCATCCTCCAGCGACATCCGGTCCGGAATCTTTTAAACCGACAAAACAAACTAAACATAGTGATACATATTGAGCTAGGACTGCAGACAAGCTGCATTCAAGTATTCAGAGAGTTAAATCACTTCGGATTAAAGTATTTTACAACTGGCTCTTGAACGGTACTGGTTCTACGGCGCAATCGCCTACTGCCATCATAAATACAAAATATGGCACCACTGCTTCGATTCCTACGAGATTTATGCCAAATAAAATAACACACATATCCTTTATATTCATCATTTATGAAAAAAGGACTTAGTCTAGTGCAGTTCTTATAAATGTATTCTGACATGCAGTAAATATAAATCCAGGTCATTCAAATTATACACAGGGTTCGCGTTGGCGGGGATTTTGTCCACTTTCTGGACATTTTTTACGAAATGACTCACTTTCTCGGAACCCACCGAGTCTTTCTGGACCCAAATGTGTCACACTTTCCTTTTTTCACTCACTTTCCTGAGAATCCAGCGCGAACCCTGACACATAAACAAACATGCAACACGCCATCATCTAAGAATACTTCCTGTGAATACGTGATTTCTTTGCAAATCGCTAAATCAGTTCGAAAACTTTGAAACAACAAATTCAGATGCTAAACCCCGATTCAGTAGTCGTCGACTTCTTTAAACTTAGGACAATACTTTCAGCCGCCTGTTATCACGGTCGTTCACTTGTACGATGGCGTCTCGAATCGAAGGTATTTTTTTTTTACGTTGTTTGCTTGCTTGCTTTTTTTTTAAATATTTCCTAGGAGACTGATCTTATTTCCTCCATACTTGCTTGCATCTGGTAACTTAAAAGACCTGTCCTTTAAGACTACTTTGGGCGTTTAACACATATATAGCCTTTCATCTTCACTCAAAAAACCACACACCATAAATCTGGCGACTTTGGGGTGTGCGAGAAGTAAAGGAACAGCACATTGACATTGGTCAAAATTTCTAATGTGTCAGCTTTTCACAACCCTTTACAAACCGAAAAAGAAATACAAGTATGTCATTGACACCGTCCAAGTCCCCCGCAGGCGTGTGATTCCTGGATTTCATTTTTCGGCGGCCGACAAACCCTATACAAATACAAATACACCCTATATTTCTTCCCTACACAAGGTTTAAATGGAATCCCTCGGGTAGTCTTTGAGATCTATCGCAAAAAGACATCCTATCCAGATGCTAACGGCCTAAGATTTTTGGATTTTCGACAAAGTCCTCAGAACACATTTTTCGGCAGCCGGCAAAACTTATTCACAGATGTACAGCTACAACCCATATTCTTTCCCCACGCAAATTTTAAATGGAATCCCTCCAGTAGTTTCTGAAATCTATCGCACAAAAGACATCATATCCGAAATGCTGAGAGAGGGACGGACGGACCCGCATTCTAGTTTCCCGCTTCGCAGCGGCTACGAGAGGGACTAATTAATGAGTCCCAGTCCACATGCAATTTTCGCTAATTTGACCCCCCTGTTCCAGTTTAGAATTTCATGAAGGTCAAGAACATGTGTTGAAAAGAATGGCGTTGTAAAACTTGTTACCGCATAAATGACCTCATTATAGATTATGGCGCACAGTGTTTGTGGTCAAATAACAGTTTTCAATGAGAAAAACGATTAGGTTTCCACTTGTGGTTGGGATGCCGAAACCACCGTTATGGCCCACAACAACGAATTTTAAAACCACGCTTCCCAAAAGTTTGGCAGTATCGCCGAGGTGGAAAATGCGACTTTTCTCTGATCTTTCTGAGAAAAAGTCTGCTGATTTGAGCATAAGTGCACTGGACCGTGCGCCGTAAGATTCAAAGCCCAGAAAGTTGAGCAATATGCTCATTTCAATTGGCGGATTCGTAACCCTTTCTCTCCTGGAAAGATCGAAACAGTCCGCTGGGAATAGTTTGAAACTTATACGAGGTAAAAGATACGGAAATGTCAGAGCAATATCAAAATGAGACAGATCTAAGCCATAAAAACTCTGCTAAAGCTTTATTCATTAAAATATAATAATCGTCCCTTAAAATAAAAATTATAAAAATTTCGTCTTTAAAGACGATGGTTTTAAAACCGTCTCATTTCCATATCGCTGGGCACCACATATCGCTCCCCTTATACGAGTATATTCGTACGTTAGCTCCAAAAGGCGACTCGCCACTGGGGGACAAATCCTCGCTACATCATGATATACAATTCAACTGCGCCGGGCTATGAGGCACCGCTATGGCGATTTTGCTTGGCAAAGTCTTTACTGGCAATTGCTAAAGGCACTCTAAATACAATGATACTACGACACACAACTTCTTTGTCTCGCTTTCTTTATACGAAGAGAATACGGAAAAAAATACAGGTCTCCCGCCATAACTGAATTTGTTTACATACAGCATGGTTTATTACGTAAAATAATAAACATAATATTTGCAATTATTCAACAAAAACTTTTGAATTGATATTTTAAAAGCATGAAAGAATTTAATAGTTTAAAATTGTGGTGGTACGAAAACAGAACAAATGGTTACACAGGGCTTTCAATTTGGCTGGCCACAGGCGTTTCAGTGGACCGAAACAGGCGGTTCAATGTGTCGACAGATACCTTTTCATACCCAAGTTGACACTATTTCTATTATCAATTATTTGAGGGTGAATGGTCAACTGGTCGACAAACCGACTCGCCGACACAAGAAGTCAACTCACCGACACAAGTTATTTGGGTACACCTAGGAAGCTATAAACACAATACTATAAATACCAACGCAACAAGTAAGTATTTGTGAAACAAAGCAGGCCCAAACCGCCCCCTCAAATTCATAGGTATACAAGTATTCAGTGAACACTAACAGGCCCCAACGCCCCCAAAATTGTAAGGGGTCGTCTATGGTTTTGAATCTGTTGGCCAGTTTAGGCCAAGAAAAATAAATGTCCTACTTCTGCTCAAAACCTTGAAAAACAATGATACTGGCTGGCGGAAAATCTTTTTTTACCCCCAAAATTTAGCAGATCACGTGACTGAATTTGGCCAAAATGGCCTAAAGGCACATCTACAAGTCGAGACTTTTCAATTGAGCCTAACATCAAGTCTCTAGGCATCTGCGTTCTCGAGATATCGCCTGTACAAACACAAGTCGATTTTTTTGCGTTTTTGGCCAATTTGGCCAAGATCACGTGATCGAATTTGGCCAAAATGGCCAAAAGGCACATCTACAAGTCGAGACCTTTCAAATGAGCCCAACATCAAGTCTCTAGGCATCTGCGTTTACGAGATATCGCCTGTACAAACATAAGTCGATTTTTTGCATTTTTGGCCAATTTGGCCAAGATCACGTGATCGAATTTGGCCAAAATTGCCTAAAGGCACATCTACAAGTCGAGACCTTTCAAATGAGCCCAACATCAAGTCTCTAGGCCTCTGCGTTCTCGAGATATCGCCTGTACAAACACAAGTCGATTTTTGCGTTTTTTGGCCCATTTGGCCAAGATCACGTGATCGAATTTGGCCAAAATGGCCAAAAGGCACATCTACAACACGAGATGTTTCAAATGAGCCCAACATCAAGTCTCTAGGCCTCTGCGTTCTCGAGATATCGCCTGTACAAACACAAGTCGATTTTTTGCGTTTTTGACCAATTTGGCCAAGATCCCGTGATCGAATTTGGCCAAAATGGCCAAAAGGCACATCTACAAGTCGAGACCTTTCAAATGAGCCCAAGATCAAGTCTCTAGGCATCTGCGTTTACGAGATATCGCCTGTACAAACACAAGTCGATTTTTTTGCGTTTTTGGGCCAATTTGGCCAAGATCACGTGATCGAATTTGGCCAAAATGGCCAAAAGGCACATCTACAAGTCGAGACCTTTCAAATGAGCCCAACATCAAGTCTCTAGGCCTCTGCGTTCTCGAGATATCGCTTGTACAAAAAAAGCGATGACGGGCAGACAGACGGACGGACGGCAAGACGGACAGACAGACACACCAAGTCTATAGGCCCCCAACCCTGTAGGGTTGGGGCCTAATAAAGCGATGACGGACAGACGGACGGACACCCCAAACCTATAGGCCCCAATCCGAAGGGTTGGGGCCTAATAAAAACTTGAAAGAAACATCATCACTCGAATAACAACGGCTCATTTTTTTCATACAAAATCATCCAAATTTGAAATAGAAGTTTTCAGGGTGCACCTAAATATCGATACCCAAATATATTTTTCAATTGTCGGTGAGTAGCTCTAAGAAGCGGTGCGCTAAAAAGTTTCCAGGCACCGCTTCAAAGCCTCGCTATATAACGATAAGCAAGTCAACTGTGCTAAGCTTTGAGGCACCCCTGCGGCTACTTTGTACGAGATTCAACCACCCATAAGTTCTTATTGGCATTTGCTAGCGGTCCTCCAGGGCATAAAGTTCACAGGGTCCAGGGGACCACTGATAATCGGCTCGGGACCCCTGGAATTTGACCCTGGGGTCCCGCGGAACCCCGGAAAAAAGACGGTGTTCTCTTGCAACTGTTCAGTATCACCGCTAAGATCGAAAGTGATTGATTTTTTTCATTGTTTATTCAGTGTTTCTTTTTTGTTGTTACAAGTAGTAGTTTAAACTGTTTTGTGATTTGCATATCACTAATCGCGTTTTTTTTTTTTTTTTTTTGTTGCAATAAAATTGATTTTTTAGAATTTAACTTTTTTATTGCCTGAAAATGTCGGGACACCACTTTACCTCGGGACCCCTGGTTTCAGAGGTCGGTGCGGAAATAACCCCAAATCTCCCGCAATGATTGACATTTGTTTGTATATAGGGAGCATACTTTATTACGCGAAGAAGTAACAACAGTTTTTGCAATTATCCACCCAAAAAAAAACTTTCAAACTGATATTTCAAAAAGAACATAAAAAAGTCAAATATTGTGGGTGTACAAAATAAATTTGCACCCAATTCTGCATCTATCAACTATTTTAGTATTTTTTTTACAAATAAACTATAACCCCTTTATTTAAATTTCCGGTCCCTTGACTTTGGCCACGTGATACGTAAACAAACATTTGACAGGTGGGTGCGGAAGCTAACTTTTCTGCACTTTTATGAACAAATAAAAGATATACAGCTCACTAAAAACCGTGCCCGTTTTACAAAAAGGGCATATTGGGCATGAACTTTCTGTAAATGTTTGAACAACAGGGGCTGGTACGCAGGATTCGTGCCTCAGAACATATGAAGTTGGCCCCTGTTAGTGGAGCAATGGAAGGCTTCGTAGGTCTGATAGAGAGATGTACGATGTTATGCAAGTCAGAGCTGACTCGGAGCTAGTCGGCGAGCTGACTTTTCTGTCGGCGAGTTGACCAAAATGTTTGCCGGGAGTTAATCATTTTGACCGTGTCTGTTTATCGCCCAGTTGACCAAAATTCTTGAGCGTAAACACAGATTATCCATAACCCCTCCACTTGAATTTTTGGTCACATGACATTTAAAGTCTGGAACGTAAACAAAACATTGGGCAGGTGAATGCGGAAGCTAGGTTTTCCTCACTTTAACGAAGAAGTAAGGCGTGTAAATGTTTGAAGGCCAGGAACTAGTATGGGTGATTCGCGCTCATAGCATATGAAGTTGACTTCTATTTGAGCAGCAATGGAAAGCTATGGCAGCTGCACACGGAACAATTTAAGGAAGGACTGATGCGTGGACCCGCAACCGCGGAATCACCTCCTTGCTTTTACTCTGCATGAAGTAATTTCCAATCATTTTCTTATTTGTTTGTTTATGTTTTATCTCGACTAGGATCCTGCGACTTCCCAAATGAGCATGCACTCGGAACCTTGCTCTTGCTTTTCAACGCGACCCTGAAATCCTTCGTGTTTACTCGTAACACGCGTTTACTCGTCTGCTGGCTCTCGAGCTTCTCCCATTAATCTTCGTTTTACCATATCTGCCCGACTACAAAACTTCACAACACAAGTTATACTTTCATATCACAGTATCAAAAACTACCTTATAAAAACCGACTGTTACTTGAGAACCGGCGACCCCCACCTCAAAAATGGCTTCCAGCTAAGCGGATGAATGAGATCACAATTCGGCACCACGAGATCAAAAGAAAATCGATCACTCAGTAGCAGCTTTTTTAGTTTATCTGACGACAATCAGATGATTGTTCTCACTGGATATTGGTAGCATGTAGATGTGTTCAATTTGAGAACGTTGTGTTAAACCAGCTGACTCTCAGTTATTGCGTTGTCTCTAAGACATCTGGACATAACGTGGTGCCAGATCGTTCGTATCAATTTGATGTTGTGGCTATAAAAGGGATGTGGTGATGGCGACGTTCCAGCCCCCAGCGGACAAAGATGGCCAAAGAGGTTGGTGCGATACAAGTCGCCAGTCTGATATACACGACAGGCAGTGAGGCTGAAACAAATCAAATAAAGTTTATTCTGAACATAACTCGGATGCAATTTCTAAGTATAGTTTTGTTTCAGCTAATTGTATAACAGTAAAAAACATAAAAGTTTCCTAGAAAATAAATAAATACTATCATATGTAACAGAAAAGGCACAAACTGCAGCTCCGAGCTTGTGATTATGTAAAACTAGCACAGCTGTATTTTAATTCCAACATAAGCAGCTTAAATATTCGCAACATATAAAATGTACTGCTAATAATCACTAAATAGACGATTGCCTCAATAGATCATTGCCTAAACTTGTTGTACCCCTTTAGTTGACAAACACTGAGATTTCTTTGTTGTTCTTAGGTACAAGTGTTTGAATTTTTTATGCTGGCGAGTTTTATAACCTGAAGTTAGACCAGTAACATTCAAATATTGAAACAATTATCAATTCCTTTACTTTTGAACAGGAGGCTCGTTATAGTGATCACAAGAGTGTCATGGCTGAGTTTGACTTCCATTTCGTGCCTAAAGTCAACCATACACACAAGTGTGCTCAGTTCAACAGCTGAAATTAGAACTAAGATGAAAATGCAGAGACATACATACGTGCCTTATACGAACTGGGTGAGCACCACAATTTTAGAACACAGAAAGAAGACAACATACGCGAAAAAACTGGTTGTGAACATTTGATATAAGGAGACATCACAGAACCTGCAGTTGAGGGAAGAGCTGACACTCGAAATGACCATCGATGTGCGCCATATCTAAACCCGCATCGCCGGACTCGGTCTGCTCAACAAAGAAATTCTCCCATCTTAAACAGACCACATGGTCAAGAAGAAGCAAAATCAGTCGAACCCGAGGACGCCCAACAAATGTGGAGAATGCGGATACGTGCACATTTTCAATAAATGTCAAACCAAGGGCAAGAAGTGTAAATTCTGCCAGAAAGTGGACATTTCGAAGTCGTATGTCCCTTAAAAAACTGGTCCAACAGAACTGACGAGGTAACGCAAAATTGCAGCTCCTACGGCGCGTTCGTGGCGCATTCTATGATGCATGTGCATCACCATCATATTTCATCTGTTTTCTCAGCATCCAATATAACAACACAGATCTTGGAATGTCTTTCTGCGTGTAAACAACTTGAATATAGACAATGGTGCGAATATAGCGCGTTCCCTGGATAAAGTTTTTAATGCAACCGAAGCCGTCATTATAGCCACATTTCGCGCTTTTATCTGGTCCTACTGATATATTGTCTCGGTGAATTTACAGCGCCTGTCAACGAAAACAACCGTCAATACTCATTTCCTGTGTACGTAATTACCGACAACAAAACAACACCACTGCTGAGTCGGGGAGCCTCGAGTAGCATGGGAACGCTATAAATAAAACACATTGGAAACATAAACACTGAAGTATTCGATGAGTTTGGACTCGTGAAGCCCACTGTTGCAGCTAGTAAATGCAGAATTCGATCGTATAGTCTAAAATGGCATAATTTCACCCATTACTGAGCCCACTGAGTGATGTGCATTGATGGACACTGTTCTAAAAAGACACGCCAGGTTGGGATCGCGTTGATCTCAAGAAGGTCAATCAATCAGTCCAATGCCAGCAGTTCATAGTGCACACAGTAAATAAGATACGGACAAAATTGTCAGATACTAAGGTGTCTCTCCCTTGGACTGTTTATATTGATTTTGGCAGCTACTACTCCACCTCAATGATAGAAAACTAATCACGTTTATAACCACATTCACTCAGTTTGTGGTTAATCCTCTTCCGTACGGGTTAAATTTTAGCACTGAGATTTTTCAAAGAACCCTAAAAGCTCTTCTGTGATATTGAAGGGGTTTTCGTAGAAGTCGACAACATTCTGGTTTAATCGTCTGATAAAGTCACACATGATGCAATTCTCGAACGTGTGTGCTACCGGATCAAGGCTTCCGGTTTGAAACTCAATGAAGCTAAGTGTTATTTTTCCAGGAATAGTTTTTCACCGCAGCAATGTCCCCAGACCTCGAGAAAGTGGCTAGTATTCAAGCTCTAAAACCCACGAAAAACATCGGTGATGTACGTAGGATCGTTGGCATTGCAAAATGTTTAGATCGGTATTCCCCAAATCTTTCACAGGTCATGCAGCCAATGCTTGATTTGTGTAAGTCAGAAAATAATTTCTGATGGGACGTCCCACCACAAGAATCATTTGAAAACATGAAAAAAGTGTTTGCCCCTTGTTCAGTCCTGGCATAGCTTTTGTGTGCCGATTGGAGTTCCTGTGGTCTGGGTTCATGTCTACTTCAGGAGTATGTTTGTGAGTTGAAACCAATTGCTAATGGATCTCGGTTACTCACTTCATATGAGAGAAAATGGACTCAGATAGATGAAGAGAGCCTTACACCCGTCCAAAAGTGTGAAAAGTTATTTAATTCCCTGGTAGGTTTGCCCACAGACCACAAGCTCTTGGTCCTACTGATCAATAATAAAGATCTCAACAGAAGTCCCATTAGGGAACATAAGCTGTTAATGAGGATCTTGCGATTCAATTGTGCTCCGAAGTACACTCCATGCAAAAATCTTGTAGTTTCGGATGCACAGACTCAAAATGTTTCGAATGTTAAACGATTTCCGCTTTGGAAGAGGAAGTTGGTTTGTTCTTGGCCAGTGAGGAAAATTCTTCGATTATTTCAGTTGCTAAGCTGAGGAGAATTGCCTTTTAGACAGGTAAAGACACTAGTTTATCGCTTGTGATGTCCTACACATTAAACGGATGGCCTGACTTTAGTAAAACTGTTCCAGAGTCTGTCCGTTCTTATTTTGGTAGACGACAGTGGCAGGTGAAAGTGTGTGGTGGCCTAAGCCGAATATTGATATATATATATTGATATACAAACCACTTGTGAAAGTTGTAGTTTTTTGAGACCAACAATCCCTCTCAAAGCCACCAGCTACTTATTACGACCTGGTTAAACACGGGTCCATGGCGAAATGTTGTGAGAAATTTGTGCGAATGTGAGATTAATCAATATAACGTAGTTGTCGATTACTGCTCAAGGTATATGGAGGTCTTGTTTCTACCCTACATTACTAGTAGGACCGTTATTCTAAAGTTAAAATCTATATTTGCAAAATTTTACAAACGGATGGGGGAATAGAGTTTGTCTCCGAGGAATTCCCAGAATTTTCTGTTGATTCTGATTCGGATCACGTGTTTTCGACCCCCTACTTTAGTCAGATAATAGTTCGAGAGAAGCTTTTGCTAAGGTTGCAAAACGGCGTCTAAAACAGGATTCGTTTCTAGCCCTTATGATGTATCGTTCTACCCCCACTCAGCTTCGGGCAAAAGTCCGGCGAAGTTACTGTCTGGACATCAAATTCCCCACCCTGTCTGAAAGATGGTGATCTCTTGGACTGCGCTGCTGGCAATTAAGTACCAGACCCGCCAGATTAGTTTGTTAGCTCGCCACTCAAGCCAGTGAGCTCACCTAAGCCTGCTATAATGACGAAAAGTATTGACAATGCCAGCCTAGTTAGTCCAAAGGTGGTCTCAACCAAGCCAGAAGTGGTCGTAGTATTAGAAAGCCAACAAAGCTGAATAGATGAGCGTTGCTGGCATGTTGATTTTAGCATTGTGTATAATGTATATGCGTTTATGTTTTCTTTCAATTTTAGAAACACATTTACTTGTTAAATATGTATTCTTTGTTTTCAATAATTCAGAGAGACAGCATCAAATTTACATTGAAGGGATTGATTCACTTCGATTTCAGACAGACATTCAGCATTTCGCTAAAACATTTAGGAGTTTAAACCAACTGCTAATCAGGTAACTCTGGAAATGAGACCTTAACACACAAAAACATAATACATAACAAAGTAATTCCGACTTTTTCACAATTAGGGCATTCTTCCCGTAGAATTCCTAATGGCTCGGCGAACTAACAGATCTTATACACAGCCTACTAAATCGCCATACCGTACTGGTGAAATATGGATAATTTTCAATCGCTACTCCGAGTTTCCAACAAAAGGGATTGCTTAGAAAGTTAACATTATTAACATTATACACTGCAACAATGTATAAGTGGTGTAATTTTCGTTCTATTGAATGCGATGATGAAGTGCAAATAGGTGGTTTATTCTGCACAGCCACGATTAAGAAGAGCATGGCTGAAAGTGCGGGTGTGGCAAAGGGCCCTAGCACAAATGAGAACACGAGGACGAGCAGGATTAAGCCAGGGCATTTCTCAAGACTATAAACAAAGCGTCACATTAATAAACGATGAGAGCAGCTTTATACAGGGACTATTCCGCTACAATAGTCATGAAAGAAGAATGTGATCACAATACTCGTATCCTATGATTCGACACAATTTTCATAAAAATGTAACAGAAACGGACAGCTCTATTGACAGTTATGTCTGTGCTTTGCACAGTGCAGTCTGTGATCAACTTTGGATAAGCAGAATTTGCCTCATTCTGTTCTATCGGTAATGGAATATCCGAGGGACTACAAATTTATTCAGGTCTTTCATTCCTTTTATATATTGATAAATGACGCGATTTGCGTATATAAAAACTCGTTTAAACAACATTCCAGTTTTCTCAACTTCTTTAATCTGGACGTTTTGAAAGAATAAAAATATAATCTGAATTCAGGTAAACGTTGCAAAGCAAACAACTTTAAATGGATTCTGAAATAAGCATTTGAAATTTTTAATGTTACATCTTTAGTGAACGGGATAGAAAGTTATTACGAATATGTGATACACCCAAAATTACTATCTTAAATTTCTTCTTGAAAAATCTTCATTTCCGATATGAAATTTGTGTTTATTTATTATGCTTTTTATTGGGCAGCACACAAGACTTTGTCAGCAAAACATTATAACATGGGGTTACCAGGAGGAGGATGACCAATGTGCCATAGATTGTTGGCTTCGAGGCATGCAATAACTTAAGTACTTCATAGCGTTTTAAAAAGTTAAGAAAGTTAGATAGCAAAATTTAATTACTTTGGTCCCCACATTTTCCACTTCAAAATTTGACATTGAACATCACAAAACTAACTATGTAAATATGTGAATATTTTAGAGGCGAAAGTGTGAAAAATAAATGCATCATTTGCCAATATTAAATGGAATATAAATAAAATTCGTATTGTATTGATATTTTAATTCATAAGCTGATTAATTTTTCAGAGAAAAATTTAAATATGAAAGTGATATATAGGGAGCCTGTATTCTATATTCGATCCCTATTGTTCCCTACTGTTAATGAGGCGTGCAACACTATTGTGACGTCAGCTGTGACGTTATAGTCAAGGCCATTCCTGCTTCGATTCCTATTGTTCTCAGTCTTACTATCTATTAGGTGACGTCATAGTCAAGGTAACTGCGACTCATATTGTGTAGTAACGTCATAAGTAGGTCAACCAATGAGAGAAGGAGCTCCTTCTTTGACTGTTCAAACAGAATGAGCCAGGGAAGAGATGGCATTATTGCTATAATAGTCTTAGTATGATAGTGGGTTAAGAACTTAGACTCTGAAAAAAGTTCAGAGAGCAGTCTAACGTCATAAGTAGGTCAGCCAACCAGACAGGGGACTTCCAATTTGACTCTTCAATCAAAGCGATTCAGTCAGAAGAGAAGACGACGTTATTTCTAAAAATAGTTTCAGTATGTAAGTGAAAAGCACAAAGGACAGTCTATCGTCATAAGTAGGTCGACCAATCTGAATCGAGCTTCCCATTTTGACTTTTGAAACACAGCCAGCCAGAGATTAAATGGCGCTATAACTTGGCTAACAATGAGATTTCTTCATATCCAACTCCTATTGTGTAGTGACGACATAATTATCCCTAATGCAACTCATCCTTTGCGTTGGTGTTTATGTTAAATGCTTCAATTATCAAAGTTTCTATTCATTAAAAGGAATTGATTGTTTTTTAAACAACAACAACAACATCTGTGTAACTTAAAATATTTATACACTTAACTTTCCTTTGAAGGCAGGAGATTACTATTTATATAATAAGAAAGTCTGTTTATAAGATAACAAAGTATGTTTAAAATAAAATATTTAATAACTTAAAGTTTTCTTTTGAAGGCAGGAAATTACTACTTATGCAACATCATAGATTATTTTAAATACCAACGTCTGTGTAACTTAAAATATTTATAAACTTAACATTTTTCCTTTAAAGGCAAGAAATTAAACTTTGTAAAAAACAGTAAGCAGCATGCGCGAGAGCAATAAAAAAGTTGAACCCTGAAACGTGTAGTAGACATAAAATTAAGTTAAAATCTGTGCAATACTGCCATTTATGATTTTTTTAACAGATCCAGAGTGCTTGATTTTTATTAAGATATCAACTCGCGCATCTCGTCGTCGTTGTCGTCATCATCGTTGCCGTTTATCGTCGTCGTATATATATATATGTACGAATCCTGGGTACGTTTATGATTCCTGGTCGTCTAGATCAATTTTTGAGATTTTATAATAAAGTGGCAGAACAGCGACATAGGTATGTTGTAAATTACGCCAAACAAGAACATCAGAAGCATAACGATTTAAGATTGACATTTTTACAGTCCCAGTCCCCCACCTCATCTTGCGATCAAGTAGAGCTCATATTTTACTGTATCATCTGCAAATACAGCAACAATAATGAGAGCATGTTCAACAACCATACCTGTAAGGAAACAAGCAATGCTAATGCGCATGCGTGAGAAACAAAAAACGTTTCTGTTATGATATGGTCCAAGGAATCTACGATGAACTTGATGACATATTTCAAGAACAAGTTTTAGCCGCATGGTAACGTCCCATTACGACCAACGGCGTGAACTGGTAACCATTCAATTTAAGCAATTTGATGATGTTGCTACAACAGAATCTAAAACACGATCAAATAATGAATTTGTTTCTGGTTCAAAAAAATTTCGCAGAATTTGGAAGGCCGCATCCTGGAACAACAATGTAAGGAAGCACTTGCATGTGACCTCTTCTATGAATCGACAGTCCCGCTTTGCCAAAGATACACTTGACTCCTGGTTAATATTGGGTAGTTACAGTCCCATGTTGGGAGGATAGGCCAGAGGGTGTGTCTGTAACACCCTGTCATTTGATTGACAGGTAGATGCTCTAACATGTTAAAATTTAAAAGGAAGCATATGCGGCCAGTGACGCGGATTTGCAGCTTTTAGTGACTGAAATTCCTCCATCCTTGCCTGCAAAACGTTCGGCAAACACGGTGCCGTGGATAAACCCACAAAATCTGCCCTCAGTGGCGTTTACGATTGAGCTGTAAAACACAGAGAGGGTTTGTTTACTTGCTTCTTCGATGTTGGAAGAAGTAGTATGAATTATCTGCTATAAATATGATATTATCCCTGAAAGGGAAATCAGTAGATGTTAAGTCCCCGGTCAATGCGTCTTCCAACTCGTCTTGCACGTTGTCTACGCCAGGGGCTCCAGGGGCTCTGCGAACAGGTCGTAAAGTCCTATAGTCCTTTGGCGTCATGGTTCGTGGTGAAGCGTTATATAATGCTGTGATCGGTGCAACACTCGGCGACACTCGTGGTTGTGGTTGCGGTACACAAAGCATGACTGTTGGAGGAGATGGAGCGGATGTGTTACTTTCCATATACAGACTATGAGGGGCCAGTTCAGACTCGTCCATTTCATTCTATTTGTCTTTCCACAGATGATGAGGACGAGGTGCATACCGACTGATCTTCTGATGGTTGCTATTCGGCCATCCAATGGCTGTATTATAACTATCAACGAGAAGACAGGTGGCTGCTTTGACTTGGTTCCGTGGCGCAGTAGCTGTAGGAAGGTGTTAAGCTGTCATAATGTCAAAGCCACAGACTCTTACTTTGAGGCGAGACCACGTAGCATCTTGAGTTCTTCGTCCGACGAGTGTCGTTATGTATCAGGGTAAAAATTAAAAAATCGGTATGGATAAGACTGTTGAGGTTGTACCTCTGACAAAGTTTGTTGAACCACTGTGGCACTATGGGATTCAGTTTCAGCAGGTTTCGTAGGACCTTGTACAACCGCGTATGTTTCCGTAGTTATGTCATTGAACAAGGAATACGCCGACACGGGTGTCGTTACGACTCACCGAATAGGTGCATGCACCGTGAGGATCGACCTTACAATGCGCGTACCCATTACAGTTGTAACGTCTATCCGATAAGGATCAACTAAGTAGACTCCATGTGACGACGGTTTGACTACAGCTAAAGGCATTTGTATAGCTTTCAGTCTGGGCTTCTTTTCCTTGATTGATACGTCTGAGTCTGACTTCTTTGCCACAAAGTTTGCTATGAGGCTGACGACTTCTCACTCTTGGAGCATTTACGGCCCTTGGCACGCACACGAGCCGTCTCTTTTTTGTAACAGGAACGAGAAGAGTGAGTCCTCCAGGTCTGCGCACTGGTTGCAGCGATTGTCGAGGGTGGAGGGCTGGGTGGAGGGCTGTATATCCCAGAGGTGTGCGGATCCCCTGCCTGTTTGATGTGGGCACAGGGGTCCGGAATCGACTGTGGGTCTATACCAGAAAGAAAACTACAGAAGTATGAAATCATAACTGTTGTTGCTGTAAGAGTTGTTAAATTAAACACAACACTACCTAATCACTGACTATTGAATAAAAACACAGAAAGCAGCGATAAAAGCCGATGCAGACACGTTAACATGTGAACGAGACTTATGCAAGCAACGCGCGGTCCGACATGTGCCATCCGACATTGTGCCAATACCCGTCACTGCAGTGAGAGACACGTGATCGAGTTGCTGAAGACAGTGTCGATCCATCACGGTCAAGGGTCCTGCCAGCGAAGACCTGATTCGTGGGCAACCCGTGGCAGTAACGCTCCGTCGCAGGAACAAGAGGTCAAAATCACAACTCGTCACATACATGACACGTGACAGCAACGAACCGTCGCATAATCTTCCCATCACGTGACTGGCCCGTCATCGTTGCGGTTAGTGACAATGATGAAACGTTGGCACAGGACACGTAATACCAGTGACTTATCACATAATCGACCCGTCGCATACATAACCCGGGACAGCAGCCACCCGTGACACGCACGTCACACCCATGTATCGTGGCAGAACACGACGCGGGACATGCGCGACCCACTATCATAACCACCGTCAACCTGGTCGCGACATGTCCGAGTCGACGCAGCGGCGTGATACTGCTAGTCGTGACAGCAACGTATAACCAGCTACACTGTGAGGTCGACACCCACTCGAACGCATGATCTGAAGTATTTAATTTCTTACTCATTTGTATGAATAAAATATCTTGTAGACGCAGAAGCCATTACTATGAGTTTTCAAACCTATTAACATTAGTTATCGCGATCCGTAATAATAAAATTTTTTTGGAACACATAGCACCACACGCGTCCCTTACCAGGTGCTCTGTTGCTGTGTTTACTATGCCTGCCAACCAACAGACCAATCAATGCACGCTGCAGTTCCTGTCACGTGATCGAATCATACCCAACTTATCGTACCAGACGATCCCAAAGCCGCGCAGTGAAACATACGCAAAACCGCACTGTACAAAACCAGACCATGGTACAACTGATACTGCGCCGAGCCCGCAAGGGAACAGTCACGTAATCGAGAAGTTGCCACACTGCCGCTGCAGATCGATGCTGCGTCTCTACCTCCAGTCTATTTAGAAGCCTTCTTCTTCTTGTAATGGTTCTTCCCACGGGAATGCTGAGGAGCATTGCAAGAAGGAGGACTATTATGAATCATTTATTCAGCAGCAACAAAGGGACGAAGACTATGCAAATTATTCAACGCATCAGTTGTATATTTTTGCAAATAGTGCTTAATAAAAGTGTTAGGCGATGCCCAACAATCAACGCGCAACAATTCACACATTGACACCTCATTAGCTCTACGCAAGGAGTGCGTCACATGTCTGACCTGATAAGCTTTAATTGATAATCGCTGTTCAATTACAGCTTTAGGCTCTGTAATCATATCATCATACGCTAACAATTTTCTTGATATAATTCGAAACAGACGCTTTCGACAGATCTATCGTGATACTACGCATGAATGAGATAAAGAGACCACGCTGAAACGTGCTGCGATACGTAGTCGTTCGTTTAACGTACGCGCCTGGAAGGATGCTGTATCAATACCTCCACGTGACCGGACCCATGGCAAGGCTGGAATCACGATCTGTTCAAACGTACCCAAACCTTTAGTCGCAATATGCGTCTTGCCCAAAAAAACGGTACTGGTTTGAGAACGACCGCCTCCCACGAGCCATTGACCTGACTGACAACGCTCTGCAACGCCTGTATTACCCCACGACTTTTACCCGAGGTCAATGCTACTAGAAACACACACTTTAGGGTGAGCAACTTGTCCGAAATGATGGAATGGTGAAAAAGTGAAGATGTGAGATACTTCAAAACAGTGGCAAATCCCAAGGCACCACAGTCCTATCCGGAAAAGGCCGTTCCAATTGAAAGAACCTAACCAAATCCACCAACACTTCACAAGATGACAAATCATATCCCGATGCCCTAAGTCATTATCGACCTAACCGACACCCTCCTGACCATAAACAGATACATAAAAAAGTTGGCCACTGCTACTGCCGTAGCAGCCACGGGATCGATACCCCTATAAATACACCATGACTGGAACAAACGCCAATGCCACAGGTACATCCTGTTGATGGAATCCATGTGCATTCTGTCCATTCTCTGTAGCACTCGCTAGGAAAGCCCCTCCGAGTTCAAGAAGGAAAATTTATGCACCAAAATTTGAGTCGAAACAACTGAGGATTTGGGTGATAGTGTTCCCAATGCGGTTGCCACTGACTGCCATACTCCTGGGGAACCGGAAGACTCATGAAGCACGGTAGCCACATCAACAAAGGAAACTAAGACAGTTCTGGAAGATCGGGAGCTAACAAAAGGAGGTGCTGGGGCCCCTGGTGCCAAACCTTCATAAGAACTTTCATCATGAGAGACGACGGCAGCAAGACAAATAACGCTTGCACCGGCCAGTGACACAGCAACGTATCGATTGCTATTGCCCCCAGATCCGGACTCGGAGATATGTATGCCGGAGGACGATGATTGAGCCTATTGGCAAGCAAATCTGCCTGAGATCCACTCCACGGAGACTGCGAGGCAATCCATCGAAACTTGCAATCCGCTAACGCACACTCGATGTGAACAACCTAACCCGTGCGGGATGCTAAGTTCCCTAGAACATTCAGACTGCCGGCAATGTGAGAAGGCTGAATGAAGAATCGACCCTCCCGGGCAAGCAATAAGACCTGTTTGGTGAGACAAGAGAACATGGGTGAGCGAGTGCGGCCCTGCTTGGTCAAATACGACACCACCCTCTGATTGTCTATGAGAAACTGAACCATATGGCCGCCGAGAAATGTTTGCAGAGTTTGACAAGCTAGCAAAACCTTCTTCATTTCCAATACATTGATATGCAAGCGTCGTTCGTGATCTGAACCACGAGCCCTTCAACATGCAACCTTGGAAAACAAACCCCACTCGGTGCACGAAGCGCCCGTCTCCACTTGCCTCGATGGAGCTGGGTAAAAAAAGGGAACACCGAGCAAGAGATTGGACTGACACGACCACCAATCTAGATCCCTGAGGGTTAGCAAAGACAACCTTACCCGACGTCTCGGCAACCTGCCCTGATGTAAAGCCTTCACACGTTGAAACTCCCGAAAATGACACCTACCCAGCTCGATCGTCTTTTCTGTTGCGAGGAGAGACTCTAGCTGAGTTACCTTAGGTTTGGACGTAGAGACAATCGTGGCAATGGGTAACATTTATTTTGTGTGGGAAAAGCTTCGGCACACACAAAATCCAACAACACCCCAAAAAAATTTTCTGACTGGGAACCAGCTCCGACTTTTTGCAATTGACCACAAACCCAGAACCCCACAGCGACCCAACAGAACATTCAACTGTGTTAGAAGAAACTGTCTGTCCGCATTTATTAACAACGAATCGTCCAGCAGCAACCCTGCTTGGCGACTCCACCGCTTGAGTACCTTCATAACTTGTGTGAACACAAACGGGGTCGTTGACAATCCGAACTGGAGTCAAAAACCAATAATTTTGATCCCCTACCATAAATGCGAGAAACCGACGAGCAGACTTGTGCATCGGAATGTGCAGATATTCATCGGATAAATCCACTGGCACCACCCTCATCCCCTGACTGAGCATCGATTTGGAACGATATAAGATGGAAAAACTGATTGAGTTGAGACAAGTCTGTGACAAGCCGCCAACCCCTGACTTTTTGTTACGAGAAAGACACGACTGAAGAACGCAGGTGTGCCTACTGGCTGTCTTGTCTAAGGGCTCTTGAACCATCTGTTGCAACACAAGATGCTTCTCTGGATTTTGATCGTACGTCGTGACTAAAGAAGGATTGGGAAGCTTGGCCAGCGGTGGAAGCAGTTTGGCAACCTGACCTCTTCCTTGCAAAAGGCAAAGGGTAACCCCATCGCAACCACCGGACTACATTTTGTTAGCTCCCAGAGCTTGCCAGGCTTGCCAAAATTCTTTAGCCTTCCCCTAAAGGGCTAATTTGCGTTCCATTCGTGACGATGACCACCTAATTCTTTGCAAGAACCGAAAGTATCTGGCAGAGATCGTCGTGCGATCTGCGCCGGATACTTTAATTGGTTGTTGCCTCTGCTTAGGAGTGGCAGCCTGCCTTTTTGTGTCCAATTTGTTCTTCGTTTGGCTGGCGTCGTACTGGGCCTTATTCGTGGCGTAGCTGTAGGAGGGACGGCCGTGTGACGTTGCTATGCTGAACCGATCCATGGCGTAAGTGCTTGCGCATTAAAGCATGTTGCGAGCGTACCCGTGACGCCTCAGCGACACTCTTGAGTAGATCTTGCGGAAACAAGTACCACCGACTGTCTATAGGAGCAAACTGCAGCTTCCTGGCATCTTCCGCC
Organism: Protula sp. h YS-2021; assembly: GCA_949752745.1. NCBI lineage: Eukaryota > Metazoa > Annelida > Polychaeta > Sabellida > Serpulidae > Protula > Protula sp. h YS-2021. Next base: position 21,741,950 of record OX457027.1, on the reverse strand, counting down.
CTGATATTTGAGTGCGGCAACACCTGATTCCTTCGCAAGAGTACCAATGACGACAACAAATAAGCATTCAACTTCAATAAATCCCGCAACGCAGCAAGCACTGAACCAAACACTCTGTCAAACAGTACGTTGGTGCCGGGGTCGACGAACTGTCGGAGCGCCTTGAATGCTGTATCTTGGAAAGACAAGGTACGCATTGATTTCCTGGCCACCTTCTCAAAAATCCGACAGTCACGCTCTGCTAACTCGACATTTGAGTCGAAATTAATCTTCGGTTGCCTGGGTACCATATCCTTGGGATAGACAAGCGGCTGAATCGGTAGAATACTATCTGATACCATTGAACTGATAAGACGCCGTCGGTAGAATAAACGTGACCAAGGACGTGGCCGAGCCTGTTGCAGCGACTGTAACTCTTCCATCCGTGCCTGTAGGACGTTGGCTATGCATTTAGCTCTGGATAACGCCATGAAATCGTCACGTTTCGAAGGCTGTGACTGAGCAGCAAAACCAGAGCCGGCCTACTGACCTGCGGCTGTAAAGTCATTAACGACGCTGAAGAGTTATCGGCAATAAACCTGAGTATGCTTTTGAATGAAAAATCCGCTGCCGAAAAATCCACAGCTGACGTCTCATACCACTCTAAAGGTGCAAGCTCCATTCAATACGGCGTGGGGTACGTACCGGCCTGAAAGGCCTAAACTCCTCCCACGGCGAGTACTGATACGTCACGGGCTGCAGTGCGTCTGATGCTATAGTCTGCGTAAAAACAAGAGGCGCGGATCATGCCGTTGTCACCTCAGTAACGACCAGAGACTGAGAAACACCAGCCTGAGTCTGTTGCTGTTCACTAATCAACGGCTGCTCCTCTTCCCCCGACGGTGAATTATCCGGCGAAGAAGCTGAAGAGGATTTATACGTACAGTACGTGATTTATCCGCAGCATCTTCAACTCTTCCAATGATGCGTGGCGCAACGTGTCTTCCAATGATGCGTGGCGCAACACAAATTTCTTTAGAGGAGACAGTTCCTTCCTCCGATGGGAAGACCGCGGCAACACATGTTTCACTGCCGTGGAAATTGTAACGTCTAATTCAGCGGAAGCAGGCAATTGCTGCATGGATAGATCATTTGCCACTGTATTGGCATTCATCGTGATATTTGTGTGCAAAGGTACATGCAAAAGCGATCGAACCGGGGCCTGCGGCGCACGCGTCGCAGTCACTAACGCAGTTCCAATGGGAGAGGTGACATCAACTTGGCCCTGTTGTGCAACATACAAAGGTTGCGAAGAACCGACAGACTGTATTAACTGAATCAGTGGTAACGGAATAACCCTAGGAGTCAGTTTCGCCGATGACAGCGTATCCTGAGTGTCTGTATCCGGTGTAACTACTGTTGGTAAAACAAAAGGTGAAAGAGATTGCATTGAGGCCGATGACTTCTCAGTCTTGGAGCGATTGCGGCCTCCAGCTCGAATCCTTGCTGACTCTTGCTGCTGAAGTATAAATGCGAAAACGGAGTCGTCCAGATGTGCACACTGGTCGCAACGACTCTCTAAAGTGCACGGTTGAATGCCCCAGCGACGTAAAAGGCAGTGCATCGCGAATGAGGATCACCATACGCTTGAGGTGTGCACAAGATTCCGGTATTAGCGACTCTACAGTCAAAACAGCACGAAACATACAATAACTGTTGAAACAATGTGTCAAAATAGAGAATATAAATGATAAAAGACGACGAAGTAATCGTTATGTATCATTAAACTGCTTTATAAGCAGCGCACACATTGTAAAAATTGAAAGCAACGCTGTCAACCCGATATTGCAACGTGTATCACGTGATCAAATCGTCGCAAACACAACCTCGTGCAACCACAAATTACTATGTCCACAATGCACAATGTCTCTGATATTGCGTGTAAACTTTATGCTATTTAAAGCAACAAGAAATTGCCGCAAATAGCACTAATGTTTACATAAAGTTGTCATAAGCACGCTCCGAAAACGTAACGACACGGTGCAATCACGATCCTTGAACGATCCGTGTACACAACAAGTCGATACAGACACGACTCGTGTATGAAGTAGATCGCTACAAACACGACCCGAGAGCACAGCGAGTCGCTGCAAACACGACCTGTGAGCACAGCGAGTCGCTGGAAACACGACCCGTGAGCACAGCGAGTCGTTGCAAACGCGACCCCGTGAACACCATCAGCCGGTGTAAACACGACCCTTAATGACATAAAGACGCCACACAAACGACTCCTGCACTCTGCAAGTCGATTCCCAGTCAATTCTTACATACAAGAAGTCGGTATAGACACGCCTACGAAAGCCACCAAGTCGCTGCACAAACAACCCGTAAATACGGTTAAGTCGGAGCAATCACGACATGTGACAAGAAGCCTTGGATAACACAACGCGTGATCACAGCAAGTCGTTGCAAACACGAATAGCAAATCAATACGAAATTGCCACAAACACCGTATTGTGTTATAGCCGTCACTGCCATGGATTAAAAACACGGTGCCAAAACGTGCACAGGAAAGTCGTACCCGCTACAGATACGACGCCACTGTTCCGGTCACATTATCGATTCTACGCCTAGTCAAATGTGTACAGAAGCGGCCACACTATTCCCCACCGCGAAAAACAACGGCGCCGCGTGTTAAAACACGAAAAAGGAAAGTATATGCAACTCTCTCGAGAAAGTTGCCGCAGTCAAGGTAATAGAAGTCAATATTTCCCGAAAACTGCGTGTCTAACTGCCTACAATGCTCTATCGCTGATAAAAGGAAGAAGACAGTGGAAGGTAGAAACAGAGCCTACTCTGTTTGCAGAGCCTACTCAATGCAAACTGTTTGCTGACAATGAGGGCAACTCTCGAAATGGAAACTGAGAAAATTGCCCAGAAACCATCTCACATAACCTAAACTACGTTCTGATGGTAGGAAGGCATTTGCCGAACGATAACCAGCCTGAGAAAACCCAGAACAAAGAAGTGCAGCAATCAACAAAGTCAGTAAAACGTAGGAAACGTTCCCGTAGCCAACAAAAACTTACAGTATACGGACATATAATATCCAAGATAAGTAATATCCAAAAAGGTATGCATTTACCTTGATTTCGATCAGTAATTTTAACAAAATTCTACCAGAGAAAAATTTCCTGTTATTCGGATAGCGATAAGTTGGGAAATGGTTCGATCACATGATAGGAATTGCAACGTGCACTGATTGGTCGGTTGGTTAACAGATATAGTAAGCATAGCAACAGCACCTGATAAGGGTACCCATGTGGTGTGTTCCAAAGAATTTTTTATTATTATGGATCGCGATAACCAATGTTAATACATTAGAAAACCCATAGTAATGGCTTCGTAGTCTACAAGCTGATATTTTCGAAATTAAAAATACTTTCTTTGTGCAATTGGTCAGTCAGTCTTCAGCTCTGTCAAGTTTTCTTAAAGCCTTTCCAGGGAAGTATACCAAATGTTGTCCTCTTAAAATGTATCTAAGCTTTAAAACTGCAGAATGCAACTTTTTAAAGAACATTGTCTATTTTTGCTAATAACCCACTCAGATCAAGACAGAATCATCGTTTTTTATGGAAGATTGTATATATAATAAGGAGAAATGAAAATATTCATGTTAAAAGCATTTATATTACATTTTAAATATTTAGAAATATAAAAATAGGTTTTCTAAGTGAAGCACAAGATCTTGAAGAGTTGTTAGCAAGCTTAATTAGTATAGGGCGGTGGTACCAACTAGAACACAAGCGGCCACAACACCCCATGTGTCAGCCAAACGGCCCTGTGACAATGATTCTGCAAACATTGCAAAGCTTTTTTAAGTAACTCTATTACCGCAAGTTTCTATGATTGCTAATTGCGAAGCTTACTCGAAAAAACTTAGACGATTTCAAACTGAAAATAAATAGTTTCCTTGTTCATTTAGTTTTTCCTTTGTTACTCTCTATGTTTTGCGTTTATTTGGTATTGTACTGAAAACAAAACATAGAGTAGCATTGGCCTCAACCCCTGGTCAATTTTTGTTGGTATTTTAATCCTCAGAGAATTTTGATGACATTTGCAATGATAGTTTGGCACCAAAGTATGCCACTGACATGTTACGTTCGTGCTGACAGGTCCTCTTGCTTGGTAATAAACTTTGTTGGCCATGTGAGTGGAGCATGACTCTGCCTTTGCCTGTGTAACAGTATGTCCTACCCCCTATACAGCTCCCCCGGGGCAAGATAGATTAAGTTATCTCCCCGTGGGAGGGCGGAAGCTACACTAGTCTATCGGTTCCAACTGGTATTTTTTGCCCCTATTCAGTTCCCGCCACCCTGATCCTGTTCACCTCCCCCACCCATTCTAGCTTCTCCCTATTATTCTCCATTTATTTTTCTTTCTGCTGCTGCATCAAAGACACGATTAGCAACCCGTCTTTATCCTCCTTGTATCTCCTCCGACAAAATTGATACTTCTTGGATAATGTGGATGTTATTTATGATAATCTTAAGAAAAACAAAGGACTCTCTGATCATGGATGCCTTTTATAATTTTATTTGAATTATATTGAATTTAGTCCAAAAAAATAGTTTAATTTTTATATAGTTTAATTGCGTCCATTTGTTCACATGAAAAACTATTATCAAAATACATTTACACGCAAAAGTGCTCGTGAGGGGTGAATATACTGAAGACAGCCCAGTATAGCTTACCCAATCCAGAAACTTTCAAGGGGAGGAGGGTGTGGGGGCATTAAGACAGCCTGTTACACTGGGAAATATGCGCCCATCCCTAGCAATGCTTACAGATTGCTTGATCAATATCAACAACATGGCGGCCAATGTTGTAAACATTCCGTTTTCGGTACTATTTCCTTTGTTATATATTGTGGCACATGTTACCTCACAATCTTATTCCATTGATAAAATAAATGTGGATGACTGTAGCTCAAGGGGTGATGACGATCAGGACTTCTTTTTTGATATTTCACAATTGGACTGCAAAAAATGTGCCCAAACAAACAATTTTCAGGTTACCAGTGAAGATGGTGAGTATCGAGAAGCATGTATAAGCCAAGTCACTCTTTAGGCGTTCCCAATGAAAATGCGCAAAAATTCTGCGTTCCGAATAAAAGTAACCGGGTGAAAAATGAAAGAAATACAAATTTCTCTTGCACCAAAGAGCAATCGGGTTTTAACAACCCGTCTAAGCCAAATCACACTTTGGGTGTTTCGAATAAAATGCGCAAAAATTTTGAATTTCGACTGCGAGGGAACCGGGTAAAAATGAAAGAAACGATAGAAAAATATAGACGAAATATGGCAAAAACAGCTATTTACTCGTAACGTAAAAGAACTTGAAACTATTTTTAAACATCTTTACTACATTTTTAAAATAGCATGCGGATTGTTAAAAGCCCGACTCGACTGATCTTTGGTGCAAGAGAAATTTGACATTCAGGCGAAATTTCTCTGTCATTTCTTTCATTTTTTTACCCGGTTGTTTTTATTCGAAACGCAGAATTTTTGCGCATTTCTATTGGGAAGGTCCAAAGTGTGATTTGGCATATGCTATTTTAAAAAAATTATTAAAGGTTTTAAAAAATAGTTTCAAGTTTCAGCTTCTTTTATGTTCAGAGTATAAGCTGTTTTTGCAATGTTTCTTCTATATTGTTCTATGACCTCTTTCATTTTTACCCGGTTCCCTCGCAGTCGAAATTCAAAATTCTTGCGCATTTTATTCACCATTTCGCAATGATCAAGAGACTTGTTTATGTACAGCTCAGAACGAGGCTCGAATGTCTAAACCAAAATTTAAGGGTCTTCTGCTTTCATTCGGCAACAAAAAGTGAGACGTGTAAAACAGCACAAACGTAACAGTATTTTGCAAACATGAACTATTTGTTCTTCTTTTTCATACCGAAACATTTTTTTACGAAGTGTCTTACAAAACTACTTCACTTAAGTTGTCTATAATGCATATTTAGCCGTTCGAACTGCTTGAAATAAACGGGAACTAAAATGGAATAATGCATTTTTCAAAATCCCCACGAAAGGAACTTTTCTAGATTGACTACGAAGTAAATCTGAGTATTGAGGGTTTTCCAGGGTTCTGATTTAAAAAATAAACGTTTTGTAAAGAGTTTTTGGACCTATCTAAGACAGGGCTATTCGGGATTTCTCGACCATCAAAATTAATAATACTGTGACGCATAAATATACATGTACAAAAATTAATAAATCACAAAACACACATTTTAAAGTGGTTAGAATTTTAGAAAAGAAAATCCCGTAATATTTTATTAGAATTTATGAATCAAAATACCTAACTATGAGTAAAAAAAAAAAAACAACAAAAAGACAAGTTTAAAATGGATGGGGACTTGAAAGCCTGCTGTCAGTCCTATTTCCTAAACAAGATTCTAGGGCTTCGTCTGACCACCTTTTCATTTTGGGACGTTTTGGAAAAGTGTTTTGGCCCAGAACACATAGCCCTAAGAGAATTGGTTCTTGTAAGAATTATATATTTTCACCCACAAAATTCGTCAATATGCTCTTAATATAAATAAAATGCAATAATGGTAAGTGAAAATAACTTTTGAAAATTCACTTGTTTATTTGCGATGCAAACATATATACGTAGCAAAAGTTTTTGAAGGCAATGAAACTGGAATGCCCCTTTCTCTAAGTAAAGACTTCAAGAAGAGGGCATTTGATCTGTGTTTCTTTTTCTGCCGCTAGATGGCGAATGAATCATTGCGAAATCGGGAATTCGATACACCCAAAGTGTGATTTAACTTATAGAAGTAAATCAGCATGTTTTGCGCAATTTACTGTATGGTTTCTGTTTTTTTAATTTGATGGTCATTGTGTACGAACTGTGCCCGAAAACTTCATGGGCCGATCTAAGGGCGCAGTCGAATGAGCCAGTTTCTACTTTCGGCTATTTCCAATGGAAGTTTTTTAGACTGCAAGTTTTTGAGTTAAATTTTAGAAGAATGATAAGAGAAAAACATCAAAATTCTTATTATCTTTCAACATCTACACTTCCGAATTAAAAAAAAAACACACACACAATCATGTGATCTTCTAAATGCTATTTTACATGTTATCCACTGTCTTCAACGGTTAACTGTATTTCTGATAAAATAGAATTTTGATGATTTCTGCATGTTTTTTACCTGTCGTTTCTTTTTTACCTTATCCCAGGCGAATTGGTTTGTAACGCAAAAACTTTTCAGCAAAAGTACAAGTTCAAATCAGCAAAATTTGTAATGATTGGAGTGTTTTCACCATCCCAGACTATTACAATTTTTTTTCCGTAACGGAAACAAAATTTGACCTTATCTTTATAAATCTGAAAGAGGAGCATCTATGGAAAGTAATAACTGACAAGAACTTGTTATGAAAATCTGATAAAGAAGAAATTTGAAAATAGATTTGGAAAGAAAGAGTGGTAAAAATTAGTTTCTGCCCCCAAAAAATTCTGTTGCATGGAAAAACCCCTCGCAGCTGATTGGTTGATCAGATCTTGTCCGTCTGTGAGGCTTCAGTCTCACGCTCCTACAGGCCACATTTATAGATCGATTCGTTTCAAATTTTGTACACGACTTCTCTGGACCCTTCCGCAGTGCAGTGATGAAGAATTTTCCCGAACGAAAAAAATTGACAAAATGGCGGACTTTTGAAAGTCTCACGCGCCTACAGGCCTGTAAGTCGTATAACGCGGTGCAAAAACAATGGGACGCAAAATCATGATGAATGGTAGACGATAAACCTGTAATAGAATCGTGGTTATAAAACAGATGGTCTCGGACAGCTCTGTCTGTTATACATAAACACGGACGGAGGGATACTTTAAAAAGTAGTTCCTAAGTTTTGTGGGTACCATTTTCGCGGAATCCCCAGTGCGTCTGCGGAGTAAAATGGTGTTATATACAACAGACCGTACCGCCGTAGGTTTAGGTTGTTGGACAGTAACAGGAATAAACTGCAGTAACGAGGTTTGTTCTTCTGGTAGTTTCTATGTAATTGTTAATTTGGACAGATCACGATTGCAGGTTTTGGGTGTGAGTGTCGACCTGGTTACAGACTTACAAGTGATTTTGGCGGAGGTGATATTCAGTGTAGGGCGTGCGGTGTAAATGAGGTGAGCTTTTAATGAGACCTATTTACCTATTGAACCCGTTTGGCAGGGAGAAAGCAGTTCACTTGTTGTACCGATTAAAAAGTAAAATTTGTCAATGATAATACATGGTTTGATAACGAATAGTGTCATATATTGCAGTCAGCTGTGATGTGACAAAGTGTAAACTATTTTTTTGTGACCTGTTGTTTGATATGCATACGTGTTGATGTAAATTTCTTGTCGAGTATATGCATATTAATGTTAAATTCTTATTATGCCCTATGGAAGGTTATAGTTTTTGAGGTGTGTCTGACCGTACATCTGTTTCGTTTTAAGTCTTACATTTTGAGCGGGAAAATTTTCCAAACCATTTAAGCTACGGTTTATTATTTATTGCACAGTAAAAATATACATAGCGCAGATGTGCATAGTTATTATTTTATGAAATCAACGTAAAAAGATCTGAAGAATAGTTTGGTGAATTCGGGTGCAAATGTAAAATGTAGATTCACTGTGCACTAAACAATTGCTTGGTTCAAAGCGTTTTAATTTATCTTAGTTTTTCTCAGTTCAATTTATGATCGCTCTGGTTGTTATTGTCAGCATTTTGCTTGTTCAATAGGCGCTTCTATAAAGAACTTTTTAACACTGGGTGTATGTTTACTTACTTGTGTGTCTAACGCTTCTTTAAATTAAGTTTTTTTTTTTCGATCAGAAAATCTGTTCTGTTTTTGCTTTTCTTTGAGGACGAAAATGGCTTATTTATGCACAATCGATAACTTTATTCAAAGCGCGTTGTTTCTTTGGAGAAAAAACTTAAACTTGACTGTATTTCAAGTGTTTCTTTGCGTTACTTCCAGCTAAACTAATGTGTTTCAACTAATCTTTCCTGACTAACATTTTGATGGTATAGTTTGTGTCGTGGAACGGCTGGGAGTGCATTGAATGTGAAACCACTTCTAATCCGGGCGAGACTTGTCCTTACTGCAGTGGTCGACTTGAGATAACAGGTACAGTGTTCTGTATAAATAGCGATGATTAGGAAATAGACCAAAGAATCACATAGAGTGACTCCAGTACAGGTCATATCGTCAGAACAGATCATATCCGAAGACCTGGAGTAAGCTGGAAAGTCCCTGTGTGGGCAGTTTCAAGGAAGTGAGCTTGATTTGGGTAAGTTATCGAAACCCCACAAGGAGGTAGACACGACTAAGGTTTGTATTGCAAATTGTTGTTGTCTTTAAAATAGCGGCACAGGAGAGATGCTAAGTTTTTGTGTTCTATAAAGAGATGAGCACAATATACGCGTGTGGTCGTGTCGATTGGAACTGTTTCCGAGTGTTGGGAGACGGTGCGGATTTTTTCTTTTTTCTGTTTTAGTTTTAACTAACGTTTGATTAACATAACGTTCCCTTCTAACGCATTAGCACATGTGGTATACTGCACAACCGCTTTATACCGGGATATTACCGGTACTACGTCTCATAACATTAACATTCTTCTGGCTAACCTTTCCTTCCTCACTAACCGCACGAATTCAGTAGGAAAAAAAACCAGAAGTGAAAACAAAGTTGCAATGGCGTAACGTTGCTAGGTTACGTCCGAGGATAAGTGGTCGTGCGTACGATGCGTACCTGGTACCCTCTACGATAGCACCAACAGAGTGTGCACACCGTGCGAAGGTTCATCAATCGCAAGTAAGCTTTGAACTACTATTCCTGAAACAAAATATAGAGACCGTCATTTCCATTGCGAACAATAAACTTGACAGGAGCTAAAATACTAGCTGAAAAACATAGATCTTCTGTTAAATTTTCCTGGAGCAAAGAGGCGTAGGAAATGTCGAAATTGTTGTAAATTTTTATGGTCTGTTTGCGTTTTAAAAGTAGTATATTTTACTTAAAAGAATTAATTAAAACAAGAAAATTCGGTCAAATTCTTAGTAGTCATAACATTTGAAAGTGTTGCAATTGGTCATGAAACATTTATTACCTAAGTATTAGCAAAGTTACTGGTGTGTTATGGTTTATAAGTCGAGCGAAAATGCATCAATATCAGGCGACATTGTTTGCATTAGTTCCTATACTGTATGTTCTACCTTCTAGGTCATGAAATTTGACATTGAAAATTCCAGACCTTAGTGCGCTATGAGCAAGTGTTGAATTTTAAAAGTTTCTTGGAGACAGAGCTTCCGTAAACTGTAACTGTAGGAATGATTTTTCTTTTAAATTGTGAAATTGAAAACAAAACAACGATTGGCAATGAATTCTACTGTGGCAATGTCCTTTTTAGCTCCCAGCAAAGTTTTGGCTGAGGGCTATTGCTATCGGTTAGTACGTCGGTTAACATTTGGGGTGCTATATTTTGTACGCACCCAAACGTTAAGTTTGGGTGGCTGGATCGTTTTCAAATTTGACACAGTGAAAGAATATATATTGAAGATGTGCAACGTCAAGGTTCAGTTTGATCGACCAAAAATTGTCGAAATTATGGCCCTCTGAACGTAGGCAATTTTTCGTGTATTGCAGTCACACAGGCGACTTTGCTTGCATCACTTCGACATGAACGCTTTGATATAAAGCTATGAAACCTTACAGAGTGAAAGTATATGCATTGAAGATGTGCAACGTTACGGTTTCAGTTTGATCGGCCAAAACTGTCGAAATTATGACCCTCTGAACTTAGGCAATTTTTCGTGTATTGCACTGTCATACAGGCGGCTTTGTACGCATCACTTTGACATGAACGCTTTCATATAGCTGTGAAATAAAATCAATCAAGTAAAACCAGGGCTTTTAATATATCAGGCCTTTCTTCACAACAGATGTCACAAAGAATCGAGTGATATGCCATCTCATAACTGAATATCAGTTTCAATTCCGAATGCTTGAACATAAAGGCGCTGGCTGGGGGCTTTGCATCTCTGATACCCATGCTTATTTATACATTTCAGTTGAACGTGACTTGGACGGCTCACATCCAGACCCGCCGCGAAGAAGATGTGAAACTTGTGTTTCAGAAACTGCACCAAACGAAAATGGGGACAGGTTTGCCCTTTTCAATATTTTTGGCCCATAAAAAGTGTTACCCTGCACGTGGACGCGTAAGCCAATAAACACTTTAGGCCTCATAGTCATTTAGGACACCAAACACCTTAGGCCTCAAAGATGCCAGGGCCGCATCGAGTTCACTGTCTTTTAGACTTAGATACTAAAAATTTAGACCTCCACGTTTACAACAAACGAACCCAAACAGCAAGAGCAACAAATCAGTTGAAAGTCTTTCTAAAAGTTACAAGAGTAATAAACTACTTTATGTAAGCAAGTCACAAAGACTGAAACTGTAGTAAGTAGGCTGTAGTGCCTGGGGCCTGAACGTTTTGGTCCTATGTTTTGCGAGGCATGAAGGTCTCTTACGTTGGCCGGTAAGTGTTTTTTGAGGCCTAAACATCTGGGAAGCGTTTTGCTCACAAGTCAAAATGGAAACCAATTTCAGCTTGACCTTAATCCAGTTTGAAGATCATGCATTTATTATTTGATACTAAAAGTTTACTGATCTGAAAAGTTATGAAAATGATGTCTGTTTCAGAATTCGGTAACTGTGCGTCCTCTGCACACTAAATGTTTTATTTCACCAATGCTGGCTTTGTGTGTGATGACATGTGAGAGATGCGAACCAATGTTTTCTTTCAGGTGCGAAAGATGTAACCAGATTTTGTCGGTGGGTCAGCCGGATTGCACATGTCCCACCGATCTTTCGGTAGGTCTAGTTGTCTCTGAAAAGGGTATGTCACAACCAAGAACCGGGCCCAACAAAACGCCTTTTATTTGGTATTAATAACAGACTGAAATCAATATGCCTGTAACGATTCTTTGCCACAAGACGAAATGATTAAAGAATATTGCTCTTCCTCTTACCGAATACAAAAAAAAAGTGATGATGAAATGTAATATAAAAAAATCGTGACGAAAAAACGCTACACGCATTTGCTTATCACGAGTAATACACGAGCGATCATGCAGGTGGGTTTAAGTGCATTGAAAATGATACATAGCACATCTTGAACACGCGTTTGCAAAAATGTAAACGAGTCAGACGAAACATGCGGACGTTTATCAGTGAACATAAAATTCTCACTTCATTTTTTTTGTACTTTACAGAGTGGTGGTGTGTGCTTTGAAAATAGTGAAGATTTCGATGCGAACGGAGCAACTCTTGTATACGACGTCGAATACGTAAGTGTTAGAAACTCTAAAAACAATGAAGTTAAAACACTTAACATGTTAAAAGTATTTGTGAATAACCCCATAAAACAGTCACTGCTGTGATAATGCATATCGGTGGCTCCAGTTTTTAACCGACCATGCGTATAAGAGTAACTTCCAGTGGGTTGTCTGGCGAACAAAAACCATGTTCTCTTTTGAATCTTCTAAGCATTGATGACGTGCCAGTCAAATATTATCCATCTGTAGAAAAGACAACAAAAGAAGTGTGCTAAGAACGGTCGGCCAGTCAAATCTGATGTTTGAAATCGTCGATTTTTTTTTTGTTTTCAAGAACGGGAACACTGTGGTGCAATCTGAGTGGCTGACAGATAATATGCAGGCTGCTTATGGCATGTGTCAAAATACGTACAAGAACACCACGGCGTGTCAGGTAGCCGCATCCCAAAGATGCCAAATATAAGCGAAATCACCTAAGCATTTGTAAGTTACCGGTTAGTCTGAGTCAAAACTGAGATGTACCGAAGAATGCAATACCTAAAAAAGAGCGTCCCCAAGCCAGCTAATAAAAGTAAATCAAGCAGGTTTGTAGAAAATAGACTAATCAAATGATTTTCAGTAATACAGGTATGGTAATTTATAGAAAAAAAAACACAATGACATTTTAAACCTGCGCTGGTGATTATTTCAGGTGCTGACGAATATGTGTGTCATGACCACGTACAATCGTGACTTGGAAGATAGCAGCACGAACAGAGATGCCTGCTCTCTCTACCTCGAGATAGCCAATGCAGAGTCGTAAGTATTTAGTGTTGTCATGTGTGGAAATAATATAAAAAATGTAAAGATTGGCTGCTGGTACTAAAACTGTTAAAATCTAAAGTGGAATTGAAGTTTTTTGTTTTTGTTTTTTTTTTTGAGAATATTGAAGTTTTATAACGTGCATTAATTTTAAATCTTGCTGTATTTACTTTATTGTGCATGATACTGCGATTAGTCACTGCCAGTCTCATCCTTTGATTGGCCAGTTTGATTGCTGATCTATTTCCGTCGCATAAAAATTGAAACGTGATGAGAACATTATTTTTGAATGGTGTGTGTTTCAAATAAACATGAAGAGCTGTCACACAACAGTCTCAGTATTCTGCCAGTATTCTGCCAGTATTCTGCCAGTATTCTGTCGGTATTGCACAGGTACCTACCGCTCATTTACGTTGACAACACCGATGATGCTTTAACGGATAATGGTATCGACACAGTATTTGAATTCCCAAGCACAGAGATGAAGTTTATAACGGCAATGTATTCCTATAATGGCTCCTACCTGGGAATGGAGAGTTTGGATAATGGGCTGTTCCAGTTCTGCAAAAACACGGAAGCATACATGGATGCTGCATATGTGTTTGGTACAACGTATTCACAGTCGGTAAGTCAGCTAGCTCCTTGTCTTTGGGCATTCTTCTTGACATGAAAGAGGAAACAAAATTTTCGGGTTAAGTGGCGAAGTTTTCACTTTTAATTTCAATTAACTGTGGAAATCAATTAATTGCTGTATTGCTTGTAAAATTTTCAAATTTCAAGTCTTTGCTTTAATTGTCAAAAATGTTTGAAAACTTAAATTGATTATAAAACGCATAATTTTTTTTTTTTTTTTTTTTTTTGAAAGTGGTTGCCGAATTAACCGGCCTTAGCTCTCCTGTGTAGTGATATAGAAAGGATACCTGTTATCATGGCTGTTATGTTTGAATTGCAGTGCGAGATGAGCGTAAGAGAACTGTATAATATGGAGACTGTCTTTTATGATGTCTGTATCCTTTTGGAAAAAAAGTCGGAAAAAGCAAATTGAAAATGTATAATGTGGATCTGATATTCATCCAGATATACACGGGCTTATTTTGGGACCATCAAATCCTGCCGATTTTCTTCTGTGTTGTTTCAGTTTATTAAAATAAATTTTAAAATTAAAAACTGTTAAATGAAAGGTCGGTTTAACAAATTGTTTATTTACTGGTACATAATCTGGAAGAATGCGAATTAAAACTTGAATGCATCGATTCATAGAAACCTAGAATTCGATTGTATTGGCGCTGACACATTAACTGTAACATTCGATTGACCTTGACACAGATTACCTGTAACATTCGATTGACCTTGACACAGATTACCTGTAACATTCGATTGACCTTGACCACTCTACAGTTTTAGAATATAAGGACGGCGGCGATAACAAGCTCTACCGGGTGCCCATTCGTGTGCTTAACTATCAAAATGATGGCAGCTCCGTAAATACAGGCAAGTGGCTGTACGCTAAATGGATGGGAGTGTGGCAAAGGTCTTTTAGACGTGCACTTTGCGCTGTGGGTCTGAACTATGGTTCTGTGCCGGTCCGTTTGGGAGCGTCGGGTCATTAAATCCACTCTGATTTGGGAGAATTTGGATGCGACAAGTAATCAGTCAATGAATTTCAGTCAATGAATTTCAGTCAATGAATTTCAGTCAATGAATTTCAGTCAATGATATTTTGATGTCGTGTGGGACACGGCCTGAAATTGGATACGGTTAAGTGCAGAAATATGAAAAATGAATAGTCGTAGAAAATAGAATAGAAAACTAGAATTTGTTGAAGAAATATTTTGAAACGGAATTCTCCAAATTCTCTCAAATAATAAAGTTCAAACACTTTATACTACATGTATTGTTTTTCGCTTCACAGAAAGCAGCAGGGATAATTGGGAGTTGTTTTATCGTATGTACCTGGTTGACAATGAGCTTGGGAGGCCCTACATTGATCGTGAGTACCGCTCGTTCTTTATTTGTATTTAAGTACAGGGGGGGGAGGAGTTTTGTTCGTGTATTAGATATATGAGTCTACAAACAGAGGGTTAATTTAGGTATGAACTTGCGAAGAATTTGCAGTTCATACGATGTTTGGGAAGATGATGGATATTAATATTGTTATTTGGCCACCAAAGCTTCTGGAATTTTCAGAATTCATAAATTTGAGTCTTCCTGTAAACCTCGAATCCACTGCTTTCAAGTTCCATACAGCTGTACATCGGAGAGTCGTTGTTGACGTCGTTGACCCAGTTTACTTCCAAGTTCTGTATCTAATGCTGTTGATAAGTCTCCCGTTTCGTCGGATAGACTTGTGTCCGACTGACACATTTCTGGTTTGTGTGCTGTCTGTTATGTAGCGACGGCTGAAGACGAAGCGACGCGACCCAAGCGAGCGGACAGGGCACGCTATGCCCAGTCCATCAAGTTCGAAGTGCAACTGCAAGATGGCAACAATGGCAAAATTTATCCTCCCTTTATCACTGTGGAGTACGGAGAGATGTCTAGCAATGATTATAGCAAGGATGGCTCTGTATCGGTAAGTTGTCCGAAGTGACCGGGGTTCAATATGTCGCCTTTGCATAAAAAATATTGGTGCTTTTTCATTTTATTTTCTTGTATAATAATTTTTAATGGCTATGAAAAGAGCAATTTTAGCAACTTTTGTATGTAATTTGCTTAAGTTTAAGCTCCGATTCTTAAGGCGGTTTTTGTATTTCTGTGTTGAGTAACCAAATTTTAATCCATGGTGGTCTATAAAACACATGAAGTAAATGACTACAATATTTCTCGAATAACAAAACTAGTTTTAAGAGTCGTGGTTAAGGGTGGCAGCAGATACGCTGCGCAGTATGTTGGACAATTTATTTTGCGTCATTGACTAGTGGCTAGTCCATGTTGGAATGTGTATTGTTTTGTTGAATAACCTGTGCTGTGAGTGGCTGACCGTCGAACGGGACTGACGATTAGCGGGTCCCGGTGGCCGGAGGTTCCGTGATGTTTTCCCCTCAGGTCCCCACGTCTCACGCTCTGGGAACCCGGAAGATCATCGAAAATGTTCCAGATTTTATCCCTAGCAGAAGTTCCGGTGTATTGATTTGTTTACGTTAAAAAATAGTACATCTTAAGACTGTGGTCGTTATCATGACAGGTGTCGTTTGCTGTGGATTACGTCATGGACATTACGCAATTCAACAACGACATTGGCACGGCTGTGGGCGTCTTATCGGCGCTCGCCATCATCTACTCGATCGTACAGGCGTGGGGCTGGAGCAAGCGCCAGGGTCAGGCGGCTATCGACTGCTTCACACTGCTCAAATTCCTCCTCTTCATGCTCAACAATGTCGCTAATGCGTTTTTTGTCACGGCGTTCGGGGCTGCACTGTACTATTGGATATTCTTCAAGGTAAATTGTCTTATATGGCTTTTTAAAATAAAAATTAAATTCATGGCCAAATGGTGTCGGAAAAACATTTGCTTTGTTATCGGTGAAGAGTGTTGTAAAAGGAAAATTTATTCGTTTGTTGTTTGGTGGAACAGCGAAACGCACTGCCGTTGCAATGTGACAGTGTTTAACAAAGATTTGGCCTACCTATCTCACTGGCTTAAATTGTTTGCAGAAAATAAGAATGTAAAGTAAGAGTGTCTTCGAAATATAGCCGCTGTAGACTGAAATGAGGTCCATTATGCCACAATATAAAGTTTACACTGTAAAAGATATTGAAACTGTTGTGTGATAAGCAACAAGCAATACAAAAAGTGAAATCTTCGTTTTTTTCCCGCGAAATCAGAACCAGCAGACCGTTGTGCTGCTGCTGCCGTCTTCTGACCAAGAGGCCGTGCTGATTGCGTTTGTGGCCGTGGCCTTCAGCCTCAAGGCAATAGAGGTCGGCCATCTTGTCATCAGACAGGTGCGCGTTTTGTTGTCTTTCTCAGATGTATGATTATGTATCTTTTGCAATTAGTTATTATTTGCGACTTGTTATTTTTTCTTTATTCCTCTATTATATAGATTTAGTACTACATTCAGACATGTGAAAATTGTTAACAAATATCAATATCATCTACGTTCCGTTTTAAGTTATCATTCCAAGTGGGGTCTAATTCGCTGTGCGAATTTCGGTCTAGTTTTAATATGTAGAATATCCTCCTAAATAATACCAACTATACCGGTAAGGTCAAGGTAAAAAATTTTTATCGGGTGTACCACTTCAGATGACCTCTATTCATGTGCCAAGTTTGGCTGGTCTAGCTTCAACGGTCTTGGAGGAGATGTCTGGAAACTGATTGCTCTTTCTCTTACCGTTTTCGAGATAAGGGCCAACTTCCGGTTTGGGGCTCGAAAGTGACCTGGAGGTCAAGGACACCGGAAGTTATACCTTACGTATCGTCGTATAGGGGGTGGAGGTCGAAAATGAGGTCAAAATTGCTCTATCTCTTACCGTTTTCGAGATAACTCATTGTGTTTTTTAAATAACGTTTTTCGCGATTTCAAGGTCATGGTCGAGGTCAAGGTCAAAAATTTTTATCGGTTGCTTCAGATCACATTGCACTTTATATATGTGCCAAGTTTGGCTGTTCTAGCTTCAACGGCTTTGCAATAATTGTCTGAAAATCGTTTGACCTTTTTCGCGATTTGACCTTGAACAGTAAGGTCAAGGTCAAAAATTTTTATCAGGTGCACCACTTCAGATGACCCTCCATACATATGCCAAGTTTGGTT
>OX457027.1:21676508-21723822 GCA_949752745.1 Protula sp. h YS-2021 | reverse complement strand
AAACAATCAGCTGTGGGGTAAAGTAACCGTCCAGAATAACTTCTTATCTTTCTGTTTTGAAAAAAAAAGAGATTACCTTGCAGGGATATTAGAATCTTAGAAATGTGAGTCCGTCCGAAAGCCTGTTGTGATATGGAATATCTCCTTATGGTAACATTGTTTACATTTCTGTGGGATCAAAACAAATATCTCTTTGATATGTTATGTAATACTCGTACAATCGAAGCCATGCTTTATCTGAATACCAGCATCGATGTAATGATAACATTGGCATCCTTTGGCTCTTGGAGATTTTGCAAGTTTACACATAGAATTCTTAACAGAGGCTTGTAGATTTTGTAGTATTTATTTTACTTCGTTCTGATTTAGTATACAAATGACCTAATATTTTTTGTATTTTGCTCTATTTTGTACTCACCTTGATGTGTATAATATATATTATAATCATCCGCAGTTGTTCAGTCGATCAATATAACTGTGCTCCCAGCAGAATGCCCTGCATTGGGGGATTAATACCCTTAATTTGCAAGTACAATCTGCCCTTTTTTCAACTAAAGAAATTATATCTTGCAGAATGTAAACTTTATAAGTTATTGTAAGATAGTTTTTAGTGTTAATTGTGTTAAAAATATGCATTCGGCGGTTAACAAAGAGATTAAGTCTTGCAGAATCACGCCTCTTTCTTCTAGATCGGTATTTTCACTCGTTTAAAGTTCACAGCTGTGTTTAAACATGCAGGTTTGTCTCTTCTTTTTTTTTCAAATTTTTTGGCACACAACAAAGCGGCGTAATCGCCAGTGTCGATATTTGCAAGTGCAATGGGAAAGCACAGTTGATAGTTAATGGTAAATAAACCGGCGGTTGTTGAATTAGCAGTATGTCATTCCTCTAATGCCAATCATTTCCTGTTTGCTTTGCAGCTGAAGTAATCTGAGAATACATTTGTTCTCTTTGCTATATTTATGTTGTATGACTGAAATTGTTCCGTCCAGGTTGCCTCAATAAATTTCATAATGAAACATTTTGACTGTGTTTTCACTGCGCCGAAGGTAAACAGAGGAAAAAAACACTTCACTTTTCTTTAATCAGTATTTAATACTGAATATCAATCATTAACTTTTGAACATTGCTACATTACTACAGTAGATATAAACACTCTTATGAAAACAAAAGTAAACTGTTTGCTATATTTTGATTGCTAGAATATCACAATTTAGCGGGGAAAAGCGAATGCGACTTTATAATCGTTTTACATTGCAACGGTAAAATTTTCCGACTACTCCCTGTAACCATACGGCAAACACTAAAATTAAAACAGACCAAATTGAAAGCCGCTGACCTAATAACAAAAGCACCATTACCTAAATCCGATATGCAAGAATGAATGGACAAGATTACACACACTGTAATAAGGATGTCCGAGAACACTGTGACCAGCCCAGATGTAGTAAAGTATCAAAAGGCTTGTAGGAACCCCCTCTTCCAACCCCCCCCCCCACATAAAAAAGCCATTTCTCGACAGAAGACCCCCCAAACCAGGGGTGATTCATATAAAACCTGAAAGCAGTTCGATCCAACCGCTGTAGACGGATCATTTTGGAAACTGGTCCCTAATTTTTTTTCTCAAATATCCGAAATTGGCCAACAAAAAAAAAGTAATTTTTCTAGAGAGACCCAACCTTGTAACAACATTTAAAAGCAATACAATTAAAACGGCAGAGAAATCATTCGGATTTTCATCTTCGAATATTCTATTTTCAGGTGACATCAACAATCAATCCCTACATTCAGAAATTGAAACAGGCATTTAGAATAAAACAGGACACACGGATAAAGCACAATGTTTTAATTACATGATACACTTGTTAATGCGTCACACACACAAATCTGAGTTCTTTTCACGACCACTTTATATCTGATCTGTTACTTACAAGTTTGACACGACTGAAATGCAAAACATCAATGTACATCTCCTGTAAAGCAATTTCTAGTAATCACAATCCGCTTCCAAAATAGACTACTTCAACTAGTCAATCACTACTGGTAGTGGACGACTGGGCAGGTACTAGAATTAACTTTAAATTGGAGATAAAAAATATGAGAAGTTATGGAAAAAAAATTAATAAATAAACAAAAATCCCATGTCTTTTAAATGCTAAAAGCAAAGCAGAAGGCCAAAAAGATCTTGAATATTGTGGAGATATGGCGGCGACAAATATAACGAAAGCCTTAAGATGACCAAGAATTACGAGACAAACTGGAATGATATTGTCTTCACACGCCAGTACACGATAAGACAACATGTCAACAGCATCAAACACACAACATTACGCAAAAGAAACATGTTAAAAAAAAACAATGTCCATTCTGAAAGTTTTCAAAGAATTCTACCAGCCAACTTTTAACATCTTTTTGCTTCTTCAGGAGGTGGCAATACTTTGCAGATAACTAGAGGAAAAGCGCATTTTTTTTCAGAGTGACGCAATATAACACATGTTGTTTCTTGTGTGCTCTTGCAAATGCAAAAAAAAAAAAAAAAAAAAAAGCCGCCAACTATTCAGTAAAAAATCTTAAAATTCTTGGCACATGTGAGTTAAAGCTCACAAAATAATAATAAATAAAATAATTGACATAAAACGAAAAAAAAAAACAAGGAAAAAAGGTCAAGCTAAATTTTTCAAAATATTTATGTGAACAAATAAAAAAAATAAAGAAAAGAGAACTAGAGTATCTGTAAACATTAACAAGGCAAATTTGTGTTAACGATGTGGAACAGAGAAAAATGCTGAGCTGTCAGCACACATTTGAAAGCAGCTTGCGAAATACACGGTCTTATTTTGTTAGTAGTTAGAAGATAAAGTAACTAATCGAACAAAGTCTTTCGCAAATGTAATAAACATAATACGGTTCCATGCTCACATGTTACGTTCTGTCAAAAATACCTCTACAATTGTTTAAAGTAAACACAACTAATTCTCTTGTATATTTTAAACACAAATATTAATAAATTCAACTCCAACTAAATAGTTTGCAGTAAACGCCTAAATACAAAGCTCTAATCTTGAATAAAACCGATTACACTGATGTGTATATATCCAGATCAGCACTCTACACATTCTGATCAGCACTCTATATGTTTTGATCAGCATTCCATATGTCTTGATCAGCACTAACTATCACAGCATGATCGAGAATAATCGCAGTAATTTTACATATCACCAATAAATTTTAATCGGAATTTCTAAAAAAATGAAATGAATCATGCAGTCTTTGATAAAATTTGATAACAAGTACAACTGAATTCATAACTGAAGCCTTTGACGTCTGGTGTGTATTTTTACTGCTCTTAACTATTCACTAATTAAACTGAAAGCACTACATTTAAAGGAAAGGAACTACACAGAAAACAAGGCAAACACACGCCGGTGAACATTAAAAAACCGGAATACGTCAGGTACTATCAAATCCAGGCTACACAGAAAGTAGAGTAGTAAGGCAACACGATTACACTAAAGTACATAAAAACTCACAGCTTCAAAGCATATCAACATTCTTTTAAAATGCCGAGAGAAAAAAAAACACGCGCAGTCAATAAATAAAAAAACGCGGCGAACGCCACAACAAACACGTAGCGCGTTCTGCCGCGCAGTCGCAGCAGGTTTTAAGTCCCAGTTTTACGTTCCCCCCATCGTTTTCACATGCGACCTTCTTTCTCATTTAATTCAAGGTGTAATTTTGTGACGCAACAGGCCTTAGGAAGCTTTTTTGCTAACTGAACAGTGGAGTGACCAGTATATTTACAACAGACAGTACTACTACTGACAAAAGGAAAACAAAAAACAGTGGCAGTACTCATGCAGTATCAAGGTCAACTCAAAACGTGTCATGGGTTATAAGGACAGGTAAGGTCCGCTCATTTCGTCAAAACAATAACAATGTACCTGCAGCTATTTTCAATGCTTTCCGTTCCAAATTTTGAAAGACCTTTTTGAAGTACAGGCAGCCCCTTGTAACTGAATATCGTTGCTCATCTACACACTCTACCACAGCCTAATTTTAGAACTTCTCCACGGGGCCCTACTTCAACAACAATTATTAATACTATTTTTTAAATATATAATTGAAATTAATTCGAGAATCACGTTGGCTTCTTCATCTATTGTTTTGATTGTTTGCTTCAGAAATACAAATTAGTGGCCGCAGCGTTGTGTTGCAAGTTCTCTAAAGTTCAGTCATAGCATCGGGCGTTAAACTCTGCAGCTCCGGTACATGGACTGTGAGGCAATAAGCTACATGATCCGTCAGGCCGGCCATCTGAGTTACCGCTGTCAACTCCACGGATTTCTGCCAAAAAAAAAAAGACAAAAATAAATAATGTGCACCTTGAAAAGTGCCTAAATAGCATAGTAAAGGGTACAACAAAAGCTGCTGAAAACGACTCGTGAGGAAATTATGCAATACCACTTTCTTTCACTTTTTTAAGAGAAAAACTGTCATTGAAATCCTACTTAGTAGACATGACTTATTTCAATCAACATGAAGAAGTATTATTTGACAATAAGAAAATGCTGGCCCTTGTATATTCCTCTGATGTATATTAATCTGACCTGACTGGCAATTTGATTACAAATAACTGCAATATCAATCAATATCTGGGTTCGGATCAAATTACAGCATTTAACTCAAGTCATGTATATCTTCTACTGCAGAACTGTGATGCCTTTAACAAGATTTTGGGAGCAGGTACGTCATAGCTTGGACCGTTATTACGTCCTAGCTTTGACCGTTATTACGTCATAAGCTTGGACCGTTATTACGTCATAGCTTGGACCGTTATCACGTCATAGCTTGGACCGTAATTACTATGTGTGAGTCGGACGCTCGTTGCATTATGTAATCGAGGCGTCGTCTGCCCGCCTGGCGGTGCCAGATCTGCTTGCCGTGACTATCCACAGGCGGCATTTCCCACGCCACCTCGTACTTGAAATCAGACACCGTGCCGTCGATGACGTAGTACTGTAGGCGGAGCGGATCCTGAAAATTAAGGCAATGACGTCAGTTTCAGACCTCACCGCGTGGCTACAGTTGATCAAAATAGTTCAATTTTAAATCAATGCAACGCTGAATTTCACCTTACAGTGAACCTGCATTTTACTCATTTAAGACAATAATTTCAAACCCTAGAAACCACTGATGTATGTACAAATGTTCTACCTCCAAAGCCAATTTTAACCCGGCGGGAGTCTGAACAACTGGATCGTGCAATGGGGTGTGTCTCAATTCTGTTCCTACAAAGAAATACGTCACCTTCATAATTTACTTTTGAAATTCAATCCAATGCTTTTTTTCTGCTTCGGCACATTCTGAAAATCTGTCCAAACACATTGGACGGAAAAGCAAAACATTTAATTCTAACCTTTTTTTTTTTTTTTTTTGCAAAAACATAAGAAAGAATATATATACAACCACAAATGAAAAACACAGTATACATCTGAAGGGCCTTTTCTTACCTACAATCCAAGGCTGATCCATCCCGGGACCGGCGCGACCAATATCGTTGTAGACACGAAATATGGCGTGATTCCACTCGGGTTTATCAACTGAACAAAAACAACTCTCCATTTTATACTTCCATAGGTCGGCAATATTTCCCACTACGTTTTAATCTTAAGACAGAGCTGGATATTACACATCTTATTCGGAACAAATGAAATAATTATGAATTAATTATTTTTATTATTATTTTATTACTATTATTTTTAGTAGGTGGGGTGGGGTGGGGCATACTCTTCGCCATGCACTTTCCTGATGCTTGTCAGTTTCTAATGCAGTGGAAATTTCCGTTAAAAGTGGTGGGTTAGTTTAAGATCCAGTCCATAACCAGTGCCTTTTCCACGTTATCTAAAGTGATTCAACGCCCCATGGTTTTATTCTAACTCGGGGAAGCGCAGATCATCTCACTGTTTTGTTTTCAACCTGAGACTGTGGATAAGACTCTAGAGTAAAAGTAGAATAAGTTGAAGTTGATGCTTACCTGGGGAAGCATTGTCTAGGTTGAAATCACCGCCTACCACATCAAACACTACGATTTCATTGGGTTGTAAAGTGGACTGTCTAAATCTTGTTGTCCAATCACAAATGTCACTAAGTTGCTGAGAGTGAATTGGTCTAGTGCCTAGCAACAAAAATCACAGCATGAAAAAAAATGAATACAGCACCTATTGGAGTCCTAAGATTCTATTTTGTCTGCTTTGTGTGAACATAGTAACAAATGTTTAAGTAAAAAAAAAAATAAAAAAAAACAACAACAACAAACTTTTACCAGTGAACTTCTACAATCGAATATTGTGGTAACATTTGCATGTTTCCATTTCCAAACTTCAAAACAAAAAATTTGCTTATTACAGGATTATTAATAAGCAAACAAACACCCTTTTTCAAATTCCCTACATAATGTGCTCGTATAATTTGAAACTGGGTTTCAAAAAGTTTCCCAAAGCGTTCTGCTCTGTTTTTTAACATCATCTTTTTTTTAACGCGGATAAAGAAATGCACACTATGAGACGCTCACCATGAACTGTTTTAGTTTATGTAAGTTCACTGTTGCAGAACCGGTTATTATAAAACAGCTGACCTCTGGGAAAACTTTTCTGGGAAATCTATGTTATATATAAACGCAAAGCGGATGTAGACAAAAAGTAGGTCAGATGTTTCAAACACAATACCATTTTCGGAGAATTCCAAGTGGGTCGGCGGAACAAACAGGTCTAATGCACAAACGACCCAACTGAAGTGGAGGTTGGCTGTTACGCAACAACGCGCACAATCTCTAGTACCTTAATTTTATTTACACAGAAACCCACACCATGAGCCTGACACATGTTCAGTATTTCATAAGTACCTTGGTAGGCCTGGAGGTGTGTTGTGTATGCATAACCCACGTATCTGAATGACTCGGTTTCTTTGACTAGAACCTACAAAATTATAAACAGAAGATTAGTTTGTTTGATCCAGGTTTTGGACTTTACATGGCACAACAACTGAAAAAGTAAATATGAAGTCAATGTTTTGCACGAATTAAAAGCCCTGTTTAAAGTCGTTATCTCACATTTTTCGGTGATTTAAATGTTCTTTGTAGAACTAATTTGTACCCTCAAAGTTCCCGGTACAGGCGACATTTTTCCCCTAGACAGACGCCATACGCTTGGATTGGGTGTGAGAGTTGAAAAAGTGGGGTTTTTTTTTTGCCTACGCAGGAACCAGATCACAAGATATAGCTCTCGAAAATATCACTCAACCTTTGAAACAAAAGGGCAGATAAATGTAGTGACTGGATCAAAACGGAAAAAAATCCAAGAACGGACAAAGGTTAGCTGTGCCAAAGTAAACTTTTCTGATGCTCTAGACAAACTTTCCCCCTTTGATACTTTTTTCTCCGCACCCCCTCCTCTCCCCTCCCCCCCCCCCCCATCCTCCGCCGAAGTCTTCATACCTCCATGCTTCTCTGGCAAACAGTTCTCAGCACCCTTCCCTCCCCCCCCCTTCCCCACCCCCCCCCCCCACATCCTCCGCCGAAGTCTTCATACCTCCATGCTTCTCTGGCAAACAGTTCTCAGCACCCTTCCCTCCCCCCCCCTTCCCCACCCCCCCCCCACATCCTCCGCCGAAGTCTTCATACCTCCATGCTTCTCTGGCAAACAGTTCTCAGCACCCTTCCCCCCCCCTTCCCCACCCCCCCCCCCACATCCTCCGCCGAAGTCTTCATACCTCCATGCTTCTCTGGCAAACAGTTCTCAGCACCCTTCCCCCCCCTTCCCCACCCCCCCCCCCCCACATCCTCCGCCGAAGTCTTCATACCTCCATGCTTCTCTGGCAAACAGTTCTCAGCACCCTTCCCTCCCCCCCCCCCTTCCCCACCCCCCCCCCCCCACATCCTCCGCCGAAGTCTTCATACCTCCATGCTTCTCTGGCAAACAGTTCTCAGCACCCTTCCCTCCCCCCCCCTTCCCCACCCCCCCCACATCCTCCGCCGAAGTCTTCATACCTCCATGCTTCTCTGGCAAACAGTTCTCAGCACCCTTCCCTCCCCCCCCTTCCCCACCCCCCCCACATCCTCCGCCGAAGTCTTCATACCTCCATGCTTCTCTGGCAAACAGTTCTCAGCACCCTTCCCTCCCCCCCCTTCCCCACCCCCCCCCCCCACATCCTCCGCCGAAGTCTTCATACCTCCATGCTTCTCTGGCAAACAGTTCTCAGCACCCTTCCCTCCCCCCCCCTTCCCCCCCCCCCCACATCCTCCGCCGAAGTCTTCATACCTCCATGCTTCTCTGGCAAACAGTTCTCAGCACCCTTCCCTCCCCCCCCTTCCCCACCCCCCCCCCACATCCTCCGCCGAAGTCTTCATACCTCCATGCTTCTCTGGCAACCTCCGCCGAAGTCTTCATACCTCCATGCTTCTCTGGCAAACAGTTGCGTATTTCCAGCATTTCAAGAATTTATAATTATGCGTCCAGTAAGACTCAGACCTTTCGCAATCCCTCAGTCCAGTTTTTAAATGGTGATGTAAGTAAAGGAATTCCAAAATTCACATCTTGTGATCAAATCTTCTACGTTTTATTGGACGCATAGATCTCACATTTCTGTGTCTATTTTGAAAGCTCAGTGTGTTCAACCATATATGCAAACTGGCAACAAGAACACTACGAAGTCTTCAACGGATAAAAGTTTAGAATAAATTACTTCTTGCACTTACTTTAATATTGTGAAGTTGCTTAAACCTACCATTTTTAATGTATACTGTACCTTAATTTGCAGAAGTCCTTTGGAAGCCAATCGGCATTGAGAAAATTTACTTTTGTACGCATCAAATCTGATGTCGATTATGGGATACCTGAACAGAACAACACACATCCATTTGTACAGCCACACTTTCATTTTCTTCTCAAATATAAGCCCTCAGGGTTAGTATTTACTGATATGAAAAGCGCAGAATACATGGAAATTGTTGCAAACTGCCAATGTGGCGTGTGTCGATTACATAAACTCGTTCATTAAAAAAACATACAGTTCCCCCCCCCCCATCCCTACCCTGTATTACAAATTTGTTTATGCCATACGTCTGAGAGAATAAAACACCTCCCTGTTCATTGAAACTCGTTTATAAAAACCCGAATTCTTGCCTATTTTTCCAGGCCTTATCGCGTTTGAGGATCTACCCTACCTGCTTGCGATCATCTGCCCGCTGTTGCTCAAGAAGCAGTTAGTTGCCCACGAGTTATAACCGGCATCGTAGACGATATAGGGGAAGACATCATGCAGCTCCTCCGCCAAGCCCTCCGCGTACTCCTTCATCCACGCTTCCTGATACAACGTGTCAAGCTTCTCATAATACCCACAAACATTTCATGTATTTTATCTGCATGTTTTTTAATATGTAGAATTCCCGACGGATTTATCTATAAGAAACGAGGCAATGCTTCAAATGCTTCGTATTTTTTTTTTTTTTTTTTTTTGGTATCGAGCGGGATATCAGTATTTACAAAATTTACATAATGGCGTAGAACGACTGCGCGATCCTTCAATCGAAATTGCCTGGACAGAAGTAAAACAAATTTATGCTGTATCATATACGTACCTGAATAAGTAAAATATCTAAGGGTGGGAAATCTTCCAAAACAACGTGGTCTATACACTCATCGGACCTCGTGCCATTACGAGGCTTGTGTTTCTTTCTGCGCAACACCTCCATCAAATTATTGTTATTCTTCAAAATCGAACGAGCCTGCAGCTGCTGATCGGCTATTCTCCGGCCTTGCCTTCGGGATCTGCCAGCGGGATCAGTCTGATTATTAAAGCGTGTTAAGCACTGCTGCAAGAGGCACAGATTTGTTGTTGCAAACGAAAATGTGTCTTTACCTTCCTCCTCTGACGACTCGTCATGCTGGGGATTAGAAATGCTTATCCTGTATGGCTTTTTCTTGTGTTGAAAAGTTAACCAAACGAGAGCACTTCCGCTGGCTATGGGAAGCGTCAACAACATAGCAACAATCAAAAATGGTGAGTAAAGAGTTTTTCGCAATATCCAGCTCTTTAAATGTTTTCGTTCTATTGTAGTTGGAAAGAAAGCCGATAGGAATTCGTCTAGCGGAAGTCGAAAGAGTCTCAAAAGCCACAAGCAGACGCTGTCCATGAAGAACAGGAAGTCGTTAGGATATGGGTTGATTTCTCTAAGCTTCGGCTTGCCCATTGTTAAACCTTCGTTCTACAACAAAAATTTAAAAAAAGGAATATCAGTGACAAAACGGGATGTTTTGAGATTAAATACACCCCCTTCCCTCCCCCAACTAATAATAATAATAATAATAATAATAATAATAATAATAATAATAATAATAATAATAATAATAATAATACGCTTAACTCTCAATCTTTTTTCGATAAATAAGACGTTTTGCTTGATGTGAACTGACTTTCGTGATCTTTAGTTGGTATTGCAGTTTCAAAAGTACAAATGATACAGAAGATCTATCATTATACTATTGTCGAACTTAACAAGTGCCCAGGAGCCGTCAGAGTAACAGAGACACCTGCTGGCACTACGATTGTATCAAAATACGGCCCACAGTTCGTGAAAATTTTAATTCTATTATTAAATATTTTACATATCCTCAATCAGTTTCGCTCTGGGCTGCAAATTCCAGCCTTTGTTCTCTCCGCCCACGACGTCATAAATGAATAAGGCGCAAAGGTGCCTCAGCCCTTTTCATTTTGACTATGGTGACGCAAAGGCATACTATCCACACTATGATGTGGAAAGCACACCAAAAACGCATAACCTAATTAAGTCTGATTATTGATGCCAACACGCTTTAGCCATTCTAGCATGTATTGAGTGTGGTGCCAATTTGAAAATTTACACAGATACCACATTTAATTTACAAATATAAAGCACAATTCACAAATTCACAAATATAAAGCACAAGAATCGCCAATTCGCCAAATTGGACAAAATAAACAAGCATGCCCAAGGACATGACCCAGCCGAGTTACCAAACAAGGAGAGAGAGAAAAACTCTGAAACGAATACTCTTAGGCCAAAAAATGAAGAACTTTGCTTCT
Source organism: Protula sp. h YS-2021 (assembly GCA_949752745.1). Taxonomy (NCBI): domain Eukaryota; kingdom Metazoa; phylum Annelida; class Polychaeta; order Sabellida; family Serpulidae; genus Protula; species Protula sp. h YS-2021. Next base: position 21,712,704 of record OX457027.1, on the reverse strand, counting down.
GGACGTAACTTTTTCATAATTTTAATACAAAAAAAAAAAAAACGAGTTCCCCCTGGTGAAATCTAAAAAAAAAAAAAGAAAAAAAAAACACACACACACACACAAGCACGTCCAGGAACATGGAGAGCAGAACACGAACGTTCACGCGTACTACTGAAAAGATTCAATGAAAAAAAAAAACCACAGCAAGAAAAAAAAAGAAGTAGATTGGGTTAAAAACCACTTCAAGAACTATGTAAAATGCATTTAATTCGAATTTGGAAGCTACCCGAAAAGGGATGTTGGAGAGGTTGGGTTTTGACGATTCAGGTATTTACACGCGTTTACACAATTTTACAAAATTTTTAAAATTCGACCATTTCGGCATTTTTTTTTTTTTTGTCGTTTGCGAAAAAAGCAAAGTCTAGGTGGAGAAGCACCTAAGAAACTTTCGATTAAAATTTTATAACTATTTGAAAAAAGGCTGAGAGAAATGAATGGTTTGAAAATTCAGTTATTTACTATCATTTATTCCAGTTTTTGCCAAACTTCAAAGTTCCGCCATTTCGGCAGTTTTTGGCGAACCGCAAAAAAAAAAAAAAAAAAAAAAAAAATAACAGCTTGGTCGGCGAACCTCTGGGGAATATCCCTGCGTAACAGCTAAACGATTGGAGTAAAACTGTAGGAGAAGCATTTTAAAAATTCGTCAAAACGGGCACAAAAAGTGCCGCCATTTTGTCAGTTTTTCGTTAATCGTCAAAAAAAGTAATAGCCAGGTGGGGGACCACCCAGGGAACGATTGGAGCAAAACTGTAGGAGGAGTAGCATTTTAAAGAAAAAGTTTAACATACGAACATACGCTAATGCATTCAAGCCCCCTATAGTGATACGACTAACCCAGTCCGACAAAGTCGGCTGGGTTAAAAATCGAATCTAGTACTTGTTTTACCCTGACCTCTTGCATTCCAGCAAAATTTCGAGGAAATTTAAGAAAATTTGCATGAGTGGGCTTTTTTCGCAAGCTGGCGAATTGCAAAAATAATGGTCCTTTGTCCGACTAAATTGGTCATATTTCTACTTTTACTACAATCCGAAGAAAACTGAAAAAGGAGAAAAAAACCAAATGATTACTGACGGATGCACAGACGGACAGAAGCCCCACACAATGGGTTTATTACATATGGCCAAAGGCCACCTGGACTAAAAAGCCCACCTTCAAACTGATACAACTTTTTATCCGAGAAATGACAGGAAGGCAATGCATTATAAAATGGTATGCAATTAACTGGTTTACACGATTAACTACTACGCAATTAACCGATCTGTATTATTTCTTTACATAAATATCTGTCTGAACATCTGAATAAAATCATAATACATCCATTTCTAGGACTCCATGAACATCTTATGGAAAAAAGAAGCACACAGTTGCTTAACGTGTTTCGCTGAATTGTATATTTATCAACCGAACTTTGGTAACTCATTCTGACGTCATTGACAAGGTATAATAACACTTAGAGATACTGTACAATTTTCGATTCAAAGTGAAACCTGTCAAGGCACTTAGGTTAACAAATAAAACCTTTTGCTGTGAATGAATTGTGTTGCAGAATTTAAAGACTTTGGTATTTCACTCTACTGCCATTATTTTTAACTATACGTTACTGACTGTTATTTTATGAATAAATAGTGATATCCATTCTAAATTGGCGGTTAGTACTTCGATCTAATGACTACCACGCGCTCGTTTGTTTAATTAATACATCGGTATCCGTATCGGTCACAGGTTGTGATCTTGACCAAATGACAATAGCTTTATCAGTACATGCGGGTTAAGTAGCTCATGGCTATCCCACTTCTGGGTACTGTTTCGCTGCTGTATTCCAAATCAAAAGGATGCATCATGATTGCATATTATGCAGCCTAGCTACATAAAGGTATTCATTAATAAAGAAAAAAAATGTATAGTAACACAAGGCTTATAAGTCAAAATACTTCTGTAACATACGCTGCCTTTTCTTGTGCTTCTTCTCTCTCTCTTTTTTTTTTTTTTTTTTTTTTAAACAACGGTTTCAGTAAACATGTGTTAAAAGCCATAAAAAGTAAAAACTGATGCGTTTTAATTGTAGTTTGGTTTGGTCTGGATGCTTCAAAAACGTTTGCTAGTGTTAATTGTGCACTGTTGTTTTAGTCACTCCAACAATCCATCACACACAGGTTATTCTAACTCCAAACATAGCATATACAGTTACGAAGTCAACGACACAAAGTATCGTATAAATACAAAACTAGCAAATAATTTGCCAAGAGTGTCGACAATTAGTTAACAAGTGTTCAATGGTTAGGTGTGTGTTGTGACCAGAAGTTAATCCTTATATGATACTAGGCCTCACAAGTACAAATCTAAATTGTCAGAAATGCCATTTGATTGAAACAACATAAAATACAGAACCATTAGATGTACTATAAGTATACGACACTGGTTCTAATTTTCATTATAGTTGGAACACATGTTGCTTTAACCTTCCACTTTCTTTTAAAACTATTTAAATTTACAAAAGGGTTTCACACTTGTTAACGTTTGCCAATTTTGAAGTTTTCCATCTCACGTATGTGATGGCGTCCTTGTTCTATTAAGTGTAAAATAGTTTTGTGTATTCAGTGGCAACAGATCGCAATATGCTTTAAATATAAAAACCAGTTTTAAAACTTAACCAAAAGAAATAAAAGTGGTACAATTTCATGTGTAAGTTTTCGTCCATGCGTATGCTTGCAAGGACTATATGAAGTTGTGCGAGCAGCCGTTGGTATCTTTTTTTTTTCTTGACAGTGATCGGATTTTCTGTGTCATCTCCTGCACTGGCACTACGGACCCTGGGGCCAAAAAACTTGGGAATTAGGTAGAATTTGATATGAACGTGTGCATGACACTTTTTATTTTCGCCTTCGGTTTCGTTTTCTTGTTTAAAACGCCATGTGAAAAGAGTGTATTTTTTGCAAGTAAATGTGGTGCATTTAACGCACAGCACTGAACGTCACACACTTGCTAAGCTTTGTGCGAGCTCTCACTGCGTAGATAGATAACACGGCGTATGTCTGATCAGTTAATAAAACCTTTAGTCAACAAAAACTAAACACTACTCGGCTTATAAGACGTATTTAAGCTGTGTTGTTTGCTAATACATTTAGCTGGTATTAAGTTATCAATCTATGGAGTTATTTCTTGACAGTGGTCCGACTTTTTTGCGTCATCTTCTTCTCTGGAACTGTGCACCCTAGGACGAAACTTTGGACTTGTGTAGAACTTGTGAATAATAATAATAATAACACGGATAATTTTGGCGGGGCCATGGCACCCAGTTTCAGAAAATGGCCCCCTAAATTTTTCGCTGGGGACCATTGTATGCATGTTGTAAAATACTTTATATTATTCAAGAAATAACCCAGTGAAGGAAGTATTTTTGCGTTTTAATTTTTGTGAAGTGTTTAACATTTTGCTAGCGAAATGCGGTTCTAGTTAATTATCCCGGATTCCCAAGCTATGGGTTAAATACGGCAAAACAATCAATTACATAAAACAAGTAATGTCCTCTAATCTAATACATATGTAGCTTTACACTCATTGATGCTGCAGCTGGACAGTTTGTTTGTCAGTTTTTGAATTTGCCCCCTTTCTTTGCGCTTACTCTCCCCTAACTGTTGTTTAACGTCTATGACTACAGCAATCAAAATAATTTGCATCATCATATATCACATATGACGTTCAATCAGATAGTCAAATAAAGACTTCTATTATGAGAAATCATTATTCAATAAACGTTATTAACCATGATAAACGATAAAACAATGTCTCCTTTTACTGGACGGAATTATTACAATGTATAAATGTTTCATAATCTATGACACATGTTTCACCACTGGTCAATGACTAGAAGACAGCTGCGTAACAGTTATTACCCAAAATCGTGTCTAATCTAAAACGATAAAAATGAGCATTGCTTTAAGAAATAATGATGCAGGTTGTTGCACTTGGAGAGTTTCCTTGTTACACTTTACTAATGTAATTAAGTTCGTATTGGAAAGCGACTTTTCTCCTTTTTTCTCTGCAACTCATTTTCATGGAACTCATACAAAATAAATAGCTGGAGATTCGTGAGTGTCGGGGGATATCTATTCTGATGCTGTGTGAAATTGCGAGGCGAAAGATGCTTTTATACGTTATATTTTATGCCTACTGGCGTTTTTTTTTGTCTATAAGCCGTGCAAAATCTGTTCCTAAAACTACTTTTTGAGTAGATTTCTTCTGTTCGCGTGTAATTTTCCTGTCTATTGCAGAGCTAGTTTTATCGTTGGCCATCAAGAAACCTATCAAATGCCTCTGCTTGTCAGCTGTCTGATATTCTAAAAAGCATTTAACCATAGCATAAGATCTTGATTTTGTATGGGATCGAGAATCTCCAGAAAATCAGGACGCTCTAGCTGAGCCATAAACATAACATAAACATATTCTAGCCTAGATCTAATAAGCGCAAAATATCGCATAAATGTAATTTAGATTCTTCTACAATGGGATTTAAGTATTGGAATTGCACAGCACCGGTTTGTCATGTGGTTTTCGGTTTTGATAGAAATGAACACAGACTGTTTTACTTTAATTTAAAATCATTTTGGTTTGCCCATCTTTCAAGAGAGTTAATGTTTTGTTGACTGAGAAGTTCGATTAGATTCAAGCTGCAAAGTCATCTCTGAAAGAGAAGATTCTGTTATTTGTTGACCGCGTCATAGATACTTTTGATTTTAATTTTAAAAGTTTAATTGAAAGGAGGCAGCCTTTCGAGAAGCCTTCTTCCTCATCAAAACAGTCTGTGCTAACCGCGTCAAGGAGCACCTTGAAGTGAAGACCATCCAAAAATATTTGACAAATTTAGTGAGGCCGCCACTAAACTCGTGGTAAACTTTCAGTCTTTCAGTACTACACACGTCCAAGCTGTGCAATATGCTTTTTCCACGCCATACATGACGTGTTTTCCGTTAATGAAATCCTCTCTAGCAAATTATTATAAGTAAGGTGTCAACTGTACTTCGTTGTTTTTTTAAAGCCACTTTCAATGCTGTCCAGCAGCGTTGAGGGTTTTTGTATCTTTGTTTGGTTTGGGTATTGAGATAGACGTGGCTTCGTGACATTTGTCTGGGAATTTTCCAATTTTCCACATGTCAACTAGAGCGGTCAGTGCACACCAACATAGGTGTTCTCGAACATCTCAAACATATTTATTTGTCAGCCACTGCCGTTTTGTTTTTATAAGGAAATATTTCCCCAAACAGAATTCCCCCTCCCCAACCTCACCATACTCCTTTTCAATCGCTTGCCCCTCTCTCTGTTTAAAATTACACAGTTTTATTTTGATAATTTATACGATTTCAGAATTACAGAATTTTTGCTTTAAATAATATATCTGAAAATACGTATCTTGCCACTATGATGAGTTCCGCTTGATTTACCACGTGTCAACTCTTTAATTTATTTGTTTATATACTTTGCACAAACTATGAAGGGAACCCAATGGTTTGTTCCCTTAAAAACCTCATCCTTTATTTAAAAATCACCTGGTCAGGAAAAAGGAAAACTTGTCGGAATAGGTCATTCATATTCCGAAGTGACTAGCAAAATATTAGGAGCTGTCCGTTCCTCACTAAAAAAACTTAAACAATAAAAATTTCAAGATGCTGGCTTGGAAGAAAGAACTTCCGGAATGATACATCTTTGAAAAGAATAACTTGTTTTATATACGCCGCTAGCTAAATAAAGAAACTTAACATTTTGGGTGTCCTTCATGCACATTGATTGTAGCATTTCCTATTGAAATGCTTGATACAAGCTGTAACGTTGACGAGCAGCTGCTCACCGGATCCTAATGAACCAATCAGATTGAAGTAGGTCAAGGCAGCCATCTTGTATAAATTTATTAACTAGTTGCTAAAATTCGGAATTTTGTAGATACTTTCTTAGAATTAAAAAACGAAAAGATATGAATTATATGTCATTAAATTTGTCACTATATATACATCATGTAGATGTAATTTTTATTTGAACTCACTCCCAGTTGTGCCATTAATCTGCAATGATTTCTAGGTTCACATAACGTATCGCCCGTTCGGATTTGTGTTCGAGGATTTTCGAGTAAATTGAACAGATTTCTGTGTAATATTAGTTTTAAAGCATTCTTGTCGAAGCCAGAATTAGGCACCGAAAATAGTTACCGAGTTTTGTACTGTTCTTTTCAGTTTATAACGATGTTTTGGCGTTGAACAAAGAACATTCATAGACCAGAATCTTGCCAATAAACATCCGTTTACAACTTCAGCCTTTTATTGAAACGAATCAGCAGTTACAGTGAAAAAACTTGCCACACTGAAATCGCCATTTCTGGATAGCTATACCTCCGTGTTACTCGATGAACCCCACATGGAATAGTACACGGTGTGCATATGGGACTTCTGACGAGTTAGCGATAAATGATGCTTGTGGAAGTGAAAACCAGCTAGACCTTGTATCGGAGCATCTTTTGCGTGGCATTCCGCTTTGAGGCTTATCGCAAATAAACTGGAATCAAGTGTGATTTGTGACACAGTTACGCAAAATATAAAACCTGTGTGCACAGTTGACAGCTGTTTGTTTATGTTCACGCGGCAAAGTGATCAACACGATATTCCTACGTGAAAACCCTGTGTGCTGGATGTGATACGCACAAATGTGAGCGCAACGCCAAACAGCATGTATTTACAAAAGCACTGCTACAACTTCGTCAGCAGTCAGGCCAGCAGCGCTAGCCTTCGGTGGAGAGTGCCAATCGAGGAACGACACTGGTACTTGTACATGTTTGATTGAAGTATGACTTGTAAAACTGATGAGATCTGCAGAGGCTGCACGTGACAACCCTGCGAGATATCTTCAAATGTGAAGCTTTTGTGAAGCTTTTGTAAGCTTTTGTAAACTTTAAACGAAAGTTTCAAGAGCATCTTACTTTACAGATTCGCAAACGGTTGGATAAACTTTTGATAGATTCTGTGTGAGTTTGACAGGTTGGTAGATACAAGAACACAGCTTTATGTCAAACTGTACCCTGTAGACATTCGGTCAAACTTTTATGTGCTCTGATTTCGAGGTCGCTTTATCGACGATTGAAAAGAAAAAAAAGATCCGAAAGTGTGATTAACAATCACAAAGCGTGGTTTTTTTTTTTTGGTTAATTGGTACTGACCAAGGTTCTACTGAATTTTAAAGGGTGTGACGATATTATGAAATTATTGCATGGTACAAGTATTATATGTCTGAATCCCAACTTCTTGGCACTAAATGGCACATGCATAAAACATTTTTGATAAATATAGCTTGTGATATAGTCCAAGTATACAATTACAAGTACAGAGATGGCAGGGAAAACCCAATCGGACATAGAAATGGAGCAGCACGTACCATTTGAGGGTGAAATAGAGGCTCAGAGCTCTGTACACACTCCGATTTCCGATTGGATCGAGAGGAAGAGATCGAGGGATCTATTGCAGGCCCTTATCGCCATGAAGACCCTTATCGCCATGAAGGATACGAGAGCCCTATCGGAGGTGTGCCTAGTAGCAATCCTGATGTGCGCAGGCGAGTTCCGGTGCAGAATATATGCTGCGTGTGAGACGAAAAAATCTACAGCTGTGCATCAGCAAATAGCGTAGTATGGTTGATGAAGCCTGGGATCTGATCGCAGATGCCGATAGTGCAGAAGCTCTAAAACAGAAACCCGAAGAAGTGAAGATGGTTTTAGAAGAAGTTCAAGTGGCTTCAGGAAGGTTCCTAGAAGTGTCTACAATAGATGATATGCCTATAGATGCTATAGAAAAAGACACCATGGATCTTAAGAAAGGCCTGAATACCAGAATAAAAGAGCTAAAAGACTAAGAAACAATGTCAAAAAGGTCTCAACGATTAGAGACCTCATCACGTCGTTCCGGTAGATCTGCGCGATCCCTGAGATTAGAAGAGGAAGCTAAAGCTGCGGAGTTAAAAGTGAAGCTCAAATATCATCAAGCGGAAGCAGCCGCCGCCAAGATGGAAACTGAGAAAGAGCTGGATATTACAAATGCTCGCCTTAAAGTGTTAAAAGATGACTACGACGATGGCCCTAGTCTAGATCGCCTATCCGATGAAGAGCCAAGTGAGACAAAGGTTACGCGATGCCTCGACACGCTTTCACAAGTATTACAGACCGTGACAGTACCTGAAGCCACCAATGTTACAATTACCACTGTTTCAACTGCAGAACCAACAACTCTTACGAGTCATCCTACTTGGTTCACAAGCGAACCATACATCGTCCCTAGCACAGGTTTTCTGCGCCAACGCGATTTCACCACTGCTGCGACACCAAGACAGGCTTTGAATGCACATGCCATTCCATTTACTTGGCGAGCTGCTACAACTAGTCATGGAGGAAACACTACCAGCTACCAACAACCAGTTATGTTCACTTGATATGGGCCACTGATTGGAAATACTACAGACAGATCTCCTGAAGGTGTTCCCCAAAGTTTATTCGGAACTCCATACCATACCCATCCAATGACGAGTGCAATTGAGCAGCGACGAAGTGTTAATCAGTCAACATATAACACTGTATTATTTAAAATAAGAATTTATCAAGCAAATAAGAATTCAGATAATTTTTGTTATGGGTGAAATCCGCTAAATTGACTCGGTAGTCTATTAAGGAATAGAAAACCGTCTATTCTGGAATAGACTACCGAAGTTAAAATTCTCTGGAATAGAACGTTTTAAATTTTTCATATATATTACATTGTAGCATATATTACTTACAGGTTTTATAATATTTAAATTTAAAATTACACAAAAACGTTCCATTTAAAAGGATTTGAATATCGGTAGTCTATACCGGAATAGACTACCGTAGTCGTAAAATGCGTTAGTTCATCCAAGACAAAAAATATCTGATTTCGTATCTGCTTGATAAATTCTTATTTTAAATAATACACTGTTATATGAAGATGGGGATACATCACAAAATTTATTAGAATCGATGACAAGACTGATGAAAAGACCACTTCCAACTATTGAGAAGTTCAACGGCGATGCTCTTCTGTATCGAAGATTCGCTCGACAGTTCAATAACTACATCAGTGGGTACTGTGAGACTGATTACGAAAGACCTACTTAGAGCAGTTCACTACTGGAGAGGCCCATAAAGTCGTAATGGGATACTCAAACCTAGACTCGAGTACTTGATATGCAGCCGCGATAAAGGAGATGAACGACCGATACGGAGATAAAGAAAATATTGCAAACGCATACGTCCAGAAAACGCTGAATTGGCCGATTATTAAGATAGCGGATGTCACTCCCCTCGATGAATATTCGATTTTCCTGCCATTGAAGAAGTCGGTGCATTGGGCGGTCTTGAGTATCAAGGCAACCTAAAGGCAATGGTAGAACGCATACCCTACCAACTACACGACCGGTGGAGAACTCCGGTTGATTCCCGACTCTCTGCAAACGTTCGAGTCCGATTTGCCGATTTAGTGGACGTCGTATCACTAGAGGCGCGGAAAGCCCGAAACCCTGTTTACGGCCGAGATATTCTGAAGTGCCGGACGGAGAAAGAGACCATGAAACCGAAGAAGCAAAATCGACAGCCGCAACAATTACCAGAGTCACAATGTCTAGCAACAAGAGCTGAGAAGGATTCAGAAACGAAACCAAAGAAACAGGAAGAAACCACGCCATGCCTTTCCTGCAGAGGCAATCATGACATTGAGGTGTGTGAAGACTTTCAACACAAACCCTGGAAGAGCGACAGAAATTAGTGAAAACTAAAGGGATGTGCTTTGGATGTTTGCAGCGGGGCCGGCCACCTGAACAAAGACTGTAAAAATAAAGAAATGCCAGAAGCGACATCCAACGGTGTTCCACGACTACTACAAGGCTCGTGCACAATCCGAAGGAGAACAGAACGATAAAAACAGCAAGGAAAAACAACCTGCCGATCAAGCTATTGCTCAGCCACCAAATACAGCACTTTCTCTCTGTATGAACGGGGCCCAGTCCAAAACAAGTGACATGGTTCTACCAGTCTACGTATCTCACAGCAGTAATCCACTGCAAGAGGAATTAGTATACGCACTACTGGACACGAAATCCGATACCAGTTTTTTAAGCAACAATGTGTGTGACCTCCTGGGAGTTGAAGGCATCAAGACTCATCTGCAGTTGTCAACGATGGCTTTGGAGAACGCGCTGATAAATTGTCGAAAAGTTACTGACTTGAAAGTACGTGGACACAACAGAACGAAGAAAAGCAAATATGAAATCGGCCTTCTTCTGGTTTATAATTGTCCTTAAGCGATAATGCCTCGAGAAGTGATCCCTGCTCCTAATGAAGGACCATACGCTATCAGAACGGATCCAGGATGGTCGATAGTTGGCACGACAGCCAGTCAAGATGAAGATAATCTGTGCGAGGTCACAATCAGTTACCGGATAATGACAAGAGAAACTATGCCGAAAATTCAAGACACAAAGAAGACAGTCTCATTCTCCATAAAAACAGCAAAGGTAAAGAAGTAGTAAACGCCAACGATGAAATCAAAGTATTAGAATCCGATTTCATCGAGAGGAAACAGACCGAGAAGAAACCAATGTCGTATGATGACAAGAAGTTTATGAACATCCTTAGTGAAGGGATTCATGTGAGAGACGATAATCACTATGAAATGCCACTCCCTTTCAAGCAGCCGAAACCAAATATGCCGAACAATAGAGAACAAGCCGAATCGCGTCTGATGCAGTCAAAGCCAGATTTGAAAGTAATGAGAGATTCCGAAGAGACTATACACATTTCATGAATGAAATCATCCAAAAGGGATACGCGGAAGAAGTTCCTCTTCCGATTGAAGGACAAGTATTTTACATCTCTCATCATGGCATTTATCATCCGCGAAAACCGGAGCAAATAAGAGTAGTTTTCGACTGTAGTTCAAAGTACAAGGGTGTAAGCTTAAACGATGTACTGCTCTACGGCCCGGACATGATCAACGAATTGAGTCCTGTGTCGATTTAGAAAAGTCTATCGCGATAGCCTGCGATGTTCAAAACATGTTTTAACAGTTCCATGTGAACCAAGACGATCGTAACTATCTGCGATTTCTATGGTGGAAACAAGGAACACCGTATTATTTAAAATACGAATTCTGAGGAAATCAGATATTTTCTGGTAGGCAATTCCGGAATAGACTACCGATAAATCGAATGTCACAGAAATCGATTTTTTCATTATTTCATTAATTTATGTTACAGACTACGCAAACAATTTACTTTCTTGCCTTATAAATAAAAAATATGAAAAAAGTTGAGAATACAAACAATTTTTTTTTAAATTTTAAATTTAAAGAAAAAAAAACAAAAAAGACCTGTGTCAAAGCAGAGGAATCAAACTGTACAAGTTTGTCTACAACAAAAGTGACGTTTTAGCAACAATTCCAGTCGAAGATCGCGCTAAGAGCGTTTCTAAAAGATCGCGCTAAGAGCGTTTCTAACATTAACATAGGTCAAGCAGAAACTCATATGAAGCGAGTATTAGGTGTGGGTTGGTCAATCGATTTTGACTGTTTCCAGTTCAAAATAAAGCTAAAGAGAGACCAGCCACGAGGCATTTTCCTCGGTATACGATTCTCTGGGATTTCTCTCTCCCGTTCTGTTGAAAGGAGAGCAGATACTACAGGAGATCTGCAAAGACCAATGCGATTGGGACGATCCCCTCTCCGACGAGATTGTTACGAGATGGCGTAATTGGTGTTGCAAACTAAAGTCTTTAGAAACCTCAAAATACCACGATGTATTAAGCCTGATGATTTCAAAGTGAAATACGTCGAGCTACAACATTTCTCAGATCCCAGCAACCAAGGCATACGGAGAGTGTTCCTACGTAAGATTCATTGATGAAACCGATAGAACCCACTGTGTTCTGCTATTCGCAAAAGCTAGTGACCCTTCTGAGACAAATATCCATTCCCCGTCTGGAACTAACTGCAGCGCTGCTTTCCGTGAAGACGGGAGGCATTCTAAAACAAGAGCTGAAGTACAATGACGTAGCTGAATATTTCTGGTCAGATAGTAAGGTAGTCTCATGATACGTAGCGAACAACGCCAGGAAATTTCACATATACGTCACAAACAGAGTGCAGCAGATTCGAGATCAAACCGAAGTGAACCAGTGGAACTACGTCAAAACCAGCGAAAACCCAGCAGCTTATGCTTCAAGAGGATCAACAGAACCTCCTAAAGAGCTCCATCTGGTTTTCAGGTCCAACATTTCTCTGGACACTCGACTGGCAGTCATACATAGAAGAAAATCCCATACACGGAACTTTCAGCGTTTTGAATAAAATACATTCGCATATTGAAATTTCGATTACATGGAGACAAATCAAGAACAAAGACAACCGCAACAGCAGCAGATTTGCATGAAGCAGAGATTGAAATCATCAGATCGATTCAACAGAAAGCATTCAAAGAAGTAATTAAGATACTGAAATGCATTAACGAAGCCCCAACAGTCGACAGAGCAATTGAGAAAGAACGCAAGACTGAAATAAAGAAAACCAGCAACATCTACCGTCTTGACCCGTTTATTGATCCAACTGGGTTGTTGAGAGTCGGTGGAAGGATAAAAGCGGCCTCGATGGATGAAAGAGTAAAGCACCCACCTCTGCTTCCAAAGAAAGGACACATCAGTCAACTCATTATTAGATATTGCCATGAACGAACCCACCACCAAGGACGTGGCATGACAATGAATGAACTTAGGTTGTCCGGTTACTGGGTGATAGGGATGAGCTCATCCGTTGCATACTGCATACGCAAATGTGTTATATGTCGAAAGTGGCGAAGATCCGTAACTGAACAAAAGATGGGTGATCTACCTCTAGATAGGACTGAAGCAGTAACACCTTTCACCTACTGTGCTGTCGACCTGTTCGGTCCTTTCGTGATTAAACAAGGTCGCAAAGATACGGTGCTCTCTTCGCCTGTCTTTCCTGTCGTGGGATTCATATCGAAACTACCACTGATCTAACAACCGACTCGTTTCTGTAGGCTTTAAGACGATTCAACTCAATACGAGGACCAATTCGGCAACTTCGTTGCGACCAAGGAAGCAATTTTTTAGGTGCGCGGCGTGAATTACTACAAGAGGTTCCGAACATCGACCAGCTAAAGATACATGACTTCCTCGGTGGGCAAGGATGCGACTTGTTTGAGTTTAAAATGAATGTACCTGCATATCGGTTGAGTATGAGAACGTCAGATCAGAACGGTCAGGAGCGTTCTCATCTCTTTGTTAGAGCGGTGTGATACACAACTAGATGATGGAGCGCTTACAACACTACTTTGCAACGTTACTGCAATTGTGAACAGCAGACCATTGACTTCAGACAACGTAAACGATCCAACAAGCCTAGAACAATTGACGCCGAATCATCTCCTGACGATGAAATGTAAGGTAGTACTCTCGCCTCCAGGAAATTTTCAGCGAACTGATCTGTACTCCAGGAAACGATGGAGAAGAGTGCTGCATCTGACTAAAGCCTTCTGATATCGATGGCGTAGCGAGTATCTATTATCGCTGCAAGCACGTCAAAAATGGTTACATCCGAGACGCGAAATGCAAAACGGAGACATCGTACTCTTGAAAGAGGACAACCTTCTTTAGAAAACGAGACCGGAGCATCCCCACCAGAAGAGCCTTAAAAATCTCGATTGTGGTATATTATGTCGAAAACACTCGGTGAATACATGAACTGAATTCGTCGCTTAGTGCCAGTCGTGTTAGTGCCGTTCCCCTTCCCGATATGATCCGTCCTTCCGTATTAAAAAGTTGAATTGTGAATGTATGAGTGCAACATGTTGAAAACTCACAGACGTGACAACTTAAGACTGCGTTATAATGTTGAAGCTATTGTGACGTGTCTGGCTTGTAATGGCCCACGGTCCGAAATTGGGTCGAGAACCGCTCTATCTATTAAAGCGGGAACTCTTTGAAATCAAAAAGTGATATAAGTTCTATGTTGGCATGGCTACTCACAAGCTACATACATGTCACGAATTGCACCGTCAGATCATCGAAATTGAGTTCAAAGCACAATTTTGTTTAACCCATGCTCTGAAGCAGCTTGGATCAATGTTGTGCTAAAATCAAAGTAAAATTGGGTTCTAAAGTAAAATTTGAAGTTTTAAATTTGGAGTCATGTGATCAGCTGACGAGCAGCTGCTCACCGGATCCTAATGAACCAATCAGATTTAAGTAGGTCAAGGCAGCCATCTTGCATAAATTCATTAAACTACGCAGTTGGTAAAGTTCGGAATTTTGTGGATACTTTCTTAGAATTAGAGGGAGAAAAGGTATGAATTATATGTCATTAAATTTTTCAGATAGGAGACGTTACCATCCCGACAGTGAGTGAAGAACCGGTGAAGTGCCTTGGAAAATGGTACGATGGAAGCTTACGCGACACGGAAAATTCCAGGAAAACTGCCCAGCAGCTACAAGAACATCTGTGCAAAATAGAAAAGGCCCCGCTACCTGGAAGATACAAGGCATGGTGTTTTCAGCACGGTGTGATGCCACGACTATCATGGCCAATGCTCATGTACGACATCCCAATGAGCAGTGTGGAAGAAATGGAAAGGATGGCAAGCAAGCAATTGCGCAAGTGGCTCGGTGTCCCCCAGAGTTTTTCTGCGGTGGGACTCTATGGGAAAACCAACAAGCTTCAGCTGCCGCTGTCATCAGTGAAAGAAGAATACAAAGTTAGCCGCGTAAGAGGACAAGTGATGCTCGACGAATCAAAAGACAATACAATACGAGGAGCAAAAGTTCAACTGAGTCAACGTGGGCGCTGGTCAGTGCAGAAGAGCATCGAAGATGCGAAGAGCAGAGTACAAAACAAAGAATTAGTCGGAACTGTGAGACAAGGAAGAAGAGGCCTAGATGTAACACCACGAGTGAAATGGACCGAGGCAAACACCAAGGAGAGAAGGTCCATAATACAACGTGAGATACGAGAGAGTGAAGAAGATCAACGAAGAGTAAAGGCAGTGGGTATGGGCGCCCAGGGAGCCTGGACGAGATGGGAAAGTGCAACACCAAGGAAAGTGACATGGCACGAAATACTGCAAAAACAACCTATGCAGCTTGGATTCCTGCTACGTAGTGTATACGACCTACTACCAACACCCGCAAACCTTAAACTATGGTACAAGACAGAAGACGACGGTTGCAAACTGTGTGGAAAGAGAGAGACACTGGAGCATGTACTGTCATCGTGCAGAACAGCTCTTACTCAAGGAAGGTACCGATGGAGACATGACAAAGTATTAGAAGCTATCTCGTCAATATTAGTGCCAGTCGTTAACAGAGAAAACAACACAAAACCACAAAGAACACTAACATTAATCAAATTTGTCAAAGCAGGAGAAGAACAGAAGCAACGTAGAAGCACAGTTGGTGTCTTAGCAACAGCAACAGACTGGCAAATACGCGTAGATTTGCGTAGAAAACTGCAGTTCCCTGGAGAGATCACAGCTACAACATTGAGACCAGATATAGTGCTGTGGTCAACAAAAACACGCCAAGTAATTATGATAGAATTGACAGTGCCATGGGAGGAAAACATAGAAATTGCGAACGAGAGGAAAAGAACAAAGTACGATGAATTGAAAGCCGCGTGTGAAGAAGCCCGCTGGAAAGTGTGGTGTATGCCTATCGAAGTAGGGTGTAGAGGATTCATGGGAAAATCAGTATGGGCGACGTGTAAATTACTCGGTATAGGTGGCAACATCAGGAAACGTATAAGTAAAGAATGTCAAAACACAGCAGAAAAGACGTCAAATTGGATCTGGCTGAAACGACACGACAAGCAATGGTTACCATCATGATTGTGCCTCATCTCTCTAAGACGGTGGATTGATCAACTACCGTGGCCCGGCCGCCTAAATGGTCTGATGATGAAACGGGCGAAACCAACAACCAACAAAAGGCGGTGCATCACTGATGACAAAGAGAGATGAAATGCAGGAAACAAGAAACAAACCTGTAAGTTATAGTTACCACACCTGGATACAACCCAGTGACCGCCGGGAAAGGCCGGCTACAACTCGGTAAGACGAGCTACGACCTGGTAAGACGGGTGACATTGGCAGAGACCAAACAAAGCAGCATGAAGGGTCGGCACCCCCGCATGTGAAGTTATTAATCGCTACAAAGAGACATAAGAAAAAATATCCCCACGGCGACCCGAGAGGGGGGAAGGATGAGGCGTCGGAACGGACGGAACAAATGGAGACGATCACGCTTCCGGAGAGAAACACGAACCAAGAACAACGAGTATGCAAGTGTGGCAAAGTGTTGAAAAATGAAAAGGGTTTGAGAATACACCAAGGAAGGGTACATAAAAACGAAAAGTAGCAGCAACGCACAGCCCCAGTGGTTGGTCAGGCGGAGGAGGTCCAGAACCCGGATGCAAACCACAGTGTTCAGGACCACCATGCTGTTGAAGACAGAGCAGACGAAGTAGAACAGCGAAAAGATAGGATTAAATGGCCAGCAAGTAGCAAGGAATTAGATTGGAAACATCTGGAAGAAGATCTAGTAAAAATCTTGGAAACATCAATGAAAGGCAAAGTGACCGAGAAAATAAATACCCTTACGAAGATAGTGTATACAGTATCAAAGGAAAGATTTGGTGTGATTGAGAGGAAACCATCTGTGAGTAGTAACAAACACGAGAACCGACGAGATAGGAGGAAAGAAGAGGTGAGAAGAGAACTGAAGGCTCTCTCAAAAAGATGGAAACAAGCAAAAGCGGAGGAAAAAGGAGCATTGGATGACCTACGCCAACAATTGAGAAAGAAACTCAAAAAGCTGAGACAAGCGGAACAACAACGTAGGAATTGTAAAAGGCGCCTTAAAGAAAAAGAGCAATTCATCTCACACCCATTTAAGTATACATCAGATTTACTTGGGAAGGAAAAAAGCGGGAAACTCACATGTAGTCAAAGGAAAGTTGAAGAACATCTAGCGACGGTCCACAATGATAAGAACAGAGAAGATCCACTCCCAGTCTTTGACTACTTAGAAACACCAGAAAGACCAACGACAGAGTTTCAGAGTGGAGATATCACATGGAAGGAGGTGAAAGAAGTCGTCAAGAAAGCAAGAGCAAAATCAGCACCTGGCCCCAGCGGAATACCATACTTAGTGTACAAGAAATGCCCGCGTTTATTACACATGCTGTGGCGCCAGCTCGTAGTAGTTTGGAGGAAAGGAAACATACCAGAGGAATGGACAAGAGCGGAAGGCTGCTTTGTTCCAAAAGAAGTAAACTCCTCAAGCATAGACCAGTTCCGCACGATATCTTTGCTTGATGTTGAAGGGAAAATCTTCTTCTCAATAATAGCACGACGACTAACAAACTACATGGTCAAGAACGGGTACATTGATACATCAACTCAGAAAGGAGGCGTCGAAGGTTTCTCTGGATGTTGGGAGCATAACAGTATGATAACAAAACTGTTACAAGATGCCAAAACGAGACGAGGAAACATCACGTTAATATGGTTGGACCTAGCAAACGCGTACGGCTCAGTACCACACGAGCTTGTTATGTTGGCACTAGAGAAGTACCACGTACCACAGAAACTAACCAACATTATCAAGAACTACTTCCAAAAGCTCAAATTCAGATTCACCACAACCGAATTTACAACAAACTGGCAGCGACTAGAGAAGGGTATAATCACGGGCTGCACGGTTTCGGTTATAGTATTCCTGGCTGCTATGAACATCATGATAAAGACCGCAGAAAAAGAATGCAAGGGACCAAAGGTGAATGAAATGCAACAAAAACCGATCAAAGCATTTATGGACGATCTAACTATAAATACAGTACAACCACAAGGCGCGAGGTGGATCTTAAACAAACTTTATGAGCTAACAGTATGGGCAAGAATGGCATTCAAGGCACGAAAATGTAGGAGTTTAGTCATCATCAAAGGGAAAATAGGAAAGAACGTGAAATTTAAGATAGGAGACGTTACCATCCCGACAGTGAGTGAAGAACCGGTGAAGTGCCTTGGAAAATGGTACGATGGAAGCTTACGCGACACGGAAAATTCCAGGAAAACTGCCCAGCAGCTACAAGAACATCTGTGCAAAATAGAAAAGGCCCCGCTACCTGGAAGATACAAGGCATGGTGTTTTCAGCACGGTGTGATGCCACGACTATCATGGCCAATGCTCATGTACGACATCCCAATGAGCAGTGTGGAAGAAATGGAAAGGATGGCAAGCAAGCAATTGCGCAAGTGGCTCGGTGTCCCCCAGAGTTTTTCTGCGGTGGGACTCTATGGGAAAACCAACAAGCTTCAGCTGCCGCTGTCATCAGTGAAAGAAGAATACAAAGTTAGCCGCGTAAGAGGACAAGTGATGCTCGACGAATCAAAAGACAATACAATACGAGGAGCAAAAGTTCAACTGAGTCAACGTGGGCGCTGGTCAGTGCAGAAGAGCATCGAAGATGCGAAGAGCAGAGTACAAAACAAAGAATTAGTCGGAACTGTGAGACAAGGAAGAAGAGGCCTAGATGTAACACCACGAGTGAAATGGACCGAGGCAAACACCAAGGAGAGAAGGTCCATAATACAACGTGAGATACGAGAGAGTGAAGAAGATCAACGAAGAGTAAAGGCAGTGGGTATGGGCGCCCAGGGAGCCTGGACGAGATGGGAAAGTGCAACACCAAGGAAAGTGACATGGCACGAAATACTGCAAAAACAACCTATGCAGCTTGGATTCCTGCTACGTAGTGTATACGACCTACTACCAACACCCGCAAACCTTAAACTATGGTACAAGACAGAAGACGACGGTTGCAAACTGTGTGGAAAGAGAGAGACACTGGAGCATGTACTGTCATCGTGCAGAACAGCTCTTACTCAAGGAAGGTACCGATGGAGACATGACAAAGTATTAGAAGCTATCTCGTCAATATTAGTGCCAGTCGTTAACAGAGAAAACAACACAAAACCACAAAGAACACTAACATTAATCAAATTTGTCAAAGCAGGAGAAGAACAGAAGCAACGTAGAAGCACAGTTGGTGTCTTAGCAACAGCAACAGACTGGCAAATACGCGTAGATTTGCGTAGAAAACTGCAGTTCCCTGGAGAGATCACAGCTACAACATTGAGACCAGATATAGTGCTGTGGTCAACAAAAACACGCCAAGTAATTATGATAGAATTGACAGTGCCATGGGAGGAAAACATAGAAATTGCGAACGAGAGGAAAAGAACAAAGTACGATGAATTGAAAGCCGCGTGTGAAGAAGCCCGCTGGAAAGTGTGGTGTATGCCTATCGAAGTAGGGTGTAGAGGATTCATGGGAAAATCAGTATGGGCGACGTGTAAATTACTCGGTATAGGTGGCAACATCAGGAAACGTATAAGTAAAGAATGTCAAAACACAGCAGAAAAGACGTCAAATTGGATCTGGCTGAAACGACACGACAAGCAATGGTTACCATCATGATTGTGCCTCATCTCTCTAAGACGGTGGATTGATCAACTACCGTGGCCCGGCCGCCTAAATGGTCTGATGATGAAACGGGCGAAACCAACAACCAACAAAAGGCGGTGCATCACTGATGACAAAGAGAGATGAAATGCAGGAAACAAGAAACAAACCTGTAAGTTATAGTCAGTATATATAGATAGTGAAGATTTAATTTTTATTTGAATTCACTCCCAGTTGTGCCATTAATCTGCGATGATTTTTCGATTCACACAACGTATCGCCTGTTCGGGTTTGTGTTCGAGGATTTTCGAGTAAATTCAACAGATTTCTGTGTAATATTAGTTTTAAAGTATTCTTGTCCACGCCAGAATTAGGTATCGAAAATAGTTACCGAGTTTTGTACTGTTCTTTTCAGTTTTTTTCACGATGTTTTGGCGTTGAACAAAGAACATTCATAGACCAGAATCTTGCCAATAAACATCCGTTTACAACTTTCGCCTTTCATTGAAACGAACCATGGTGCAGCAGTTACACGAGCTATTATTCTGCCACTAGGGCATTCTATTCCACATGTAGAATACGAAATGGCTATTATAACATATGTTTCCTTTTTTCTGTGATTTTATTTTCCCGTGCCTTTTGAACACTTTTTACTCAAAGTATTAATCTGGTAGATAATATGTTTTTGAGCGACTGAACTCATTTGGTCAGATGTTGTTTTGAAAGATTGATATTATTCGGTCAGGTAGCGTTTTGAAAGAATAGTATTAGGTGGGGTAATGTTTTGAAAGAATGATATTCGTTCAGGTAATGTTTTGAACAAACGATATCTTTTGATCGGGTAATATTATCAACTCAGTGATATCGTTTAGTTGACTGATTGATGTAAAACAATCACTGACCCAAAACTGTACCAATTCATATCACTGAGTAGCATTGTGTTTCATAATCAGTCGTACATTTTCTGTTACGTTTGCAGTTGCACGAATGATATGTGTGTGTCAATTTTTTACTTTACCCATTCTTATCGGAACATTTCCTGTCATTTAATGTTTACTGATAGGTTCATTTGTATTAAGGAAGGTGTACGATATCATTGCTCAGTACTGCGCTTGACCCATTCTTACCATGTCTTCCCACAGAGCTATATTTTTTTCGCATTTGCCATGCTGATAACTTTGGGTTATATGTTCGTTCAAGTTTGATATAACAAAGAGTGACGATAAAAAATTATTCAAAAAACGAAAGTGAAATTTTTCTTTTAGATTAGTCCCAGGTGACTCCCACCTCCACGGAGGAGAGAGTCCTTGTAGAAGAGTGGTGATGGACTAGGGTCACTCGGGACTACTTTTAGATGTACGAACATGCAAATAAAAAATGTGATTTTAATGCCAACTACTTACATTTTATTTTGTATATATCCACAAACACTATGCATACTTACCACTAAAAGTAACTGGTAAAATCTGTGTTGTTTTAAAATAAAACGAATTGTACAATTAACAAGTAGGTACAATGGGTCGTTAAATCTGGCAATAAAACCTTCTTTTATCGCTCAAAAATATGCTTGTTCGATTTTATTTAGCAAAGAGTGGCGATAAATTTATTCCCAAAATGAACGTCTACGTTTTAGTTTTAAATGTATCAAAATAAAAATATATAATTTTTTATACCAATTACTTACATTTATTAACTTCCTGGTAACAAAAACAAATGGCTATTCATTTCAAGTTATATGCATGAATCCTGCCTTTACACAGATGTGGCTTTTACCTATCTTCGACTGTGGCACCCTATTCTCAATCAAGCTCTTTAAAAAGTACCAGAAAATCGGCTTGATTATTTGGAAAAACAGTTCTTCATTTGATAACATTATGGTAGTATAAGTTAAGGTGCTTATTTAATGTTGTAACCGTCATATTCTTACATAGTCTAGCTCTAACTGCAAACCTTTACCATAAGACTGATCCAGAAGACTTAAGACTAGACATACTTAGTAGGTAATAAACTACATGTTCATCTGTTTTATAAATGAATGATAAACAACCAATTTTATGCGACAATCTATAAATGAACCAAGTGCACCGAAGAAACAATTACTGAAGATCCGAAGACTTTAAATTGTTTACGATAGCAGGTAATAGCAGCAGTTGTGGACATCAAGACAAAAAACGCCTTCCAAAGGAACATTTGAGCTATAAAATAAAACTTGTACATATGAGAAAGTGTATCTAACAATAGCTATAGTTGGCTCGAACTGTTTCTGAAATGCATTTAAACACTATTCCTTCCACTTATGAGTAACTTAGGGGTAAAAAAGTTTTTGCTGCAAATGAAATTGTCACAGTCCAGTATGTTGTCTTTAAGATGGATTCAATATTCCAAAAATGTAAATCGATTACCAGTGTTTGCGTTGTGATAATTTCCAGAAAAGAAATACAAATCTTTGACAAATCTTTTTAATCTTTGACAACAAAATATGCAAATGTTTTAAGAAATTGTGCTGCGTACAATGGACGAGCTATCCATTAACAGAAAAATGAACGGAAAATCGGTCACGGGAAACTGCATGCACACAAGATCACGATCTCTTCACCTTGTAAGAGGGTCAATAACAGTTTACAGAAAAATATATGTCTGTTATGTATAAACATAGTGCGGATGAATATTTTATAAAGTAATTCCCCACTTTATGAGTACTATTTTGGAGAAATTTCTTGTGAGTCTGCGGAGTAAAAAGATGTTATACCTAACAGATCAAACTGCTGTAGAGGTCGGCTGTTGAACAACGTTGTATAATCGGTCCGCTTTATTCTTGTATTCATACTATCGTGATGCCTGTAGACACATCGATTGGCGAAAAGTAAACAACACTGTGCCTGCTAATTTTAAGCAAAGTCATTCTTGTTGTGCTACACTTCTGGCAAATGTCATGAGCTGAGAGCCAACTGATGTGATTAAAAAATCTCGCACTGGTTTTTTGTTTGGTGCCGTAGGACTTTTGATACTGCAATTCACATAAATTTTAAATATAGTTCGGAACTTCGGTAAGTCGTTTAGCAGTACGAGTACGTACCCTAGCTCCGAGTCAGCTCTGACTTATATAACATCGTATATCTCTCTGTCAGAGCGGTGTCTGGAAACGTTTTAGCGCCGGTTCTTGGAGCTAGTACGTACCCCAGCTTATCCTGAGTGACCCTAGTCCATCACCACTCTTCCACCTCTGGATGGGAGTCACCTACGAGTAGTCCCAGTGGACCCTTTCTGTCTTCCTAGGTCAGAAAGGGTCACAGTTCCTGTAATAGAAACCACCATTGATCTCAATTTTCGCGGCTCTAGATCTTTCGGCGCATGTTCCACGACACCGAGGTTCGGAGTGGCATGCCTTTTCTTAAAAAGCACACTGAGAAGTGTCCTGGCGCACTATTTTCGACCTCGTCCAAACTACCAAAGTGGAGTAAAGAGTGGTTTTACAACTGCAGATTCATTGTTGTTGTGGGCGATAATGGGAGATTCTTTATTCTGATCTGAAGAAAACATCTATTTTTCTCATTACAAAATTGTTATTTGACCATAAAAATTGTGCGCCATAATTTATAATTGGGTTATTTATGTGAAGCACCTTTTCTAAAATAACGCCATTAGCCCCAGTCGTGCGCCGAGATTGAAAAATTGAGATCAATGACAAGTTATATTATAGGAACTATGACTCTTGCTGGGAAGCAAGAGTCATCTAGGACTAGGAGTCACCTGGGACTATAAGACCGTAGCTTCAAACACTACTCGTAACCTGAGGTAAGGGCCTCTACACTATGGAGGCACTTGGGTCTAACTCGTACCCCAGCTCGTGAGGACCTAGTCCCAGCAGACCCTTTTTATCTAGGACAGAGGAAGACCGCAAGAGTCGTCTAGTACTAGTAAGGACCTTTTGCAAGAAGAAAAATGTTCTCATTTTATGTTCTGGTTTACTTCCTGTGTGTGCCTGTACAGTAAAAACGTTTTTTTAAAGCTTTGACTGGCAAACGCGATTTAGAAGTAAACATTCCTCTCGAATAACATGTTTTACAGTTGGTTGTTTGGTACATTATTGTAATTAATCATGTTCTTGAGTCCCTTGTACAAGGCCCAGACCGTAGAATGGGATGGATGGTAGAATGAGAGGTTTGTCGTCGTAGATAGGCTGAAACCTGCTTTACCCATTTTACTAATGGATGTCCTTAGAACCACACTCTTGGGAAAGTGTATCTCATAAAATTGTAACATAAAATTGAAAGTATCATTTGTTGTTCAAGAGAAAAGCTATCAAAACAAGCGAGATTGATCAGCTGTATTTTATCCCAAAATTACTATCTTTTATACACATGGTAAATATTTTATTTATAAATAGAACTGTAAATTACGGTATAAAATCCCCCAATGAATTTGTAACATATTCTTCATTTCGACGTTTTGACTGGTGTAGTGACATTAAGAAAGGCGTATTGCGTCATTACATTAAAATCTTATAAGTAGGTTTTCTCTGGCGTTAACCATCAGAGAAAGCTAAAACTTGGTGGGAAGTTTATTTGGTATGTCCGAAAGTTTTTGTAAAATTTTACCCGGAGTAGAACGAACCACAACGGCGTATTACGTCATTGGGTAAAAATATCTTGATGTGGCAAGTCGGATCGACTTCAAACTTAGTGTAGTTATTGCTTGGATAAGTCGTTTGGTTTTTGTCAAATGTGAAACTCATAGAAAGTTAAGAATGGCGCCAATCACTTAATAAGTATTACGTGAGATATTTCGCAGTCGCTGAATCTAATACCATCCCCACCTTCCCCGTTTTGTCAGATCTTTTGTTAACTAAGCAATTAACTGGCTTGGGATTCCAGCGTTTTCCAGAAGATTCTTCAATATTCCTGCGTTCCTTAGACATACTGTACTTACAAACATTGGCAGGACAACTATCGACCCATTGGCTATTTTTTACATTTCGTGTAATTGACCTTTTTATGCGTTACTCGCCTACAGCTATTTCCTGTTTTCATTTGGTTGCCAAGCTGTTCTGTAGATGGGGTCTAGGACAATACCCCCTAGACAATACCCCCCGGATGATACTCCCCCCCCGACAATACCCCCCTAGGACCATACCCCCCCCCCCCCCCCAACCAGAATATTTCCAATTTTCAACGTTACAACAAAATGAAAAGAAAAAGTACAGCGACATGTTTTATTTACAGCTGCATGTTTTCTTTCCGGCACTGTGTTTAATCTTTAAATCGATATATCGAGTCTGCGTCTCATTCACAGTCAAATCTGCAAGTTCATAGTCCACAGTTTTATGGTGTTTCGATTAATGACTCGGGAAAAACCATGGCCAATAATTTAGTGACTCCGGACAGACCGTAACCAATAAATTTTCTGACTCCGGTTAGGTTAACCAATAAATTTTTTGACTCCGGACCGGCTTAGCACAAATTGCAATAACTCCGTTGGGCAACAGAATTAATTGGAATAAATTGGGGCGCGAATCGAGAATTGCAATTATTGAACGTATGCATTAAATTGCAGTTATAAACCTTTTACTTAGATCATATAAGATTTTTTATGTACAATAGCTTTTATCATTGGATCACATGAGATGAGTTGTAAGCGTTGTGGAACCTCAATTATACCCCTTCCAACTAGATGATAGCGAAATGACTACAGATCACAGAACTGTATCAGTTTGTTGTTCGTTAATGAAAATCTTTAAAATGATAATTGCAAAAAAATGATGGTTGGGGGGGGGGTATGGTCCTAGGGTGGCGGGGATGGTCTGGAGGGTATCATCCGGGGGTGGGGGTATTGTCCAGGGGGTATGGTCCGGAACCCCCATCGATGTAATGATTCGAAGAACCTGGAAGTAGTTTTCACTTTTAAAGTGAATCATCTACTATCTTATGTTACGATACGAAGCTCACAATTTTGACACCAAAATACCACCCACTCCTCGCTCTCCCACCGTGCTCATGTAAAATAAAGGGTGACTGTCCAATTTACCTACGGCTCATAATGCCTACGGCTCATAACGCCTGTTATGTGGAAGAACTTCTGTATTTTCAACACATCACAATTTAAAAGCAGGTCAGTTCTTCCCTGGACTATATCGTCATAAGTTCTGAGGTAGGCCTTCTAAGGGTAAAGATTCAGTTTTGTGAGTGGAATTTGATTTTTGTGTTAAGTTCAATGTATAAGTGTGTTTTTGAAAAAAAAATAAAGGAATTAAAAGAAGATGAATTGTTCTTTTTATTTCAAGTCAAATTTGAAAATCGGGAGCATTATGAGCCGTAGGCGTTGTGTGCCATAGACATTATGAACCGTAGGCCAACTGGACTGTAAATGTAATGAAGAATGCCTTTCTTGTGCTTTTTGGCCGATGGTAATGTATGTATGTATACAAGGTATGCATTATGGCTGAAACTTCACTAAGGGTGCATTCCCTTACAGTAATGTGGCTAAAAGGGTTAAGGTTGCATTTACAGTCGTACCTGCATTAGATGGCGGGGATAGGAGGGGGTTAAGGTTAGCAAAAAAAACTTATTTCGGTAGAACATGTTCGTAACTATCACCTTAGAGATCTGGATAAAAGGCCGTAATGTAAAACGTGTTTTTACTGACCGCCTTCCAGTTTCGAATGAAACAACGCTCGGTAAAACCTGCCTGTCATGACCAACTTCCAGACCAGGATAAAAAAGTACGTAGGGTAGAACTGCTGTAATGACCAACGCCGTAACCAAGATAAAAAGGACGTACACAGGGTTCGCGCTGGGTTCTCAGGAAATTGAGTAAAAAAAGGAAAGGGTGACTCAGCTGGGTCCAGAAAAACTCGGTGGGTTCCGATAAAGTGAGTCGTTTCGTAAAAAATGCCCAAAAAGTGGACAAAAACCCCGCCAACGCGAACCCTGTACAGTAAAACCGGTTTTAGCGACCACCAACAGGAAGAAAAAACAGACATTACTCGGATAAAAAGGCGTACCGAAAACCTGTCTGTAGTGACCGCCTTCTAGACCCAAAAAACACATAAACCTGAACTTGCATAAAAAAGAGGATTGAGATACCCACAAGTCAAGTTACGTAACCCCCCCCCCCCCTCAAAAATTGGATAAAGGCGACGCGCGATGGCACTTCTGGGCACGTGGTATACATTTATATCACATAAAAAGGTCTTATTTATTCTGGAAATAGTTCAAACCAGGTCAGGCAAAAATTTTCTGAAATAGCTATGGGCAAAAACATTTTTTTTGTTTACAAAAACAAGAAAGGCAACGGCTGGCTAATAAACGTTGTTTTCCATGTTCGGGTACACTGTTGTTGATGAGCATTGGCTTCTCTAGTTTTGTTTTGTTTATTTTTGAATTGTTGAACGTGAATTGTGATTATTTGTGCAGAAAGGAGTATTTTATTTCAGTGCAAAGAAAAACGGAAAACGGTTATTGGTGACAAAAACAAGAAATTAAATAATTGTCGATTTAGAGTGTGTGATATAAGCCTGTATCCTTACGTTTTGTGTGCACTGGTTGTTAGATTTCTTGCATCGAAGAGAACTTGTTTTTCTATGCAAGCCAGGTGTAGTTAAAAAAAATTTTTAAATTCTTGTGATCTGTATTCGAAGCACTCAAAGGTGTTAAAAGCATTAGACTAATCACAGCCCTATGCTTCCCGGTAATTTCACCGATGCCAACCAATCAAAACAGGGATTGAAGCAAGCGACATTCAGTTCTGGCAAGTGCACAAAGAGGTAAACGCTTGCAAGATATTTCGCTGTTTATCAAAGTTACCCTCGCCGTTTATTGAAAGTGTGAGTTGTTTTATGTCGGCTGCTTTTCACATACAAATTATACAAAATTGTCCTTTTTTACGAAAGCGACAAATTTGTAACAAAATAGTGTCGTTTTGTCAAGTATCTCAGCTTCCTGCCAATAACAGTATGACGATGTTACATAAACTACTCATAATGCAACTTGCATTTTGACAAACTGACCAGTTTTTTTTTATAACAAATACAGTATCGTAAGTATTTCGGCAGCCATTGAGGCTTCACCAGTTAAACCGTACACGTTCGTCAGCTACACTTCAGCGCTCACGACTTTGATTTTGCTTGGATAAACTTTTGAATACAGGGTTCTGGAGGATATATAGAACAAAACTATTCATGATTTAGGTATAGTCTTCGGCAACATCTGTACAAAACATTTTTTCATGCGTATCAGATTACTTTCTAGACGAAATAACTTGATAAAAAGAATGCCCACGGACATTGCGCTCTGCTAGAAATGTCACCAGAGCTCTAGTAGAACAAAGGTAATGTTTATGGCTAGCATTATTCCTGCGATTGCTCCTGTTGCGATCCAGTCCATAAGAACTCGCAAAATATTCCGGAAATTACATTTTAAGTCAACCCTTCACAGCAGTTTTTAATGAAACAGATGCGTAAAGTTTCTCACAGAGGCAAAGCAGTTTGCACAAAAAGGGGAAATTTTTATTTTAGCTGTGACTCAACCTTTGTTTGAAGCCCCTATATTTATTACCTCTGTTTCACAGTAGTTTATAATTTTATAAAAGAGATGCATCTCAGGTTGTGGAATGATCACCAGCCTGGTGACAGCTGAGGCTAGTTTCCTAATCCGTATGTAACAGGTTGCGGGTATTAGTTCAATTTTATGGCTTGTTGTGTGCTATATATAGGCCTGGTAACTAGAGAGAAAAGTATCAGTGCCGACAGCGTGAAACAGAAACACACCGCAGTTTTAAAAGATATATTTTAGGGATATTTTTTCTTGATTACAGGACAAAATAAGTATGGATACCTCAAAACCTTATCCAACAGTGAAGGCTGAAGAACTTGACGCATTGGTCTTGCAGGCCAAGGATTATGCAATGGCTCATGGTATGTTTCAAGCTTTTATTTCAGTCAGACTACATGGACTACATGTTTTAAAATAGAAATAAGTAAAACCTTGATATGAGAAACAGCTTTGGGACCAGGAAAACCTTCCTTCTTAGAGACGTTCCCCATTTTGTGTGCAACACCAAAGAAGTCCTAAATGCTGGAACCCGAAAATATATTCCGTTATTTACGCTTATTGCACGTCCAGGGCTCCTCAACAGAGGGTATAGTGTAGGGCCAGTCATAGCAATTTCAACTCTTTGAACACTGGCAGCCGGGCCATAACTTCCAGACACCCCAGTCTCGTCTTTCCCATTCTGTCTCAGATAACAAAGTGTTATTCTATAACGAGATCCAATTTTGCAAAAGCGAAAAATTATACACTTGGCCAAAAATACAGTAAGGAAATCAGTTTGAAAACACATATTGCGAGTTTGAAACCTTTTTTAAAAAGCAGTACGGCTTTTTAATACTAACTTTTTGAAACGCAGTATTTTACAAACGAACAGCACATTTTGGCAGTGCTCGGACAGCTGGGCAGGGGACCATCTCCATCGATTGGAAGGCGGGGGGGGGGGGGGCATCTCCATCGATTGGAAGGGGGCCATCTCCGCCGATTGGACGGGGGACCATCTCCATCGATTGGACGGGGAACCATCTCCATCGATTGCACGGTGGACCACCTCCATCGATTGGAAGGGGGACCATCTCCATCGATAGGACGGGGAACCTTCTCCATCGATTTCAGCAACTCGCTAGTGAACTATGCGTGCATACGAACCCTGAACTGTTGTCTATACAAAGAACCCTATTCGTATCAACAGCTGAATCATATCTACATTGTTAAAAGTCAAATGAGTCTATCCTTTTAACTTTGATGTTGATCGCCACGATTCTTCCCTACTGGTACTGGGCATTTTGTAATCAGTGCCCCTGGTACCTTTTTCACCTCCCCTGGCAAGCCTCCAGCTGTTACCGTTAAGCCCTGATCGCATGTTAAAAATGTATAAAAATAAAATAAGCGTAAATCGGTTAGTTTAGTGAAACGACTTCCAAGCACTTGCCTGTGTCCTTTGTAAACTGAATCCTGTTATTGAAACCGGATAAATAAAAAAAGGTATCAGTTTCTGGGACATTGATATCATTTTCTGGGACATTGCAACACGTTACCCAAATGCATCCTGAAATTAGTTTTATCCCCAGCTGACTTTCGTCAGTGGGCTATTCGGATCACTTTTATTGGTCTTCGTTTTTGTGTGTGCGTTTTCAAAATGTTGCTAGTCCAACAATACATGCGCGATTGCTTTCAGATTTGGCAGGAATGTTCCACAGATAGTCCTGTACTAGACTTTTGGTAAAGGAGAGTCCCTCGTACTTTGTACTTTGGCGCATATAAAGTGCTATTCCTTGTACAGTTCCTGCCGGATTGGGTTTAAATTTGATAAGAGTGCACACCAAGTGGTCCAGAACCAGGCGATAAAATTGGTCCAAAATTTGGGTGAAAACAGACCATCTTGCGCAAATTTGAACTGAATGCATATACAGTGCTAGTCTTGTTTCAAGTATTGTCCGATTGCTTTCAAATTTTGCAGGAATATTCCCTGGGCGGCTGCTACGATGTTTGTCCTAATTTTTGCGAGGAGAAAAATGAACCATGGCCAAAAATTTGTCAAGTTTTGTGCCTTTCACACATAAAGTTCTGCCACAGTTCGTGTCAAACAGTTCATAGGAAAGTATACCTGAAAGTATATTCTCTTATTTGGCGAACTGACAAAAATTGGTCAACATCTGGCTAAAAATAGGATAACGTTGTTTCTTTGAACTCAAATCATAGCGTACGGTATTTCTCCAATTCTTATTTGGTCACTTACAATTTTTATATAGAAACGCCTCGTATCTGTCCGTCTGTCCGTCCGTCCGCAATCCTCTTTGTCCAGGCTGTATCTTTGTTACTATTCTTCAGAGGTTAATAACTCCCCACAGCAAGAAAGTATGTAACGTGTAGTTGTGCAGCGTCAGGGAATTTTTCGATTTCTTAAAAAAATGTAATTTTGGCGATTTTTGTTAAAAATTTGAACGTTGTCGTTTTTCAGACAAGTTTGTTCAGGCTGTATCTTTGTTGCTATTCACCGTATACTAATTAAACCGTACAGGTATAAAGTATATAAAGTGTAGTTGTGCAGTGCCCGGTTATTTTTTATTTCTTCAAAACTTGTAATTTTGGCGATTTTTTGAAAGTTTGGACTCTGTCGTTTTTCAGAACCAGTTTGTCCAGGCTGTATCTGTGTTACTATTCATCGTAGACAAATAAAACCGTACAGGTAGAAAGTATATAAAGTTCAGTTGTGCAACGTTAGGTTATTTTTCGATATCTTTAAAAAGTATAATTTTGGCAATTTTTTCACAACTTGAGCTTTCTTGTTTTTCGGACAAATTTATCCCGGCTGTGTCTTTGTTAGTATTCACCGTGCACCAATAAAACTCTACAGCCCCAAAGTATGTAACGTGTAGTTGTGCAATGTCAGGTTATTTTTCGATTTCTTCAAAACCTGTAATTTTGGCGATTTTTTTGACAATTTCACTTTGTCGTAGATGAGCGCGGCGGGAGAAGTGCAATCTACGATTGTCTTTTTTTTATGTTTTTTTTTTTTTTTTTTTTTTTGGGGGGGGGGGGTTGCACACCAGGTAATCTTACACCAAGGGTGTGTTTATTTGGCTAACTTAGTCTTGGGCTACTAATTGATCAATTTTGAAAATGCTGTATTTGCTATTCCCTTTCTATATGCGTTATTGCAGAAAACTGGGTCCTTTGTCCACAGACATTCGTATGTGTAATTCGTAACTGGAATACGAAGAGCGTCAAGTAAAAAAGAGATCTAGATATAAGTTGTCATACAATTTCATTTATAAACAGATTGAAATGCTGCAAAATGTTCTGTGTTGCCAAGCAAAACTATTTAAATCCTGATTCCCTACATCCGTCTCCCGCATGTCGTTCCGTGTTTTTCTTTGCCTATTTTTAGGCTCTAAATATGGTCCGGTTATCCTGTGCATCCTGAAATAAAATTTTATCAGGGCCGCTTTCAGATGGGTTCCTGGTGTTTTTATTTTATTTTTAAATGTTTTATTTCATGAAAAAAGCGTTATGTCCTCCATCAATGTCACATAGAATATAGCTTCCTTGTGGTTTGCTGCTTATCTTCGTACACGTATAACCTGGTTCATCTCAAAACATGTGGGTCAAAATATCCACAAAACTTTACCCCATCCCCCATCCCCCCACCCCCCTGCCCCCCAAAAAAAGAACACTTTTACAGTGGAGTGCTCGACTGAGAATCTGGACCTGGTTTCTAATATTAAGCTTGCGTAAACCAGAGCAAATTTGGTAAATTCACCCTTGATATTTGAAATGCACATGAAGTGATATACATAAACTACACTTCGTTAAATAAGTATGGAAGACGGGGCGCGAAACTCTCTTGGCGTTTAATATTTAAGACAATAAGTGTACTTATTTACAATTTAGGCATTGCTATGAGAACGAAAGAAGATGCAGAAAACCCGGATGTTGTAAGCCACGCCCCTTTCGTACTGTTGCCAACAACCGTGCCTCTGACTTGTTTTGAAGCCGCCAAAAAAGTACAACAGCACTTTGACATTCTCGTACATAAAATTGCTCATGATTACGAATTCCTCAAAGAAACACTGGCAAGGTAAGATCAATTGATTAAATGGAGCTGTTAAAATTTACTGATAATTTCTATTTTCTACAGAATCTACGCCCGCCCTAACCACCTGAAAATATGTTCATAGCAATATTTTTTGTTTAAGATCAGTAAGTGAATATTATCTAGCATTCGGAAGTATCATTTTGTTTTGAACAATGCATATTTTTATATGTAAACACGTCTCGTGAACGCGAGGGCTGTTAGTGAATACATTTGCAGCAGAGAAGCAAACGCTAAGCAGAAACACATCCTGTGATACAAAATAAAAAATTTATATATAAAGTTTAAAGTATACTATAGATCGCCATTTTGAACTTTTTACTTGCTAGCTTACACGCAAAATGTACATCTCTCTTATTTATTTCTGTTCGAATAAGAGTAAAGCTTATGTGTGGCGAAAAAAAGGACAGACAATTGCTACTGTTCCAGTCTCGCCTTACTGGGTCAAACGGGCGCCCATAGGATTATTGTGGCGTTGCGTGCCGATGTCGTGTCGCTCATGCGTAAAACACGTCTGTCTATCGTTCAGGCTTAAGACTAATAAACACAGTTTATCATTTATTTTTTTGTGTGCAGTCGATTTAATCGAGATTCTTGACCTAAAATCAAAACGGGTTGAAGGTTTAACGGGTATAACTGCGTCTCAAACATGTCTCTTCGTCATTGAGAATAATAATTTGTGAAAATTCATCAAAAAGTCCTAAGAATAAATGTCGTCTTGATTCAAGATAACAATGAAAAAAGCCGTCGAGGCCTCGGGGACCCCAGAGAATTGACTCGGGATCCCTTTGGGCCTAAGGCCCCGACTGACCCCAGAAGAAAGACAGCTTCCTTTTATAATTCCGTGTTTCTTTCTTTTTTTAACGTTTTTTTCAGTAACGTTAAAAGCTGTAACATTGGTGGGCTGTTTAGCAATTGATATCAATAAACGAATTCATTTTATTGCAAGAAAACTGACGCTATGAAGTAATATGTATTTTCTTAATATCCTGAAAATTTGGCCCCTATCCCTAATGCCTCGGGACCCATCAGAGACTGGAAACCGCGGAACCCCCACCTGAAAAAATTTAACTTCAGGCAAAGATTATTTATTAACATTCTTTTATCTTGCAACCCATATGATTTCAAACAGCCCTTTTGAGCTGACCATAAACCCACGATTTCAAGGACTGATCGGTTAAATAAAAGTTATTAGTAAATGATTGATTATAATTTTTATTTTGATTAATCGACTGCAGTTTTTTTTTTGAACGCTCGCTTGGGGGCCTTGTTGCAGCACGGTACAGGTGGATGATTTCACGAGGCGCCTGTGGGACATCTACGAGACTGTCTACCGCGAAGGCCCTGCTCAGGTGATCCCTCTCGCTTTACTCATATCCATCACTGAAAATAAAGCCTCCAGCTTAATTGCGATCGTTATATTTTAGTAAAATAGTTCTGGTTTCTATTTTTAGAAATGTCCTCTTAAGAATTGTCGTTAAGGTTTCTGCTCGATAAAAATGTGCCCAGCCACAAAATGTCAGTCATGCAAACTGCTGTGTCATATAAGGAACTATTGAGGTTTAATCAAGCAAACAATTTATTACCACGGCACACTCAACTAGACCCATATCATGGACTGGAATCCGGGACAGAAGGGCCTGGACAAAAGGGCCTTGGACAAAAGGGCCTTGGACATAAGGGCCTTTCCCAAAACGGCCCTAAATGAAAAGTTGGACAAAAGAGCCTTGAGAATTGTTTTGGATATGGTTCTCAAAATTATTTTTATTTTTCTTAACGCACATGAAGCCATCGAGACAAATTTTTGGCTGTGGTTTTTCACTTTGTATTTTATCCATTGTTGTTGGTCACATTTCAAGTAAAGACCTCAAATTCAGAACTCCTTATATATCGGCAAGACACTGACACGCCAACATCATCCGGATTAGCGCGTGTGTTTAAACAGCACAGTGAAGAGGAACGAAACAAAGGATAGAGGTTATTTTTTGTGGCACAATGACTCCGAAATCTGGCATCTAACGACAGTGATGGGAAGTAACTGAAAGAGTCTTTGCAATGAGTAAAACATCAAGTCAGTGATTGGTACAAACCGGGATTATGCTGTGGCACAGAGCTTCGGAAATCTCAACAGAGTGATGGGGAGTAATTGAAACAAAACATCAAGGCAGTTATCTGTAAAAACACGATAAAGTTTGTTTGTTTGTTTTTTTGCTGGTTGTTTTATTACATATTTTATTTAATAGTTAAAACTCAGAATCCTAGAAAAAATTCTCAAGGCCTTTTTGTTCAACTTTTCATTTAGGGCCGTTTTGGGAAAGGCCTTTGCGGGAAAGCCCGTTTTGGGAAAGGCCCTTACGTCCAAGGCCCTTTTGTCCAAGGCCCTTCTGTCTGGATACCCATGGACTGACATTCATGTAACGTAGCATTTAATGGATACACCTACTATGTGAATTACAACAAAATAAATGCCACGCACATGCGAAACATATGCAACAGTTTAAAATCAAAATACATTTTCAATTTTGGGATAACATATGTGATCAGTAACATAACATATTCCGATAATATGTGTAATCAGTAACGTAACATACGTAATGTACTTAACATTCTTTTCTCACAACTGTTAATATTCATAACGATAATTTTGTTCATTTTTTTCGTTACTAACGGAAACATTTTGGAGTCGTCTTTTGTTATATATGTATTGATGACACTTTAACATGCGTTCTGTGTTTCATTAATGACTTACACTGACATTGTGTTTGCAGCCCTATAGTCTGGCATTGAACAGGTGTGACTATATGTTTGACTGTGACCCGGAGAACTGTGATAACTGTGTGACGAGAACCAGCATTAAACTTATAGAAATCAACACTATAGCTTGTAGTTTTGGAGCTCTGTCCCAACAAATTTCCAGTCTGCACAAGTGAGTCTCCGAGTCATTCTCAACCTGACCAGTAGTCAAATACCCCTCCCGTC
This sequence comes from Protula sp. h YS-2021, assembly GCA_949752745.1. NCBI lineage: Eukaryota > Metazoa > Annelida > Polychaeta > Sabellida > Serpulidae > Protula > Protula sp. h YS-2021. The sequence goes on along the minus strand of OX457027.1, from coordinate 21,677,473 downwards.
CCTCCCCAAACACAAACCTAACATTTTTCTTCACAGTGAAATTCGGACGATAATGCTCATAGTACAGGCCGGCCGCTTTAGTTCAGTATTAGTTTATTCTGTACTGAATATACATGTATTGTAATTTTAAGTGTCGGACCGTTAGACCTGCCGTCCGTTAGGTCTACGCGAGAATTTGTAGGGGTGCGTTAGAGCTACGCCCCACTGTGCCTTCGTAAAACACAAGAAAACCCCAGTTATTATCCTGTTGGAGAAATAAAATTCGCACCTGACCCGTGTCGGGAACCACTCTGCATCTGTCACAGTATCCTCCGTTGTCTGCGGTATGGGCGGCATTGCACTTGGCCAAGCGAAAATGAATGACTAATTGCTAATTCCTAATTTAATCCACACAATAGATAATAACTAGTGATCTAAAAAAATTGATGTCTAATTACATTTTCCTGACTGCACTTTAATTACGCAAAAACTAATGATCTCCAAATAAGTCAACAATTGTCGTTTCCCAGTTGCATTTAAAATGTACCCAGTGTTTCATACAAACTAGTCCTAATTGCATTTTAAATGCACACAGAGTATCGTAAGAGATCACTCAAGCCGTTCACCCCTGTTAATAAAAATTAGTTCACTACCGCGAGGGCCTAACGAGGTGTAGGCTAACGCACCCCTGAAAACTCTCGTTAAAATGTTGTTGCCTTTCACAAGCGTTACTCTTGCGAAATATAATGTCAGTGCCATAAACTGAGCATATTATCCCTGAAAACGTTTTCACATACAAGGTTTAAGCAAGAACAAAGCAAAGACACCATCTTTCACTGTTTTAACCTTGTTTCAGGCATGTGATTAGGATCATGAACAAAAACGATCTGCTGCCGAAGGTGAGTTGTTGAAGACTGTTGACAACGACAGAACAGAACGTGAAGTTAGCACCTTTATTTTGAAAACGCCACTTGTTGCTTTCCTTA
>OX457027.1:21639008-21674008 GCA_949752745.1 Protula sp. h YS-2021 | reverse complement strand
TCTCTTACCGTTTTCGAGATAAGGGCCAACTTCCGGTTTGGGGCTCGAAAGTGACCTGGAGGTCAAGGACACCGGAAGTTATACCTTACGTATCGTCGTATAGGGGGTGGAGGTCGAAAATGAGGTAAAAATTGCTCTATCTCTTACCGTTTTCGAGATAACTCATCGTTTTTCTTAAATGACGTTTTTGGCGATTTCAAGGTCATGGTCAAGGTCAAGGTCAATAATTTTTATCGGTTGCTTCAGATCACATTGCTTTTTATATATGTGACAAGTTTGGCTGTTCTAGCTTCAACGGTCTTGCAGAAATTGCCTGAAAACATTTTGACCTTTTTCGCGATTTGACCTTGAGCAGTAAGGACAAGGTCAAAAATTTTTATCAGGTGCACCACTTCAGATGACCCTCCATGCATGTGCCAAGTTTGGTTGGTCTAGCTTCAGCGGTCTCGGAGGAGATGTCTGGAAACCGATTCGGCGGAAGAAGAAAAAAAATTTTAAAAAAGCGAGAAAAAAAAGGAAAAATAGGTGAAGAATTCGAGGCAATCCATCCCCATTTGGCATTTTCAATGCCAAGTGGGAATAAGAGTAGCTTTTTCGAAAAACATTAGAGTCCTTTGGCCTGTGCACCTTTTCGCTCTGTACTTGAAAGAAAGATGGGGGGGGGGAGAGAGGAGGGTGAGAGAGGGAAATATTACTGTGATAGAACTCGATAAATAGACCGTTCATATAGGGTATATAAATCCGTTAATTGTATTGATATAATATCTGGTGTTTGTTTATTTACAGCTGCGGGAAAACAAGGCATCAGATGGTCTCGGGGCCGCCATGTTTAAAGCCTGGCAGTGTTACAATAATCCAGAGTAAGCCTTCTCTCCAAAAACATGCATTGTTTTACTAAAAAATAAGTAGGGTTGGAGAATGAAACTTACTGATAAATAATATAATTGCCATATAATTGTGTACTGGAAGCTCGAACGTGTTTACGTTTATAATGTTGTACCGCGAACGTTAAATTGCACAAAACCTTTGTGTAAAGTTACATATTTACGTCATTTTTGCAGGCACTATCCGTGGTAACATTACAAACCACAGGACAGCCTTGTATGGATAGAGCATGTAAACAATAATCATAGTCGTTACGCGCCCTTGCGTTGCTTGGGGCTCTGATAACAGTAACAGTACTAATAGTAATCATGTAAATAATTAAGTTCACATTTTATATTTGCAGTGCTGTGATATTATTTGTGGTGAGCCGTGACGAGCGGAACTTATTCGATCAGAAGCACCTGGAATACTCGCTGCTGGAGGTGTCTGACTACAGCGTGCGGGTCATCCGTCGCACAGTGGCTGAGATCACAGCAAGTGCTTCCCTCACAGATGATAAACGATTCATTGTGTACGTGTGGTCTCCCTCCTGCCAGCCTCTCCTCCCTTCTTCCCCACCCTTTCCTTTGTCGATCCTCACCCTGGGGTTCTCGCCTCCACCCCTCCTTTCAGCAACCTCTCTCCCTCCAGTCCTTCCCTCTATCACCCCCCCCTCGCTCCCACTCCCTCACCCCCGCTCCCACTCCCTCACCCCCGCTCCCACTCCCTCACCCCCGCTCCCACTCCCTCACCCCCGCTCACATTCCCTCACTCCCGCTCCCACTCCCTCACCTCCTCTCCCACTCCCTCACCCTCGCTCCCACTCCCTCACCCCCGCTGCCACTCCCTCACCCCCGCTCCCACTCCCTCACCCTCGCTCCCACTCCTTCACCCTCGCTCACACTACCTCACCCTCGCTCCCACTTCCTCACCCCCGCTCCCATTGCCTCACCCTCGCTCCCACTCCCTCACCCCCGCTCCCACTCCCTCACTCCCACTCCCTCACCCTCGCTCCCTCACCCCCGCTCCCACTCCCTCACCCTCGCTCCCACTGCCTCACCCCTGCTCCCACTCCCTCACCCCTGCTCACACTCATTCCTTCCTTCCACTAAATAGAATTTGGCTTTATTTATTTGTTTTTCGCTGGTGGTGTAGGGGGGGTAGGAGGTGGGAGTCCATCGCTTCTGCTCTCAAAATACTTGGCTGTGAATTTTGCCCCCCACATTGCTCCATAGGTGTCTCTTTGTGTGTTCCTTTTGACTGGTCTCAAGTTTTTCGGTTGTTTATATCAGCAAAGTAAGTCATATGACATGCATGACACGTATTATTGTGTGTGATGCTTGTTATGACATGAATGTGTCTGTTTCTCTCTTTGTTTTTATACAGGTGTTACACTTCAATATAAGGAATAAAAGCGAGGCTAAATCATGTTACCCAACACTCCATTCTAACTTTCATTAAAGATCTGTGCTAGAAAACAACGTTAAATTCTTTCAACTTCAACGTGATATTTGTGTTGTTCCGCATTAAGACTTATAACACTTATATATATTCAATAAAAACTCCTGGCTTTTTCAGTGATGGTATGGAAGTTGCTATTGTATATAAAAGAGCTGGTTATATCCCTGATCATTTCACCGAAGAGGTAATACATCAACATGTTTTCCCCCTAAATTTACAGCCGTTGCATAAGACGTACACGTTTCTTGTTTTATATGAAAAAAACATTAAAGACATTTGAATTTATACTTTGTGCATTAAACTAAGTTACGTGCATGGCTTATATTTGCACTACGGGTACGCCTGTTTTTGTTTTTTTCCTTCATGCTTTTTTTTTTTGGTTCATGTAAGACATCGTGAAATATCATGAAATGTTTATTTTCATTGTGGTAGTACCGGATAGATTAATTTGTCATTTCTGACGAAGGATGTATTTTCTTAACTCAAAAACCAAAGAAGTCTTCGGGTACCAGTTGAAGAAGTCATTGGGTACCCGTGCGTTAGAAGTGTCTATCGAATTCCATAAATACTGATTGTTCGCGCCTTTTCATGATTTCAGGACTGGCAGATGCGGCTAATGATGGAGAGGTCGAAAGCCATAAAATGCCCATCAGTGAGCTATCACCTCGCGGGCACTAAAAAAGTGCAGCAGGTATTTGCTCGTCCAAGGGCATTGCTCCTGTAAAAATCTCAGTCGGATTTCGATTCAGTTTGTAAAATAATGCAGCAAGTTACTGCGTTCATGACCTTGGCCATTAGTTCTGTAAATACTCTAAAGGGATTCTGATTTATTCCCCACAGGTGGAACCTGTGGGGAATATATGCGATCGACCGTGTGTCGGTCTGTCGGACTGTCATCAACAGCTTGTTAACACGATAACTTAAAAACTGCTGCAAGGATTTTAATGAAACTTGGTATGTAGCTTCTGTGGGAACAAACACAGATCGGTATTGTAAATGGGCTAGGTTCGTCCAAGGAAAATGTACCAGCTGCACTTAGAAAATTTCAGCTCTTGATTGACTATTGATGGGGGATGTTTAACTGATGGGGGCCTGTGGGGAATATGTGGGCTGTGCATACTACTCTAGTTGACTATTGTTAACACGATATCTCAAGAACAACTGCGAGCATTTTAATGAAACTTGGTGTGTATGGGTTTTTGAAATTTATCAAATCCTGAAAATTATTCAGCATCAGAATGAGTTTGTTAACTTGATATCTCTAGAACAACTGCAGGGATTTTAATGTAACTTGGTATGCAGCTTCTTTGGGCACTAACAAGGATCGGTATTGTAAATGGGTTAGGGCGGCCCAAGGAAAATTAACCAAATGGACTTTGAAATTTACCAAATCTTGGAAATTATTCAACATCGGAATGAGTTTGTTAACACGATATCTCAAGAACAATTGCAGGGATTTTAATGAAACTTGGTATGTAGCTTCTATGGGAACAAACACAGATCGGTATTGTAAATGGGCCGGGTTCGTCCAGAAAAATGGACGAGCTGGACTTGGAAAATTTCAGCCCTTGATTGACTATTGATGGCCGTGTTTAACTGATGGGGAGCCCGTGGGGAATATGTGGGCTATGCACACTGCTCTAGTTAAGGTTTTAAAACACTGCATCAACTCACTGAATTTCCTAACTGAAAAATGTGATAGCTTGGACTAAAGTGGTGGTTCCACCCAATCAATTCCACGTTGAAAGTGTCATTCAGATATCTATAGTCAGATTCTATATTGTTTATACTAATAAAGTATAGAAAAGTAACTATAACATAAACACAGAGGTATGCCAAGAACATGAATGATTTAATCCAAATCCGGTTTTATTGTAGGTTTTAGCAAAACCTGGTGTGCTCGAAAAGTTCATCAAGGACCCCAAGGTTCTTGAAGAAATTCGTAAAACGTTCGTTGGACAGTTCAGCCTTGACCTTGTAAGTGCTAATTCATTCTGTGGTCGCAGTTTAGTCTTGTTTATTGTAAGTGAAAATTACTTTGTAATAGTAAAGAGAAAGTGGATGAAGTGGAAGCTACTGTAACAAACACTTTTGATGAATATTTTACTGTCAACGTCATTGTGCACTTGAAGAAGTCTCATTGTACTGCGTGAACACGTTGCCAAGCAACTGTACTGAAGCACATTGTGGGCAAAGCTTGAAATGACATGTACTGTAGATACGTTAGGTAATAAGTATCTGGTGCCCTTATGCACGCGGTTTGAACACGTTTTGCACACGGTCTCACACCCTGTTGTAGGACAAGGAAGGGGATACCAACACAGCCATGGCGATAGCGAACCCGGGGAAATACGTGCTGAAGCCTCAGCGAGAAGGCGGCGGTAGGTGCACGTGAAAATCAAATAGAAATCAAATAAAAAAAAAACACGAAAGCATAGTTGTGTTTTGTCTGTCGTGCGTATTACGGGGTGGTTGGCGCGCGAGGAATGAAGAGCTGTCCATTTCTGCATATGTTTTATAACACTTCTCTCTAGTTAGTTACGCACAATAGACAAAGGTTAATCGGTCCCGATACATGCACACATTTAGAAGGATATCCTTTGCCTGTTGCGATTAAATTAAGAGTTATAATAATAATTGAGAAGAATATTGGGGGGGTGGGGTAGCATCCCGACTCCGAAGGTCCGATTATCGTCTCTAACGTGGGTGGTGACGTCATGAACAGATCGCTGGACCTCTTGTCATTCCTGTAAGTCTGTTGCGATAAAAATGGTAGATGTCATAAAAATATGTACCTGTCATAATCAAGGCCGTTACATATTATTAGCAATGAACCCCGCCCCCCCTCTTCCCGGTTCAGACCGGTGTTTATATACATCCGCCCCTAGTGTAAATTTCTGGACTCGTCTACCAAGTAATCTGCACAAGTGCACCGCCTACAATGCTGTTTCAAAAGACCGTATTGAATGTGTACTTCTTTGCTTTAATACGTATAAAAATTCTGTGACGTAGTAAAAAAAAGAAAAAAAAAAAGAACAACAACAATTTAATCAGAAAAAGACTATATATATATATATATATATATATATATATATATATATATATATATATATATATATATTACATAACACTGTATTAGTTAAAATTAGAATTCTGAAGCAAATGAGAAACCAGATATATATTTTTTTTTATTAGGCTATTCCGGAATGGACTACGAATAACTAGTATGTCACAGAAATCAATAACGCTTCATTCTTCTTGCACCAAAGGGTGAAAATAATTTGAAATTCGTAAATTCTTATCTTTTGGCGAAAGGGAAATAAAAATATTGAAAATATATATGTTTATTGAAATGTCAGTAGTTCAGTAATGATATACCTGTTAAAATTATAATTTTTAAAAATTTATATGAAAAAGTGTCGATTTCTGTGACATTGTGATTTGTCGTAGTCGTACGGTGTTTTATTTATATATAGCTTTATCACTGAGTAAATATATAAAGCACGTGAAGTGACTTGATTCATTGTTAACTTGTACAGGCAACAACTTCTTTGGAGAGGATATCAAGACGAAGTTGAGTGAGATGAACGGAACAGACGAGAGAAGCGCCTTTGTACTAATGGAGCGAGTCTGGCCTGTAGAAGTGCACAACTATCCTGTCAGGTAAATAGCCGTTTACACAGAGAACAGTTCTAAATTTCATGAACCTAGGTGTTATGTTGGTTTATATTTGAAATGTACACATTTTTCCTGTGATTTTCCTTCCTAAGTGTTGTGAAGAGTTTCAGGGCAGGTCCCTCAGTTTTGAAGGTAAGCCACTTAGAATTGGGGGCCTAGATATCCCAGAACATTCTGGTTCCCGGGGGGGGGGAGGGATCAGGCTATCCGGGGGCCAAGATGTCCTGGGATACCGGGTAAGGTATTCATTATTTAGAGGTGTTTGAATACGAGAGTTGAGTGTCATAAGAACATATAAAAAAGAGATAGTAATGACGTTCGGCTGTTAGAGGATGTTTGGTCACCTGTAAAATACGTTCGTGAGACCTTTTGTTCAGTATCCCGGCATTCCTTACAATATCTAGGGTTAAATCATAGTAATAATACTAATAAATGCTTATGTTTACTTTGACAGAGTGGGTACTCCCATTCAAAGAAGTACTATGGTTAGTGAATTAGGAGTCTTCGGGACGCTGGTCGGGTGAGTAGTCACAGGGTAAAAAACTGGCAATAAAGTTCTGTGATTGCCACTGCTGTGTCGTTATAACCGATGTTGGTATAACAAGGATTGGCTGTACTATTATTTTTCAAGAATGTAAACAAATAAATAATCTGGTAAGAAGCTGACAAGGAAGTAAATTCGTCGTTGGTATGGGCAGTATCCAGTATGGGCACCATCCGGTGTGAGTAAGAGCTGGTGGGATCATAAAACACTTCCGCAAAAACGTTACCCCCGTTTGTTAAAGCATTAAACCATCCACAGTTTCTTAATAATGAAAATAAAATACAATTTCTCATGTCTTTACAGTGGCGATAATCTAAAGACTGTTCACCTGTGTTTTTGCTTCCAGAACGAAAGACGACATTATATATAGTCAACAGGAGGGCCATATATTGCGTACAAAAACATTGGGTACCGACGAAGGAGGCGTGGCCACCGGGTATTCGGTATTAGACTCACCCCTATTGGTAACCGAGAACGATGAACCATCCCTAACGACGTGCGGCTGATGCACAGAACTGAATGTATTTAGAATACCAATCAGCTGTGACAAATTAGCGAGTTAAAAAGTTCAGTTGGGGAGGATTGGTTTGTGGGTTGGCTGGGAACTAATTGAAGTTTGTCACGTCTTAAAATAGGTTTAAAAGGAAAAACTATTATTTTTCTTGTCAATGTTTTGCATGTCTGATCGGTCAAGATTTGTTTAACAAATATGATTGTTACACACTGGGCATTCACGTGTAAATGAGTGTTACATTATTCGGTGCTCTAGTCTTTTTTTTTCGGTTTCGATGAAGATATTACGCGGCGTCTGTGTAATGTTCACAATTTGTTTCGAATTTTCAAGTTCTTTTTTAACTCCACTTTGATTTTCTTCATTAATATTAACAGTTTTAAGCATCTTACAGGAACGACAAATTTCTTTGAACTCCTTGTATGTACCGAAAGTACTTTCTAGGAACGTTTGTAATTGTGACATATGAAATTGGGTAACATTCATTTATTTTATCCATGGTTTGTAATGTTACACATAGAGATACGTGAAACATTCAATCCCTTACTTAGCTCTCTCTGTGTTACATTACATCCCTCGTGTGAACAAAACTGTATGTTGCCTTCCTAACTGGACCACAGTGGCATAACTCTACGTTAGAAGGTAGTAAAAGCATTTATATAGATATGTATAGTTGAGATGTAGAAGATTTGTTTTTGTAAAATAATTAGTTATGAATGTTTGTTACTGCTTTAGTCACTCCACATAAAAATGAGTTTTAACAGCATAAAAGGTTTGCCGATTATATTTTCAGAGAAAACAGTTGAAGTAGTCTGAGTTTTTAAGTGCGGTTGGGATAGGCCGTATGCACTACAAGTTGCGTCAACACCCATATTTAATACTGACATTTTAGTTGGCAGTAAACAGCGATATTAAAAATGTGGTGAACAGTAGTGGTTGTAGGTCACTGTCCACTAGTTCTCATAAATACTGTCCGGGTGGGTAACATGCATTGTTATGTCACATATGGGATGTTACATAAGCGATAGTTTAACATTCAGTCCCTCGGCTTTGCCTAGTGTAACATTCCATCCCTCGGGTGAACAAAACTGTGTTGCCTTCATAACCAGTTCAGTGTAAAAGTGTTGTTGATTTTATTTTTATGTCTCCCCGACCAAGGGGAGACATATAGTTTAGATACATCTTGTGTGTGTGTGTGAGGGTGTATGCACGTGCGTTTGTTATCTGTGTGTCAGTCTGTTGTGAACAAAATGTTGTGTGTAACATATTTCGAGAACGAAAAGTGTTATTGACTTCAAACTTGGTCTGTTTATTCCTTGGGTAGTTCGGACGGTTCTTTCAACTTTCGGCTCATGTTATATTATCAGGGAAGGCGTATGACGTCATTACGTACAAACCTTGTGTGCGAAATTTCTCAGCCGTTTAACATCGGAGAAAGTTCAAACTTGGTGAGATTGTTGCTGCGTAGGTCCGAAAAATTGGCTCAAATTTTGTCGCGAGTCGAACGAACGAGTGCGGCCTATGACGTCATCACGTAACATTGTATATATTGTGAACAAAATCTTGTGTGCAAAATATTTTGATAACGGAAAGTCATATCGCCTGCAAATTTTGTGTGCTTATTTCTTGGGTCAGTCGGACGGATATCTCAACTTTTGACGGATTTAGCGAAATTAAGAAAACCGTATGTCGTCATTACGTTAAAAAATTGTTTGTACAATTTCTCAGCCGCTGAAAATCAGAGAAAGTTGGTGGATTTTTGTTTGGTAGGTCCGAAAGATTATGTCAAATTTTGTCGCAAGTAGAAAGAACTTAAACGGCACGTGATGTCATCACGTAAAATATGCATGTGATTGAAAGCGTTTAATATCAGCATGTTTCATGTACACTGGCCGCTCTAGTGAGAGAAATGAGTTGAAATAATCCGAGTTTGTAAGAGCTTTGAATGTTACACTCAACGATGCGTGTAACATTCAGTTCTCCGATTTCCTCGTCTATCATCCCAGCTTTGTGCCTTATGGTTTTTTTATTCCCCACAGGGGGAATATATGCGATCGGTCGGTTGGTCAGTCTGTCGGTCTGTCATCAAGAGCTTGTTAACACGATAACTTAAAAACTGCTGCAAGGATTTTAATGAAACTTGGTATGTAGCTTCTATGGGAACAAACACAGATCGGTATTGTAAATGGGCGAGGTTCGTCCAAGGAAAATGCACCAACTGGACTTAGAAAATTTCAGCTCTTGATTCACTATTGATGGCCGTGTTTAAATGGTGGATGGGGGGGGGGGGCTGTGGGGAATATGTGGACTACGCACACTGCTCTAGTATCAAACGTTTGTTATTTTGTTTACCCATTAGTGTCTGTTCCACATGAAAAACCAAAAATTCAATTAACAGTGTAAATGAGTTGAAGTAATCTGAGTTTTCTAGGTGCACATTGTTAGCTTTTTTGGTAGACCTAACAAAAACTCATGACAGACTTAAAAATCCCTTGAATGATCTTACCGCTTCGAGATAATGGTTATTCTGTTTGTCGGTGAAACACATGCTCGCTGGGTTTTTTTTCTTCAGAACTTAAATTAATTTGCGATGTTGCTACATTTCTACCGCGTACTTTTAATTCTTATAACTGTGGTCTGGTTTTGAGACTAGCCGATTCGTGTGATAAGGACTCTTTTTCTCAGTCTCTATTTTAACTTGGGTTATGCCGTGGGTCGATATGTGTGAGTTATAAGAACAAAGGCTGTATGAAATTCGCATAAAATAAGCTTCATTTGTATGTCCCTGAGGTTACATGTACTGCAGGATGGTTGGCGTAATGTGAACTTATTTACTTCAAAGACTAATTACAGTGAAACCTCTTTTACAGTTAAGACCTTTGGAGCGGGAAAAACTGTTCTTTAGATAGAAATCACCAATTAGTAGAGACGTGTTTTACATCAGATTTGATATAAAATGTTTGTGTGTCAGAGGTTGTTCAATAAACCATATTTTCGACATTTTAGGACGCATAGGGGGTCGGAAGTCTGATGGTCAATGTTTTTTTTTTTTTTTTTTTTTGATGGCTGGGTGGCAATGGCATTATAGGGTCAGGATATTTTGTCCTGCGTTCTTACGTCACAGATATCTGTGTATAACTTGGCTGGCATTGATAATTTCATGTTCTTAACTGGCCTTGGGTTCTTTCTTCTGTTTCTGCTGTTTCCGTTGCATGCATATAACTATTTAAACATTTTGAGTTGAGAAAAAAAAGGCAGAATTGTTACAGGTATATTCTGTTATCAAGTAAAAATAGTTTTTGCATTTCTCTGTGATGCCTTCTGTCGCGTAGTTATGTTGCTATGACGATATCAAGTTCACATTTTCAGTAGTGCGCAGCGTTACGTTTTCGTTATTAGGAGACCGGGGGAATGCGGTTGTGCGTACCTACCGGTCGTACCTAAAAGGCAAAATACTACTGTTTTCTTTGCACGCGTACTTCCAACCATGAAATAAATAAATTACCCGGAAAACAGGCAAAAAACACTGAATGCCATCTATGCAAAGAGGAAAATAGTTTAACTTAATTTTGGTTGATTTTTTTGGTGGGATTCAACAGCTGAAATGCTGTTATCGCCGGAAACTCAGAACGTGGTTATTTTCAAGTTTTCGTCAAAGTTGTAATTGAAATACTGTTACGTAATAAAAAATTGTATAATTTTTTTTGTTGTTGTAATTTGTAAAAGTCAGAATAGAATTTGGCTTTGATAAACTGTTAAAACAAGAACCGCTGTCTGTAAAACACCAGATTCTTATGTTATTTTGATGTACTTATGAATAAGTATTCAAAGAGTAACATCAATTTATACACGAAACTACCGGGTGTATAAAATAGGTGCTAATAAAACGATGTGCACGAGCGCTATTCTGCTTAGTTTGTTTCCATGCTGTTGAGTGATGACGTCATTTTTTTTTAACCCCAGTCGACTTTCGGCGGTGAGACTGGTCCCATCACTTATGCGGACTTATCTGTCGTGTGCGTTATGTGTATGTGTAAGCAATTTTTCAAAACGCTGCTGCTCCTACGTTTCTGGTCCGATTGTTTTGAAATTTGGCAGGATTGTTCAACAGAGGTTCATCCTCCAGGCTTGCCTGGTGTTTGGCGATCTGGTCAAAAATTGGCCAAAATACTGGCGAAAAGGACTTAATCTCAGGAAGTCACAAAACTGTTACTGTTTCTGTAAGTTCGGCCCGATCGTTTTTAATTTTAGTAGATTTCCCAGAAATTTCCCCACCAGGTTTGTATTTTATTTAGTAATTTGGCCATAAGGCGAAGGAAGGAACAACTTAAACATCTTGTTCCCACGTTAGGCATATTAATATTAGTAACATAAAATTGCCCCTTCCATCCACCCATCATCCCCATTGGTACGCAAAGTAACCACTTGTTATCACGCGAATCGTATTCAGGCATTCAAGTGAAACCTTTAAAAAATACCTTTATTTTTTATGGATGAAAACCTTTAAAAAACCTTTAATTTTAAAGTCCGACTCTGTAAAAAAAAAAAAAAAACCTTAATTTTTCTTGAGGACCACTTGAATGCCTGAGTATTGTATATGTGGTTGTGTGGATGGGCTGGTCTGTGGGTAAGATCACCTCAGGCGGAACAACTGATGATATGATTAACATGCAGCTATAGATTTGAGTGCTTCCGTCCTTCCGTCAATCTGTGGTTGTTACTCCCACGTGGATAATCTGCTTCCTGTGATATTTATGTCTCTCCTCCCCATTTTGTGGGCTCCTCTATTAACTAGGCATAGTTGTTAACTACGCTGGGAATTTCAGCGGTTTCCAGAGGATTCTCGAGTGTTCCTGCACTCTTTAGAATGCTTCAAAACAGCAACAGCATTACTATCGGTCCATTACTGTTTCTTATTGCCTGAAATGGAGCTTTTTGTACGTTTCTCATCTCCGGCTATTACATAACGTGCCACTCAGTCAGGGGTCAGTGTCAGTTGTGGTGCATGATGAAGTCGTTATCTACGAGGTCATGGAATGCTATTGTTGTATTTATAGGTCTCAGCAGCTCTAGCTATTTTTTTCGCCGCATACTTGAATCGGTTGCCAAACTGTTCCATATATGGGAACTATTTGTATCGGCTAGCATTGTTTGCAGTACCTGGAAGCATTTTTGGCTTTTAAAGTGGGTCATCTGATATCTTGTATTATGACAGTTATGAAGAATGCATTTGTAGTGCTTTTTGGCCGATGGGAAGACAAGGTAGTATGTCATGGCTATAACTTATGGTACAAACCGTTACCGTTACCTTACTGGTTAGGGTTGCGTTTATATCAGATGGGTGTGGGGGGTGTGGGATGACAGTTAGCAAAAAAAAAAAAAATCGAGACCACCTTCAAAACCCGGATAAAAAGATGTATGGTAAGACCTGTGTGTCGTGACCCCTTCCAGATTCGGATTAAAAGACGTACGGTAAAACCTGCCTGTCTTGACCAATTTCCAGACCGGGATAAAAATGTACAGTGAAACTGCTGTACAGACTCAACTTCCAGACTTAGATAAAAAAGACGTGCTATAACATGTTTTAGTGACTACCATCTGTTTTGTTTATTCCCCGCAGGTAGAACCTGTGGGAAATATATGCGATCGACCGCGTGGCGGTCTGTCATCAAGGGCTTGTTAACACGATAACTTAAAAATTGCCGCACGGAATTTAATTGAACTTGGTATGTAGCTTCTATGGGAACAAACACAGACCGGTATTGTAAACGGGCCAGGTTCGTCTAAGGAAAATGGACCAGCTGGACTTACAAAGATTCAGCTCTTGATTGGCTATTGTTAACACGATATCTCAAGAACAACGGCAGGGATTTTAATGAAACTTGGTGTGTAGCTTCTGTGGGAACACACAGATCGGTATTGTAAATTTCAGCTCTTAATTCACTATTGATGGCCGTGTTTAACTGATGGGCTGGGGGCCTGTGGGGAATATGTGGGCTATGCACACTGCTCTAGTTTATTTTTGATTTTTGACAGTGAATTATGATTATATTTGCAGAAGTGAATATTTCATTTCAGTAATAAGAAAAAAAGGAAAATTGTTTTTGCGGAATAATCGGTTTATTCGGGGAGACATTTGTTTTTGTTTAAGAAAAACAAGAAATAAATTGGTGTCAATTGAAAGTGTGCAATAGAAGCCTGTACTGTGTGCACTGGCCGCTCTAGTTGTTATATCGATGATCTATAGGAGTGGATTGTTTTTTTTTTTTTGCCCTCGACCCAATTTCAAGGGCACAATAACCGCCATCTTGGATTTTCAATTTCAGTTGGGGGCTGTGCTCTCTGCTGTGGCTTGTTTTCACATGTTTTGGCTGTTCATATAGATATTTATAAGCTGTTCGTATAAATAACTATCTGTGAGACACACTGCAACTGCCAAGTGGCAAAAAAATGGCAGGAGGCAAAATGACAATTGCTTTTAAATATTGCCATTTTACCATCTGTACGCTAGGTTGTCATGTCCTCTTTCCATTAAGGCAGCGTTATATATCCTCAAAAGCCAGATTTGGCTATTTATTTTATACATTGCCACGTTGCCGTTACCGAAATCAAAGCCGATTTACAAAGTTATCCTGTTAGTAATGTACAGATGAATGCTTATGGTCAGTTTGGCCAGTTGCAATTGTATTCAACTGAAATTTAGTAGGACTGAACGAGTTGGTGTTTATTCAGTGAGGTAGAACAAATGGCATTTCAATATCGAAAACCACTGTCATAACTTGTAGTTGTTGAAATAATTTTGATAATTTTTGAAATAATTGAAATAATTTTTGATCTGAGAGTCATTGTAATTTTTTCTTGAAACAAAAGATTGTAGGCAAATGTATTTGCTTTTGGGTCGTGTACGACTAAGTTTTCGTTGATAAAGCCAAGAAGAACAAAGAGGCAATTACACATTTTTACATGTCGTTCCATTATGCGTCACCTGCCGTTCTAGTTATTCTAGTTAAAATGTTGAAATTTTTTAAATTTTTAAATCTCAACTTATAGTATTAAGTGTAATTTCAGTAACACGAACCAAAATTAGTCTAGTTTGAATTTCTCATTAATGTCAAGAAAAAAGCAGGTATAGCCGTAAGAACGGAAAAAAGCATTTAACTAATGTCATGGCAAAAAGATGTATTCGCGGTCAGGGGAAGGTTTGCTATTATGTTTTCGGTCTTCTTAAGTTTTACCCTCGAATAAGAAAACACGAACGTTAAATATGACAGTCATCTGTTATAACTACCCCTTTGAGCAGAAATTAAGCGCTGTTATGCATAATCATTGCAAGATAGGCACGATAAACACTTGTTAAGTTCTCATATACCAGCATCCAAGTCGATAATATTTTGGCAGGTGTGGGGCTTTTCAAAATGTTACCGTGAGCAATTCACAAAATAATAACCGTGTGACTCCCACGCAGATTATTAAAAAAATGATTATTGAAAGACAACATTTATTTCCGAGGAATCCGCTGCTTTTGGACCGTTTTTATTTAACAACCAACGTTTTCGGTTGTACGGGTGTTTTATGCACTGGACCTTTTTGTTTTCCAGGCCCACTGGATGATTAAACTAAAAAAGTACCTTTATTGAGACTGCAGAACTACTTTTAAATTCGTCCGCGTTGTGGTTATACACGACCGATTGATCCCTCTAGAGGTCAGCTGTCATGTAACAACGCTTTTAAGCTTAACAAAAGAAAAAAGGCAGATAGAATCAAATTGAACTGGAACAAAGTGACTGCGACAGCTGATGTTTGAAGATGTGAGATGCCCCCTTATACTTTTCTATATAGCAATAGCTTCTAGATTCATTTTTCTGTATGCAGCGATCCTTCGGTGGAAACAACCCTCAAACCAAAGACATGCTACGCTCGTTGGTCATTTTCACAGCCGGGCTGTGTGTGGTTTTCGCACAGTCTGACATTAACCCACCGATTCCAATCCCTGCCACGGATCCAGGCATCCCGTACAACAGGAGTACGACGGTTCGGGCTCCGATAGTTCTCGAGGCTTTTATTGAGCTCAATTGTGGCGATTCAGCATATGCTTTGGATGAGCTCATCAAAGTGGCAGAGCATTACGGTCCCGAACAGTTAGATATCATCTTCCACCAGTTTCCCCTGCCGTACCATCGAAATGCCTTTTTGCAATCACAGGTAAGATCTTGTCGACTAAAATTTTAAACGTGGCGCGATTTTTTTATATTTTACTTGATTGTTATAGCGGAGCGGATGCAGAATTTATTCAGTGGAAGGTTAAATGACTTTTTACCTCGAAGACGCCTGTTTTCTCAGTGTGTTGCCATTCATAAAACTTAACTTTGGTAACTATTGAAAACTGCAGTTGGTCAGTACTTGGAAATTTAAATTTTTTTTCCTTAAGGTATTCGTAATGGAAATGTCCCAAAACACGCCTATGTTGTTTTTTTTAAACTAGCCTTTTCGACGGATATGAAACTTACGAGTTCTGAAATTAACCATCTCATTTAAACAGAGATTGTTGGGTATACCGCCAAAACGCAGCGGACAACTCATCGGTTTCCAGAGTCAGTATGTTGAACCGACCTTGACCTTCTGGAACGTGGCTTTTCGGGAAAGCTATTTTGGCCTGATGAATGAAGTATTGTCCATTCAGAATGTCCAAGACAAAATGTAACCAAATCTAATTTTAATGTATTTTGGAGCTACTTTAACCCAGCAATGCTGCCAATTTGATAAATGAAGTCCATCAGTACTTCAGCGCGCAAATAAAATCAATGAAACACTACCACGTGTTTCTTGTTTATGAAACACTACCACGTGTTTCTTGTTTATTTCTCCTTCTAACGAGATTAGGTCAAACTGCCACAAAGGGGGTGACGTCACATTTATTTTTGCGCGCAAAAATTCAGAAGCACTTTCTATTTAGGATATCTTTTTTTGTTTTCACACGAGATTTTCGGATATTCTTTCTGGCTTGTTCAACATACTTCACAAATGTAAGTTTCTGCTTCGTTTGGTGGCCAGGAACCTAGGTTTCTTGCCGTAGTTGTTGCACAATTCGGCACTTTGTGCTTCGGAACCTACCAGATCCAGTGTTTGCTCATTCGGGGCTATCGTGTCGCTCGGAGCTACATTCTGCCAATGGATCTATGCTAGGTTAGACTAACGTTGCCTAGCAGCATTGAGTCGTGTGATCCGGGGTCTGGGAGAGTCTGGAAAAGGTTTTTTGTTCGCAGCTGTCTGACAGCAACACGCCATTTTGGCGGGGCCGCGTACGATGTCTTTTTCCTCATCCCCCTACCTTCAGGTGGCACAGTAAGCGACGTCAGTGCGTTCTTCACACTTCGGTCCTGCTGCCCACCACAGGATCCTTACCCAAATCGCAAGTTTTTTGCAGTTTGGGGCGGTTTTTGTTGCCTGACATTATCTAGGTCACGATAACTGTCACGGAACCATCAACCGCGGCGAGGAATAAGGGGTTTTCCAAGCCTTACAGGCTTAGTTTGCATGGATGAGATGCTTACTGCCTGGCAGAACAGGGCTGCGTACTCCCCTCCCTTGTCCACGGGCTTTCGAGCCCCGCAGGGCAGGTTTTGGGTGTTTTTTCTCGGGGAATCCTCCAGGAACGCACCGCGGGTTTTCCCCATTGTTTGTACGACGTCACGTGACTTGTTGTATTGACAAAACTCACACGCCGCACGACAGCAAAGGGGTTTGAGTAGGACTAATAGGGGATTTAGTTGTCTTTTAGTCCCATCTAATATATATTTCACCCAACTCTGAGAACGACCTCGTGTAAGCTGGAAATTAGCAGTTAAACTACGAGGACTTCCACTCCAAAATTCGCAAGACAGTGATCCTTCTGTCATGACAGCAGGTTCGCGTGACAAGAAGGTTCTGTCGTAACGAAATAAGTGCGTGTACAGCCGAATTTACTGTGAGTTCTGAGTAATGGGTAACTAAACTACAGTAAAAGGATTGCTTCTGATTAATTGTCATTTCACAGGTGGCTAGATACGAGGTTAAAGTGAATACACTTGTCGGAAGGTTACTTGTTGCAGTATGTGGTTTTTTAATGACAGGTGAGATTCGCGCGACAGTGGAGTCTTGTCATAACAAAAGATCAGAGTAGCTACAGGTTAACGCTTGCCACGGGCAGTTGGGCGTAAATATTACGTAGCAATAAAGAGATGTGGCGCTGTAAATGTTTGGCTTTTACGGAAAAAAGCAAAAGCACCACAAACGAGTTGTAATACTGCAAAGCAGCAAGTTTTCATTCGTCATAACAAACAGATGTTGCTTGACAACGGGTTTGGTCATGACGAAGCGGTTGTACCTACGAGCTGAAACTAACCTGGAACAACATTTGCGGGTTAAATTGAACATCTTTGCGGAACGCCACAAATAACAGTCTCCAGGCTTGTCATGACAGTCAAGGTTCGCGGGACAGCGGGGTCTTGTCATGACAGAGTCATTGTAGCTACAGGTTAAAGCTTACCACGGGTAGCAGTGGGGAAACTCCATGTAGCAATAAGGAGGTGTGTTGCTGGAAAAGTTTTTTGCTTATCAGCCCTGCAAAAAAAACAAACAAAAAACAAAAACAAAAAAACAACAACAAACTTCGGAACCCTGCAGAGTAGCACGTCAGTCTTCGTCTTAACAAACAAGTTTCGTGCTGCCAAGGGGTTCGTCATGACAAAATATTGTTACAACTGAAGCAGAACAGTTGGCTTATTTTTGTCAAACAAGGAATGCGCCGCGGGGTTTCCCCTTGTCTGTACGGCGTCACGTGACTTGTTGTACTGACAACAGCTGACACGCCGCACGACAGCAGTTATTCTGCACTCAAATGGCCGCAGTAGTGGGCCTGGTTTCGGACTAACAGTGGGTAAAGTTGCCTAATAGTCCCACCTAACACATATTTTACGCCACTCTCGGAATACTCTCGTATAGACACAGTCTTAGCAATAAACTGCGAGGAGTCTCCCCTTAGGCCTGACAACACACCGAGTTTTTTTGTCACGACAGCAGGTTTGCGCGACCAGAAAATTTTGGCGTGACGAAATGAGTATATGTGTTGTCAAACTTACTGCGAGTATAAGGCACTAGTTTGTTAGGTCGCAGTAAGAAGTCATGTTTACGGAAGAGGGTCGTTTCATACACATTTAGATGCGTGTTTGATTCGAACGTTTATGCCGGAACGCTACAAACAACAGTCTCTAGGCTTGTCATGACAATCGAGGTTCGTGTGACATCAGGGTCTGGTCATGACAAAGCCGATGTAGCTACAGGTTAAAAGCTTACCATGGGTATTATTGCTGAAGTTCCATGTAGCAGTAAGGAGGTGCGTGTGTCTGGAAGGTTTTGTTTAAAAAACACACACACACACACACACACACATCTTGGAGCCCTGCATAACAGCAGGTTATTCTTTGTCATGACAAACACGTTTCATACGGCAACAGGTTGGTCATGACAAAACGAATGTAAGTACAGGCTAAAACCTACCAAGAGCAATCTATGCTTGAATTTCAGGTCCCAGACGGGCAAGATATCGTGCTATGTGGGGCCAGCATGTGGACATCGCATGTCGCACTTTGACCCTCACAGCTCATGTCCTAAACGGGCCACAGAAGGCTTGCCACCGGGTACGCCAGAACATACATGCGACGCATCCGGGGGTGATAGCGAAAGTGTCAGTGATTATGATCCCGAGCAGGATACATCCTATGCCGAGGACTCGTCGGAGCAACAAACGTATGCATCTTCCTCACACGGAGGGGATTGGGATACGTACAAAATACCTCGCATACCATCCCGTCAGGGCATGGCAGCCAAGGCCCAGTTTCTCACCCCACGTGACTTTTCCGGGCGCCTGCGTGTGCGCACTCCCTCCCCGCCTAATTACATTGAATCAGACACCGAGCCAGAAGCAGGGGTCGACGATAATGATTCCTCACCGTCGACGGAGCCCACGGATGTGCAGTTCACTGATTTGTTGTGCACGATCGTTGCGCATGACAAAAGTGGTGCGCAACTAGAACCGCTACAATCCAATGTCACGCGACGCCACCTTCGGTTCGTGTCGCAAAGGGAGATTGAACCCCGCCCTGCACGACTAGCACTTCCTACGGCGGTTTGTATTAAGCAAATATTTAACTCGAAGACAAAGGATGATGTCGAGAAAATTTTGCAACGCAATCATGCATATCACAGGATCTCTACTTGCCGGTTGCTGGATGTGAAGACCGCGCCTTACGTCACTCACGACAACTTCCTTCCCATGACAGCGTTACAACCTTTGATGTAACGCTGTTACATCATGGATCCAGCGGGATCACACCGATACGGATGTGCCTTTAGTGGATGCTGACGCCCGAAAATTCGAAGAATGGGCTCGCCGCTCACTGAACATTCTGTCCTTCCAAGACTTCGCCCTAGTGGCGCTGCGGGACATAGTCATGCAAACAATACCCGCAGACGATACCCCAGTCTCATTCATTCCATCGCATGGGCCTCATGCAACATCGCACAACTACAGAGTGAAGCTGTGGTGGGGATGGTAGGGCTACGGAGAGACGCTCTGCTCCACCACTCCCTTCTGCCCGTGGAAGACGCCGCGGCACTGCGAGGCCAGCCCGTTGTAGGACAAACAGAACTGTTTGCGCCTGACGCAGTCGCTCGCCTGACGACCGAATTTAGGGATTCCCTCAAGGATAAGTTTATGCAGCAAGCCATCCGCCAGGAGATAGAGAAATCCGTAACAGGGGGCAAGCAGGGCAAACGGCGGGCACCACATGGAAAGCGGCAAAGGTCACAGGCAAAAAAGCCACACGAAGAGGAGACGACCAAGCCGCGCGGTGCAAATCAGAGCATGTAGCAACTACTGTCTAAATCGCACTGCGAGCGGTCATTTCGAACAGCGCAATAACTCTGTACTGACGAACTGGGTTGTCATGCCAACTTTAGCAGTGTTTTACCATGCCGAAGCCCGTCATGATAGAGGACATCATGCAATAAAAGAAAGTTTAGTTCCATAATGTACTCAAACGTTACAGACAGTTGCATATTCATGAGTGTTGCTTGACATGTTTTAAGATTTGACTGTTCGCAACGCGACCATACGCCGTCCAGCCACTCGGATTTCACTACTGTGTAGTGACTGTGTGATTCAGAACTGTTTACGTTTAGAATGAGAACACAAATTAACCGAATCTTACAGTAGTTATATTTTCTTTTCTCCTTGCCGAAATAGGCAGTACAGCTAAAAATCAAACAGAAGGCAAGAGAAAGGACAGAAAAAAAGGGGGAGCATGTAACGAGTTAAGAAAACAGGGCTCCTCACCGCACCATGTGGTACCGACAGGATAGAAACGGCGAGGGGAGAGCAACGTTGATTCGCTAAGTAATTACGAATTCAAATACTCCAGAAATGTTGTCGTTCACGCCCAAAGGAGGTGACGCACGCTTCGCGTGACAGAAAATTCGCGGAACGTAGAAATTCGCGTGACATGGAAAACAAAAATATTTCATGTCGGAACAAAAGACACCCACCTCCGGTTTCACGTCTGTCAAATTGGCAGCACTGCTGGGTTAAAGTAGCTCCAAAATACATTAAAAGTGACGTTTTAAGGAATTAAAACGCATTTTATGTGTTCTTGGAGTTTAACCTAAGCAATGCTGCCAAGCAAATTAACCCTCACCACCAAATATCCCACGATAGTCTTTTGACCGGGGAAAGGTGACTTCTTTAAGCACGAAAATTAATGTGACGTCACCCCCTTTGTGGCAGTTTGATCTAATCTCGTTAGAAGGAGAAATAAACAAGAAACACGTGGTAGTGTTTCATAAACAAGAAACACGTGGTAGTGTTTCATTGATTTTATTTGCGCGCTGAAGTACTGATGGACTTCATTTATCAAATTGGCAGCATTGCTTAGGTTAAACTCCAAGAACACATAAAAATGCGTTTTAATTCCTTAAAACGTCACTTGGACAACATTTGGACAAAATAAGCAGGCCCAAGTTTCGTTAAAAAAAACAAAAAAATCTTTGAATCACAGTGCATATTTTACTTTATTGCATTATTGCTTCATTTATTAGTAAATTTTAAAAAATATAGTTATTATTACAGCCACAGTTTTGAACTCCCGAGACAAGGGTAGGGTATGTAAGGTGGGGCGCTACGGGATGTTTCATCAACGGCGTAAATTTTAATTGCTATTATGGTGACAGATTTTAACTCCTGAGGCCACTCCTATCGTAGCAGATAATCCCTGATGCCACTCGTTAATCCGTGCTCGGAGTTAACGATGTCAACTTGGGAGCAAACCAGCTTGAGCTCTGTAAAGGAGCCTGAGTTAGGGTTTGGTATATAAGGTGGGGCGCTACGGGATGTTTCATATATGGCGTGAAGCACCGGCCCCATAAATGGATGTCAGAATGATTTAAGTTTTCAGAATACAAACATCAGTGAAAAAAAAACTAACTGAGAAAGAAGAGCTTTTAGCCGGGGGACTTTTCACCGAGAGAGTTGGGGGGGGGGGGGGACTTTTCACCGGGGATGGAAAAATGCGGATGCTTTTCGCCGGGGTTGGGGCTTTTCACCGGGGAATTCGAAGACAACGCACAAAGGATATTACCCATGCAGAGCAAGGAACTAACCTACTAACGTAATGCATGCGACATTGAAGGCTACAGAACAGGGGAGCAGACAAGAATGCCCTTTAACTCTGGTGCTGTTGTTTTAATATCCAAGACAAAATGTCACCAGATCTGATCAGACAACACTTGATGTCATCGCCGAAAACGAACACACCTAAGCTTCGCAAACAAAAAAAAAAAGATAAATAAATAAATATTTTTTCCATTTTATTTTACTCATGAATTTCTATAAAATATATTATTTGCAGGGATTGTATTTGATCCAGACGGAGTTACCGGATCAGGTGTTTAATTACATGGCAGCAATGCTTGATAACTTACTCAGGTTCTCCACTGGCTTTACACAAAACATGAACGAAATTGAAGTTATTGAGTAAGTACTAAGTAAATAACTTTATGACTGTGTCGCCTAACTGACACTGCCTCAGTATATAACTAAATAAAGCAGTTATTACCGCACTAATTTTAATGAGCCAGTTATGTGTGAGGATAATGGTAGATGTCACAAATAAAATATAATGTCAAACCACGATTTTTAAAGAAACAAAAAAAGAAAGAAAAAGAAGAACGACTTGGAAGAAAATAAAATAAGAAATGCACACAGGGCGAAAAACTAAGCTAAGATGTTGGAATGGAGCATTTAAGCGGGAAGTTGCACTTTTGTTGAGAGGAAACTGATTTTTAAAGAACGGCCGAAGAAAGTAACTTTTGCGGTGTATATCACCTGCGACCAAGTAGACCTGTTTGATAGCCGGTCAAGCAGTCGGTTGATCAAACAGTGAGGTACAACTGTCCACCCAGTTAAATAGGGATTGTCGTACAGCCCGCCGTGCGCTCGTGGACAGGATGGAATGAGCTTCGAGATTTACTGCCGGTGACAAACTCACTGAATATCCTGGTAGATGGAAGATCCTGGTTCAGTAGTGCATGGTGTTGTGCATGATCGGCTTTTATACATTTATACATCCTTTATAAACAATAATATGATTATGGTATTTAATTATCGATACAACTGTTTTTGAAGGAGTCTGGCGGATGTAGCGGTGGAGGCCACTGGCATCGACCGAGACCTGTACATAAATGAAATCAATGACTACATAGGAGAGACTATTGAAGCGTGGAAATATGCCGCAAGACGTAAGACAGAACTTTAAACATTTAATGCTTAAAGTTTTATATATCGATTCTAATTATAAACACATGGATATTGAAAGCTTTTGATAAAAGAAAAAAATGTATAAAAGTAACTGTATTAGATAAAGTGATGAAACAATACAAAAAAAGTGAATTGTGGGCGATTCCAGATCTAATATATTTCAAAATTAAACAAAATATAGACCAAAATTTTCAAGGAGCTGCTTTATGTCGTTAGTAAACTGTAGCAGGCACTCACTTAATAAGATAACGCATATCGTATCACGTGCCCTTATCTGGTCAACACCCTTTGAAAGGTAGTAAACATATGTCAATTCAGCTTATAAAAGGGAATTTGACCTAATGGGCAAAAACCATCAAGAAAGTATGGTAACAGGGCTAAGATTATATATGCTGTGTCTTCTCAAAGTTTTGTTTTGGTGACAATGTGGTTGTAATATGAAGTATGTTGCTACACCTATCATTTGCATATCCAACCATTATCCAACATATGGCTGTGAATTGCTGATTATCGTGTTCACCCGCATCTTTAATATATGTTCACATGTTTACGATGTGGTAACCACACGGTAGCAATGTGGTTAGCTTTGTATTAGTACATTTAACTCTATAACCATATGGTAGGGTAATGTATGTTAACCATGAAACGCTTATAGCCATATGTCATCATGCGTACGCGATAGTCATCAAATAAACGTTCTTGGACGTAAGGTATTACTTGATAATAATATTTGCACCGCATAATTATAACGTGAATCTGAATTAAATGGGTACTGATTAAACGGCTGTGCTCATTACACTGTCACTAGCGGAGGCACACAGGAACGCTTTTATGACCCTCCCTTATCAGTTTCCAAACCAGCTTCTTTCAATTCAGTATTCTTGGACATATAAAAGAAAGCACCGATATCGGCAAGTGCAATTCGCCGAGAATGACTGCTTTCGCAAATGCCAAGAGTAACGGAAGCGGAGTGACTCCAGGCCATCAGCATGTTAGGGATCGGAACAGCAGAGCAGTGGCAAAGGCTATTTAGTGTTCCCACATCAACCTTACAGCTCGTCTTTTAGAAGGTGGCATGTTCCACCTGCGACGGACCGGTTGCGGGGCGACCGCACGCGATGACGTCAAAGCAAGCTGAGTCATCTCCGCCACTGGTTGGGGACTGCTGTGTAGAATGCAAGTGAAATTCATTCCAGGAAGAAATAACTCATTTTAGCCGCGATATCGCGAACACAATACTAGACGCAATAAACCCAACGTTAAGTCCTTTTTAAAGGCTAGACACCCACGAAATTGCTTGAAGTGGATCACCTTTATATAAACAATAACACCCGATCGTAGTTGGGAGAATTTGAGCGCTTGAAGCAACTAACGTCAACGTTTTGCATTACCGTATAGTGCATATTGTGATAGCATCGCGCAACTGTGGAACATACATAGTCGCATCTTCGCATGCGTATATACGAGCACGCGCCACACGCGCAGTCCCAGTTACACCAAACTCAAGGAAGCACACGGTGCACATTTATTATATTTAACACATGGAAAACATATGAGGTATACATGTTGGCAGCATGGCCAGACGATTTGTGAAAAGTGGCCATGTTTTGCTTTTACGAACAGGAACCAATAAATTGTTTACTAAATGCTTCTGCTAATGGATCTGGTTTTTGCTGGTCGTCAGAGATGCGTTGAAAGGTCCATTTTAACTTAATTTAAAAGTGTTTTTCTGTGCATGATGGGGGCGGATTAGGGCGTGGGATTTGCATAATTTACTCGACTTTATGTTTTGCTAAGTATGTACAAGTTCTTATTATCAACTTAATGCCACTTCCTCCGACACGCATGGTTTGTTAATAAAGATTCCGGGTCTGTAATCTTCCTCGATTTGGAGATAAAACAAGAGGGTAGGGGAGGGGGAGTTAAAATATCCCGAAGAGTGATGTGAAGGGTAAACGGTTACTGCTATACCTAAAGACTATCTCTCAGTTCTTCCCCCTAATTCCCACTTGCAAACATAGTTTGCAAATGGGTATGTTTTGCAAAGATTTCCAGAGTTTATTCCTTCCTTTTTTCCGTCACGGAGGTTTCCAGAAAACTCCTCCTACGCTATTTGACGTAGGACAATGAAATTTGGCACAGAGATAGAGGGTGATGAGATGTCGTGAAATCCGCAATTTTTTTGACCTTGACCTTCAAGGTCAAGGTCAAATTGAGGTCAAAATATTTTTTTTTAAAACCTCTTCCATCACGAAAAAATTACTGGAAATAGCGCTCAAATCCTTGTTTCAACACGTGTACGGTGTCAGTAGGCAGTAACATCATGGATGGAATCTCGACATTCAGTGTCAAGGTCAAGGTCATGTGACTTTTGTATATTGAATTCCTTTAGAGAAAAATTGTCCATTATCTCGAAAACGATTAGAGATAGAGCGATTTTGAGCTTATTTTCGACTCTTTAGACCTAAAAGACGTTACATAAGAGGTACTTCGGTGACCTTGACCTCCGTCAAGGTCAAGGTCAAAAACCGGAAGTTGACCATTATCTCGAAAACGGTTAGAGATAGAGCGATTTTGACCTTATTTTTCAAACCTTTGGGCCTAAAAGACGTTATATAAGAGGTTCCTCGGTGACCTTGACCTCCTTCAACAAGGTCAAGGTAAAAAACCGGAAGTTGACCATTATCTCCAAAGCGGTTAGAGATAGAGCGATTTTGAGCTTATTTTCGACCCTTTGAGCCTAAAAGACTTTATATAAGAGGTACCTCGGTGACCTTGACCTCCTCCGTCATGGTCAAGGTCAAAAACCGGAAGTTGATCATTATCTCGAAAACGGTTAGAGTTTGAGCGGTTTTTGAGCTTATTTTCGACCCTTTGGGCCTAAAAGACGTTATTTATGGGGTACCTCGGTGACCTTGACCTCCTCCGTCAAGGTCAAGGTCAAAAACCGGAAGTTGACCATATCTCGAAAACGGTTCGAGATAGAGCGATTTTGAGCTTATTTTCAACCCTTTGGGCCTAAAAGACGTTATTTATGAGGTACCTCGGTGATCTTGACCTCCTCCGTCATGGTCAAGGTCAAAAACCGGAAGTTGACCATTATCTCGAAAACGGTTAGAGATAGAGCGATTTTGAGCTTACTTTCGACCCTTTGGGCCTAAAAGACGTTATAGAAGAGGTACCTCGGTGATCTTGACCTCCTCCATCATGGTCAAGGTCAAAAACCTGAAGTTGTCCATTATCTGAAAAAAAAAACGGTTAGAAAACTGAATTTGATTATTTGAGATTACATTATATTGACTTCGATGTCCTTGTTCATGATAATAATTCGGAAGCTGACAATTATGTGGAAAGACTGAAAAATGTGTCTTTGACCAGATAGATTGTACCATTGCAAGTGGGTGTCATTTCGCTACGTGTAGCGAAATTCGGTCTAGTTTATTTGGTGATACACTAAACAGATGTTAATTTGGCAGCACTTTTCTTGACAAAAAATCCACTCTTTCCTGACCAAGAACTCCTTCCCATGCCCGGTCGATGTCCTTGGGCATTCTTGTTGAACTGTTTCAGGTGGAATGGCTGGAACACCCATGTTTGTGTTGAACAATGTGGACATGGCCGTGAATCCTTCTGTGTCCATCAGTGAAGAGGAATGGAGGGCTATAATCGATCCACTTATTGAGGAATTAATGTGAAGTTATGTAAAATTAAGAAGGCTTCGATATTTTTTTAGAGAAGACAAACTCTGTTACCCAGTTTCTGCAAAGACATGTGAAAAAAAATGTACAAAAGGCACAAAAATAAAAAATATACAAAAGGCAACCCCAGATTCTGAAAGAAGTAATTAGTGGCAACATTTCACTGTCAAAGCCATTAGGTACCACTTAGCAGTTTAAAAAGTCGCCATAAAATTTGTAGCAATGTTACTTTCGTGCGAAGTCTTTATAAGTTTTTTTTTATTAGTTAGACCTGTCTTACAGGCTGTTTCTTAAATATTAACAAGTTGTAATCTCAGTGGAAAATGCACAATTTTTGTCAAAGCGCTTGTTTTAAATACAGAGTTAGAGATAACTTTCAGTACTTAACAAAATTTTAGAAATTCGATGGCAATTTTTACAAGATAAGACTAAAAAAATAGTCTTGTTTCTCATCCCGTAGGTATGTTATGTATGGAAACTTCGTTGACCCCCAATCGGCTAGTTTCTTGTTTCGTCCACGGAAAGCTTTATCTTAGCAGCCTTAATGCCTTCCGCATAAGAATTTATATTTTCAATTTTTAAAACCTCCAGCCAGCCCTATGATTTTTTAAAATTTTCTACTCACACTTTTATTTGTGGTTTCAGTGACCCGGCCGGGGGAGTGTAAAACAAAGTTATTATCATGGCCTTAGTCCGTTGTAGCGTTGCAGCTTAACAGCTTTCATTTTCAGAGAAGTCCGGCGGCGATATTTCTGCTCCCAAGTGCTTTTAATAATGTTGTTTCGACTCACTTAGTCAAGGACATAAATAAATGACATTTATTCTGACCATCTATGATACAGCCACTCAGGCAAATAATCGTTTAACTATATCATTCGGCGGCTGCTCCATAACTTGTATTCATGAGAAAGGAAGAGCATTACGTTATTCGAAAATTCTGGACAGTAGTTTATTATAAAGGTTCCTACCAACAAGGAGTTTAGGAATAGGCAGTCCCAAATTCTGTGATTTTAATGCAAAATCGTGGCCTTATCGAATCAAGGCTGCTAATTTGGGAGTGTTGCAGTGGCGAATTCTGCGATTTTTATCCAAAATCGTCACCTTATTGAATCAAGGTCTAGCCAACTCTGGGCTGCCCAGAGCTGCAATCCGAAACAGATTCAATTATAGAGCAGAAGCAATTTTAGCGTTTTCTTTTAAAATATATGAATAGTGTATGGCTACAAAGTATTCACAGGCTCGGGTCAAGAGGCCTGTCTGCCGCTTCACGTTTCACTTTACGGTACATACAGAGAAGCAAACGATGCTATCAATCGTGACGGGTTGTCAGGTTTGCACTTTTTTATATTGGCCTTTAGGTGATGGGGTAACTGACCATGATTTTGGATACGAAATTGAACAATTCTCTGGTTCTAGACCCTGCACCCAACCTGCCCCCTCTCCCAAAATTAATAATAATAATTATAATTTCAAATTAAGCGTCTACAAATAAAATAGGGCCTACTGTAATAAATGTCGCTAAAGCATGTCACGTAGAAACAAGTACGTCTCAGGGACGTGGGTAGATCCGAGAAAATTTCCTGATGCGATATTTAGTCACTCTCTGTGCAGCCTGTGAAGGAATACGATACCAAGTTTGAGTGATCTATCACTCTTTGTATGAGTGTGTATTTATTACTCGAACAAGTGGCATGGCGGCTGGGGGTGATACAGAATTTGTTACAGCAGGCTCAGATCACACGATGATGCATTAATGTATTGTATAAAAGAAAACACTGAATCGTTAACAATATTGATTTTAGTAAATTTTAAAAATGATCAGTGATATCATTCTTTCAATCCAAAATTTGCAAAATAATTGCTGTTCAAGCAGTACTTAGCTGAAAAAAATCGAATTTCTTTTCTTAAAATTATGTAATTTTAAAAGTGTTTTTCAAATTCCTTGAAGCCAAATTAGTAGAAAGTTGTTTTAGCCAGGCATGGCGGTCTGTATTTCCCTCGGAGCCTCTTTCTCACTTGTCCTCTACGCAAATCCCAAAGCCATATCCGGCAAATGTGACGCACTTGAGGCCAGGAGCACAGCCGCAACCTATACCCAGTGTTCCTGGCTCGTTGTAAAAGCACATTTCTCCATTGAAGCCGAGTGGCATACATTGTGCCATGGGATGGCGGAAATACCCGAATGACGATCTTCGGTGGTCGCGTCCTTGAAACAATGCACAGCAATGGGTGTCGGGGCAATGATCATCACTAAAACACTGGTTCTGAAATAATAAGAAGAAAAACCTTAAAGTACTTAAATTGTTGCCAAACACAGCACATAGTAAACTATAGGTGTATGACCGTGTCAACATGTATGCAAATGCGGGGCTTTACAATTTGTGTCCATTCTTGATCCCTGTCACATGCACGTGCCATCAAATGCGCTTTTTTTAAAGCACACATTTCATTTCGTGAAAGAACTAGTATAAAAATATCAAGTCTTAAAGTTTAGATTTTGCCCTAAAAACGACGTCGCTGCCACGTTGCGAAAAACGACGTCACCTGAGCCACCGAGAAGCGACGTCATTGTGATGTCGCATAAAAAAAAGAAAAAGGAAAACCGACTTTGCCATGACATCGCTGTCACTAAAACGACCCGAAAGCTATGTCGTTTAGCGGTCGCAAAACGACCAATAAGGACGAAGTTACACGGCGTCTTTATAGAGTCTTTGTAACATCGTAAAATTATCATTATTTCTCCTAACATATGCTTCTCCGGTCGCGAACGTTGTTGAGGAGTTCTTCGCGTAAAAACGAATTGACTTGTTGTATCGAGGTAGACAATGGAATCTCGAAAATCCGACCAAAAAGCGGTCTCGAAATGACGTATATCCAACAAAAAGGTCCAAAAAGGGACATTGAAACGACGTTGTTTTTTGGCTCGCTATCTGACGTCGCTTTATCGTTTGTCGGTAATGAAAGCCATTGTGAAAAAGCATAGAAGAAATTAAAATGTGAGGTGAAAAACGATTTTTGATGGTGCGTTGTATTTTTTTTCCTGTTGGGTTATATTTTGCATGGAAAGTATAAATTTGGCAACAGTGATTGACCTCTACTAATTAATTAAATAATTATTTATTTCCTTATTCAACATAATGAGACGCCATGTTTTGGATGTCTAATTTATACGTTTGAAAGGCGGAGTAGTGACGTGGAACGACCAAAGAACGATGTCGCTACGACGTTACTTAGACGTCGCGAGGACGTCGAATTTCTTACAGAAACCACCTTAAAACGTCATAAATAACAACATTCATGCGACATCACAACAATGTAGGAACAAGGCATCTGGTTGACCAAACAAAATCGGCTGAGCTGGTTTTTAGTTGCCGTTTCTGTAGAATTTCATTATTGCACTGTTTTTATAAGCGCATCCAGTCGTTGCCTCTCTTGTATTTTTTGGGCTAAAATGTAAAACAAATTAAATGCAACCTACTCGGTTTATTCATTGGGTAATTGGACCATTGTGAAAGGATCATGGCAGAAAATGAGGATCGCTTGGGTGTTAACATTCGCCTTACAACTTCACGATATTCTAAAGAAAAGCTCACTGACATAAAGATGAATGAAACATTGCCTAATCAACTACACGATTGTTTGCAGGCATTGCGTAAAGGCAACGGAAAATAGATAAAAATGTCTTTTCACCGATGAAAGCAATGCAAGTCACTTGGGGTGGGGTGTGGAGGGCGGGAGGAGGGTACTGCTGTGAAAATGCTATGGGCCGTAGGAGAAGATTAACGACTTGCAACTTTTTAGATGACTCAAGGAGTAAGCTATAAAAAGTTTATTGAAATCTAAATTGTTTTTACGCTGAATGGAGCTAATCTTTTCAAATATTTTATGAGACATTAGTAGCCTAAGGTTGAAATTATTTCAACAGCAAATTTATAGTAACTGTGACGCTTTATGTAACTAGAACCTCATTTCGCTAGCAAAATATTAAACACTTGACAAAAATTAAAACGCAAAAATACTTCCTTCAATGGGTTATTTCTTGAATGATATATTGCAAACAACACAGCTTGAATACGCCCTATAAGCCGAGTAGTGTTTGGTTTTTGTTGACTTGCGGTTTTATTGACTGACCAGGCTTACGCCGTGTTTCTATTTACGCAGTGAGAGCTCGCACAAAGCTGAGCAACTGTGTGTTCTGTGCTGGTCGTTAAACGCTCCACATTTACTTGTAAATATACACTCTTTTCTCATGGCGTTTTAAACAAGAAAACGAAATCGAAGGCGAAAATAAAAAGTGTCTTACACACGTTCATATCAAATTCTACCTAAGTCCCAAGTTTCGTGGTCCTAGGGCCCGAAGTGCCATTGGAGGAGATGACACAAGAAATCCGATCACTGTCAAGAAAAAGAGATACTAACGGCTGCTGGCACAAATTCAAAAACCCCTTGCCAGCCAAAGGCTTGTCAAGTGTTAATAAAGCTATGCACTTTAAATGATCCTGCCCTTTGGGAAACTTATCCCTGGTATGGGGAAACGAGTCCGTGGCATTTCCGAGAAATAGTAAATAAAACTAATGAATTGATTTCGCCTGGCTAACTTAAAGAACAGCAGTGCAATATTTGCAAACCAGCTGGATCCATTTATGGCAAAATCTCTACAGGGAGTGGTAAGAGAAATCGTAAGATATTCAGAGCTAATGAGTAATAAAAATGATGAAGGAATAACTTGATCAAGTCCTTATAGTTAGTCCGGAATTCGTTATGTTTATGGTGTGGTTTCGCCTAAACCGTTCTGCCGCCACACAGAAAACACGTGCAAAGCATTGCATTGCAACTTTCTAAGTATAAAAATCTTCAGTCAAACGCAACAATCCTACATTTTGTTTGCGATCGGTTCTGATACAAAGCTAAGTGAGAAGCATTTCATGGTGTCAGTTTTGTGATATTTGGTGATATCAATGATCCATTTACATATTAATGATTCATCTGTTAATTACATCAGAAAACTAAAGTTGCTTTTTCATTTGTTCAGTTTTTACATAGTTTATCCTTTTATCAATACGAATAATTAAATTTACAATGTCAATAAATGCTTTATTTCTTTAACTGTAACCTTTTTAAATCAAAACTGTAATAGGTAAAGTCAACCATTCAGCAGTGAATTAACTGAATAAATTAATATTAATACAACACCCGCATGATTTGGTAATATAACATTACCCCTTCCACACCTCCTTCCCTCCCCGCCGTATTATTCTGTCACAGACTTAACATTAAAATTTTTCTATATAATGATTAGAACTATCGATACTATTAATTAAACAAATAACTTCAATAACTATCAATATTCGCGTTCCCGTAAACATTGAAAAATTATTGGCTTGGGAATCGGTCAGTCAGCCTGTACCGTTCACCCAAGTCATGTATTATTACTTCATGTTCACTCGAACTAAGTCAGTATCTGCTAAATATTGACTCATTTTGAGTCAGCATGAAGTATTTTAACCAGTATCAAAATGTAGACCTTTAGATATATGTTTTGTTGCATGGCTTCAGCCGGTTTTTGATTACAAATAACTGCAATATCTATCGATATTTACGTTCCGGTCAACATTGAAAAAAAACTTGAGAATCAACCAATCAGATTACAGCATATACTCAAGTCGTGTAGCAATCATATTTAGCAATCAGATTTAGCTAGAGTTTGAAACAGACGCTAGTAATTCACATGTTGTGGCTAGAATGAGAATAAATTGTTTGTCAGAATTGTCACTATTATGGTGTAAGGTTTATACCAATAGTACATTTTAACGAATAATAAATTGACTTTCAGTCGATTTCCTTGATCAGATTCGCCAACGCGATGTTGGTGAAAATTTCAAGACATTGTTTTGTCAAGACTGACAACTCTGAACTGTATCATTGGCCTTCGTTATAATTCGGATTGCTTGAAAATGTGTTATTTCTAATGGCCTGTCACAAGATTACTGTTTGTCAATATCAACCTCCAGATCTTTGATATCCTTAGTAAATTGGAAGATTACTTTCTAGAATGAGGATCAATTGTTCGCCATTTGTGTGAGACCTGCATTGACAAGACAGCATGAAATCAGACACAGACATTACAGGACTCTTTAACCAATCAATCTATGACGAGAATTCACTTGCTTGAGAAAAGCAGAGGGTGTTGTGAAGACCCCGAGATGCAACCTTTGTTCGCTTTCGTTGAAATGTCACAGCTACTCATGTATGTTCTTCTCGAAAATACTTGGCGAACATCTATTAATCATTTCAGTGGATCGACAGAATTTTCGTAGCCCAAAAATCAGCGATTCTGTGAGATCCACCCAAAAGTTGCAGAGAATCTACAGATATGCTAAGTGAACTAGGGGATCTACAGATTCGCTTAAATTTTCAGCGGATGCACAGATCCACAATTTCTAGACATTTGACATATATAGCTAACAATTGAAACTGTTTGTATTGTTTACACTTAATAATTGACAATTAATATTCTTTTTAATTAATTTTCATCGAACGCGATTGGGGGTTTCCAAATCAAGATTCACATGACTCGATGGGGCATTTATTTACACTAAAGTGACTGGATAAGATATTCACAAATTCTAGATCGTCAGTTATTCACATTATCTGCTGGCGTTCTAGGTATGTTGTTGTTGTTGTTGGTGCATGCTTTTAGCCTGTCCGTGCAGAATCAGTCCTGTTGCATGGGGTACAAGCGTGCAGACGCCTGTTTTTCAAACGGTGGAGCTTGCACGCTTTCCGTGCAGACACAATTTCCCCACCGACTAATTTTTCAGGAAAGAACTTTCCTTCTCGTGCTTTCTGCCCATTAATTGCCCATATTTTGTATTTAATCGATATTTCTCCATGAAAACGAGCGTATTTTTATTGTATATGTAGCGTGTGACACAACTTCGGCACGGTAATCTGCGTGCTTTTGTCCTGCTCGTGATTTTATGAAACAACCACCAAGAAACAACTTCCGCACGGCAGTCTCATGCTTTCATCGTTTCCTTTCAAACGTTGTGTCGTTATATGACAACCAATGAAGACAACGAACCGCGTGCAAACACCCTTGGAAAAATAAAAAAACTGAAAAAATAATTTAATAGTATAACAGAGTGCTGGCACGGCATTCAGTCTAGATTACTTCTACGCGTTTCAAGTAACCGCCAAAGAGAGCTAAACGTGATCGTCAACCCTTTATAAAGTAACTAAAAAAAAAGAAAAGGAAGTCTTAGTAAGAAGTCTCAGTAATACAGCTGCATTGTATCAAGTTCACCATGCCGAAAAAAAGAAAAGGAACAAAAACAAAAACCCTTCCCTTGAGGATTTGCCGGGATGGCGGCCGGTATGATTTCATTCACCTGATGGGAAAGCTGTCCCACTTCTAAAAAAAGAGTACCCTTTTAACCCTGTTCTTAAAAAATCACCACAAATGTTTCCTGTACCCATCAGCAAAGGATTCCTCATGGAAAGTGAGCTGAGTTTCGATTCATAGCCATTCAAAGGATTGCGTTATAATTTGTTTTGTCTAATTCATAAATAGACTTTCTCCACATTTGCCAAGAAGAACCAATTAAAATGCGACTTGTTCATTCTCCAGAGCTCGGGGCAAAATGCTGTATTCTCTAGGTGAAAGTGAAAAGGTAATCAAAAATAGCCCAATTAATTAAAATAGCGGGGGGGGGGGGGGGGGATAGGTTTGCATGGAATAAGAAAAGTACGGACGGGCTATCGGCACGCAAGTGAGGGCGTGTTTTCACTGAATTGGGCAACAGGTCCTTTGCACGGAACAAGAACAGCATGACACAGCACAAGTACGCCACATGCTTAAATAACGAACCAAACATAAGGTCAGTCTGTTTTCAAACAGTGTTGTAGGAATGGGGTTTAATATAAACTTGAATAGGTTTCTGAAACAGTGAGGTTTTACTCTATAAAACAGCTTTGTGTATTCTGACATGCGTGGTTCTTAAGTGTTAGTGACAGGAACCATATTCCCATCTGAGTTTCCAGTTCAAACTTAGCTGCAGCCCACATGACCGTTTATTTTAAACCGCTAATATCTGCAAAGGCCAGGTCCCTTGAGCGAGGGAGAATTCCAGTTTAATAACTGGCTCTGCAAGCAACGCCAGGATTCTGTTACTGGACTTGCTAATAAATTAGTTCATTTATATATATAATTGCAATACTGCTCTAAAATTGCTATAGAAATGATGGCATTTTGCATTTGTCCAGTCACTTTTTGAGTCCACTTACGGGATGTTCCGAGAAGTTCCGCCTCATCAAGTTCGTTTATTGTTTTTTTATGTGCCATAACGTGAGTTGATGAAAGGAGTATATTTTTATGTGTCATAATAAATTCTGCAT
>OX457027.1:21446508-21634008 GCA_949752745.1 Protula sp. h YS-2021 | reverse complement strand
ATATAGATCAAAGAAAATGAAATATTCCAATTTTCCTTTTTACTGACATTTTAAAAAGGTCTTATGATTACTCGGTGGGTTGAAATATGTCCTGTTTCGTTCAGCAAAGATTGTAAAATTACCTCTGACACATACAAAAAATAATGTGTAAAATGAAAACAGATGTTATGCATTAAATGGATTTTTGTTTTTAGACACGTCTCGGAGGACTTTCACGGAAGTAAACAAAGGGGCTGAGCAATAAAAGCCAATTAATAACGCATGAAACATGTAACACACTTCATATGTTATGACCACGCATTGGCAGAAAATATTTTTTCATGTTCATGTGGGATGTGAACAACTCCCTTAATTGGAACAAAATATTTTCAGACCTTTTAAAATTCCGCACGTTTTATTGAAAATGATAAATACTATTGTTTTAGTCATTTCGACTGGAAGTTTTGCTCTTAATTTTTTCTAACATTCCGTCTAACTGCGTCGAAACGGAAAATAGTACTAGATAAAATTTTGCAGAAAGAAAGATTATAGCATCTTGTTGTGCATCCCGGTTTTATTTGTTTGTTTTTGTTTATTGTTTTTTTTAATTTTTTTTTTTA
This sequence comes from Protula sp. h YS-2021, assembly GCA_949752745.1. Lineage (NCBI taxonomy): Eukaryota > Metazoa > Annelida > Polychaeta > Sabellida > Serpulidae > Protula > Protula sp. h YS-2021. Next base: position 21,633,409 of record OX457027.1, on the reverse strand, counting down.
ATTTATGAAAAAATATTTTAAGGCAATTTTCTTGAAAACCGTAAGAGTTGCGGCTTTTGATCAAAATAAGTTATTAGACTACTTTTTCAAGTAGAATATTTTACAAAATTAAATTTTCACATTTGACCTTTTCTCCAAGGTCAAACAATAGCTTTTTCTACAACTTCTCTCCCACCTTCTTCAGATGCTATATAACTAGATAGTGTCTTCCGCTTGTAAAATGAGACATTTTAAGGTTTCAAAGAAAATAAACAAATGAAGTCGGCGGCCTAAGTTGGTAGGGGAGGACAGGCAACGTGCCTAGGGCACATCAGTGAGTTATGTAATGCTCAGAGAAGCGAGCTGCTATAGCAGCATGTCTAGTATGTGGGCATTGGCCTTTAGCCCACACCAACGAGCTGTCTGATGCATAATACCTGTGTACATAAAATGACCTTCCTATTGCGGACACTAGACACACTTTTCCAGACCGAATGTTATTTTTTACTGCTTGAATAACACGTGTACTTCGAACAAAGTGATGGTAGATCTTTGAGGATTATTTCCGTTTATCTGCAATATAACGTCAAGAAGAACGCGCCGCAACAAACATGGCTTAATGTTTGAGAGCTGTTTAATCTCATAAGGCTTGTCAAGTCCTAAGTGGATTATACGTGTTAGTTTCCTTTATTATTCAATGAACTTGTCAGAGAAATTAATTTAATAATGTTATTAATAAAAATTATCAATGAAGACAAAAAGGGAAACGTAATTGTTTAATTCTTGTTGAATGACCTATCAGAAAACTAGGCGGTATAGTGTTTGGGCGGGGGAGGGGGGGGGGCTACTAACTGAAATTTTGCTTTCATAAAAAGGCTATTGTACATTCAATCAAAATAAATTAACTAGCTATAATGTCTGGATAACCATAAAATTCTTTGTTTTTCAATTCATGTTGCCCACTTTTAACTGATAGATCATTCGGATCAGTTCAGCATAAACTCCATGTGGATCCAGCATAAGTTAGTCATTGAAAATAAAATTGTAGAGAATATTTTAAAGTACTGAAATAACCGAAGTCATGCACATGTAGAGGTAACCCTAGATTTACATCAGTTCCGGCGACGACGACGACGACGACGACGACGACGACGACGATGATGATAATGATGATGATGATGATGATGAAAATAATGGTGGTAGTGGTGGTGTTGGTGCTGGTGTTGATGATGGCGATGGTGATGATAATGATGTTGATGTTAATGTTGGCGATGCTGATGATGATGCTGATGATGATGGTGATTATGATGATGATGATGATGATGACAACGATGGTGATGATGATGATGATGATGATGATGATGATGATGATGATGATGATGATGATGATGATGATGATGATGATGATGATGATGATGATGATGAAAAGAACCCTTATATTCTAGACCAGGAGTGATCAAGTGAATCCGTCACTTCAAACTACATTACGTTTTTGTGCACCAGTTGAACGCTAGACAGAGGGAGGTGATGTTAACAAATATCATTACCAGTCAGTGACGTCCCATGAGCGCAAGTAAGGGAAGTTGATGTTTACAAGTATTAATGTGTCAATCAGTGACGCCCCGTGTTACCACATTGTTTTTCACAATGTATTCTACGTATTTACACACTTTATTACAATCATTTCCCATTGATGCAAAGTGTGGTGAAAATATGTTTTTTTCTCATAAAGCATTTAAAAACATGACGATTGTTAAGAATTTAGCAGGAAACCTTGTAAAAAAGCAGTGATTTTTCTGCACCGTCCGATGAATAAAACTGAATGTCATCATTCAAACAATTTAAAATGTTTTGTGACACCTTTCCATCTATCTAAACAAATATTCAGAGGAACATAGTCTCCTTTCAAGCGCTTAGTCATTGCTATTCTAGATTATTCATTGTGCGGAATTCGACGTCATATGCATACGTCATGGTTCGAGTTTTTATATTCTTCTAGTAGGAATTACTTCCTGGCTCGATCCGATGCACCATTTAAACATTTTAATTTCATTATATTTGTATTATAGTTGACGAATGTATTAAATTTTATGACGATATTTTAAAAAGTGTAGGGAATTAGCGTTGAAACTCTTAGCGATTATTACTGTGTGGGTAGTTGGAGCTATGCAATATATTGCTATCATTTGCTGTATAGAAAAGGGTGCCAAAGCTCAAAATATCAAGCATCTCTAAAAAGAATGAAAGATTACTAATCTGTTTTGTGAATTCAGTGAAAAAGGAAATAGGAAAAAGTTTTACTAATGAAGCAAAAACGTGCATTCTGAACTTGCTGTGGTCAATTATAAAACATTATCAAATTACGGTACACACTGTTACTATGGTAACATTAAGTGAGATTACAAGGCACATTCAGCTTATTCAGCCAAGAAATTTCGAAAAAAATACAAATGCATAGCCGGGCATTCCTGAGTAATCATATCAAACGAAAAAACTACAGCACCGATTTGTGAGAATCTCTAAGTAAATGGACCGAAAAGTAATTAATGAATTAAACATTTGAAATTATATTTGTATATCTATGTAACTGATTCAAAAGGTTAACAGAGAGAACTAACAGCAGAAAAATCAAAATAAATTTTGCTGAAAAAGCGATGTCAAGAATTTTTTAAATCGGATACAAAATTGCGGTTTTTTTGAAGCACCATGGAGTTTAAGTAATTACTCAAATAAAAACTGTTAAGAAAGATGTTGTTTTCTGTGTATTTTACATTTGCACTCTTGCTTAAAGAAATGTTGATCAAAGAAAACGATATTAACATTTAAAAAGGCGTCTTGTAATTGCTGGGCGGGACGAACTATGTCCTGCTTCGTTCAGCAAAGATTCTAAAATTACTTCTGAAACATATGAAAAATAATGTGTAAAATAAAGACAGATGTTATATATTAAATGAATTTTTGTTTGAAAGACACCTCTTTTAGGACTCTCGCAATGAAGTGAATGAAGGGCTAACCAATAAATCAATGAATAAAGCACGAGACATGTGAAACAAACTTCCTATGTTATGACCATTAATTGGCAGAAAATATCTTCTCAATTTCAGGTGTGATGGACAAGTCATGTTGATTTGTAATTCAAACAAAATATTTCAGACCCTTTAATTAACAAGTGGCAAGTCAAAGACTTGCAAAGAATATATTGAAGTTGTACGCAATCAATGTTTCGGACCGTTTTTTCCTTTTTACTGTTCATCTTTACTAGTCCTTTGACCATACTGGCCCTAGGACTCCCAAATTTCATACATAAATATAGTATTTGGTCTGACGTTGTGTACTTCACGTTTTCTTTTTGCCTCTGTTTTCATTTTCATGGTCAAATCGTGAATAAAAACCGTTACTCCCACTTGCAAACTTAGTTTGCAACTCAGTATGAGTATGTAGTTTTTCTGGAAGTTAGTGCCCTTTTTCACTTTTCTTTTCTTTTCTTCCGTTGGGTGGTTTCCAGAAAACTCCTCCTGTATTATTTGACGGAAGAGGAAATTCAGCATACATGTACAGGATGACAAATCTCGGTGAATTCGCAATGTTTTTTACCTCAGCGGTCAAGGTCAAGGTCAATCAAAATTTTTTTTCCTGTAAAATGGAGGAGAAAACTCCTCCTAGCGTTTAAGTCAGCGGAGCGTCATGTTTGATACACACATAGACGATCAAAAGGTTTCATTGAAACCGCAAATAGTGTTGATACCAACCTCTAAGATCAAGGTCAAAGTGTGGTCAAAATACTTTTAAACGCACATTTATCGCGATAAGTCGCTACCAAATGCGCTAAAATACTAGTTTGAATACATAAACGTATTCAGTACGGGTAAACCCTGGATCCTGAATCTTGATCTTGAGCGTCAAGGTCAAAGGTCACATGACCTCGGATGCCGTTAATGACAGGACGATCTTTCTCAAAAACGGTAGAAATATAGCGATGTTAAGTTCATCTCCGAAGCTTTGGATCTAAACAACGTTACATAAGAGTCATATCTGTTGACGTGACCTTCTCGGTCAAGGTCAAAAATCGGAATTTGACCACTATCTCGAAATCGTTTAGAAAAATAGCGATTTTATGCTCGCTTTCGACCCATTGTTTACAAACAACTTTACATAGGAGGTACCTCGGTGACTTCAGTCAAGGTCGAGGTCAAAAACCCTGAAGGTAACCATTTTCTTGAAAATTGTCAGAACTCCTTTTTACTCCTTTGGCCTAAAATTATTACGTAACAGGTACCTCGCTCACCTTGACCTTCTTGATCACAGTCACAGTCAAAAACCGAAATATGACCATTATCTCGAAAACGGTTAGGGATAGAGCAATTTTGGGCTCATTTTCGACCTTTTGTTGAAAACAATGACAAAGAATGGGTCTGGGTGACTTTGAAATACAAACGTTTTCTTTTGTGTTTCCTGAAAGTGGGTCATTCCGTTATCCAACGGAATTCAGTCTAGTTTTTTATCGAAAAAATACAGCGCGTTAGGGCCACATCAGCATTTATACAAGCTTGCCAACAGCCACACTGTGCATTACATAAATGATGTGTTCTTTATTTGCATAAGCAAAAACGCTGATCATAGTCAAATGCTTTCGTTAGTTTGTAAGAGCGACATGTAGATCCATAATCTTACCTGATCATTTTAAGTACAATAGGTATTCGTATAGATCATCAGCTTCAGTTACGTACTATTATTAGTGGGGGGAGTGTGAATTTCGTTTCACAGAGTAAGTAGCAAAGCGATGCTTTTACTAAAAAGGTTTCGAACTGGCCAAAAAATTTCTTAGAAAGGTTTAGGAATGTGTAAAAACATTGTTATGGCTGCAAAGAAAAAGCAAAGTGTAATCAGGCTGAAAAGTTCTTAAATTTCTACTCTGGAGAGAGAAAGTGATTTTCGAAATATTATGTATGGCCAAATGTTTAATATTCCACCTTTAAGAAATAGGTTCTAGTTTTCTATTGGTTTCTATGCAATAATAACCTAGATCATTCACAGACCTCACTAATATGGGCACCAGACGCATTTTTGCAGAACGAATTGTAGGTTTTACTGTTTAATTAACCCGTGTAACGGGCTACTTAGAATACCAACAACATCTCATTCAGTAAACCAATCAAGCCATTATTGCATACAGTGATTAATCAGGACACCTTTCTAATTCCGGCAAAATTTTGTCAGTCCTAACCTGCTCGAGCTAACTAGGTATTATTGTATAGTAATTCTTCGATATTTTATTATGTGTAAAAAGAGCATTTCTACACACATCGCTCTCAGAGTCTTGTGCTTTCTTATTGAAAGTAAAACTTCCAAAATTAAATAAGACCATGTAGCATCCAAACATAACAACACATAAAAAGTGTTATCACAGTTGACATGAGGACATATTGAATAAAAAAACTGTGTAAAACCGTCCCAATGCCATTAGTAAAAATAAAGATGTCAGCTTTATTTAAAATTATTTACTGCGATATATTTATGTAATCAATGCTGTATTCATAATATAAATGGATAACCCTCTCGAAGGAAGAACGGTTTCAAATGATAAAATGACGTTAAAACTGACATTTACTGGAAAGACCCTTTTAGCAATAGTGTGTGTTAAAAAAAATGCAACTGCTTAAAACAGACGTTAAGCAAATCTATATAAAAGTAGTTTAAATAAAAGCACCAAGAAGAAAGCTGCTTTTCACCGACCTTGAGGGCACACCTATAAAAAAATAATGTTTAAAAGATCCTCACTTTATATGTTTCAATATTTTAGCTATAGGTATCAGCTGTATAGTGACATGCTTCACTGTGATAATAAAGAAGTCGAGAATATATAACGGTTTTCTTATATTTTGCACAGAGTAGTTTTTACTTTTGTCGACCAATTTATAAATATTTATTTTATTCAATAAAGCAATGCATAACATCAAAGCCTGATCTCTGTAACGTAATAAAAAAAGCGATTGTAATGACTGGAATTATTGCTTTTTACAGTCGCCTTTCACATAATTCAATAAATCCCACTTAATATTTGTGTTATGCATCGTGAAATAAATGCGCTTTAGCCCAAGTTGTTATCAAATTAAGAGGAAGCGCGTTATTGGCATAGCAAGTAACTTATCAAAAAATGTTATAATGTACAGTTATTACCTGTAAAAATGCGTCTGCAATTCTTTCATCTGTTAATCGAAGGTGAGTTGAGTAGTCATCCGCTGTACTGCTCGTTCCGCTTGGTCCTCTTTTTCCTATAAAGTAAACGTGATCATTTGCAAAGTTCTTCCTTTGACCCCTTGGTACCACGATAGGGTTATTAGGCCTTGCCATCACGCAGCAAAAATGTCCTAATGATATAATAATACAACAAAGAAGTGCATATGTCCCAGCTGATCCCATTTTAGCGTAGAAAAGACGAACAAGCGCGTTTTCAGTATAAACACTTTGATTAGTATTATAAGTTTTAAATTATCCAGTTGATTTTTTTCCTTTTCTGTATGTTCACTCTGCTGGATTGTATTTTAAAGTTTAAAACATTATTTTCAATAATTTAAATGCATTTAACTCGTTTCATTTGATGCTTTGAGTGATATCTAGTTTCTCTATTTTGCTGATCTGATCGTGAGGAAAGTCTTAACATGAAGTTCTGATTCTTTGTGTTATGCAGTTTTATCCAAAATAACCCCCAAGAAGTTCTTCTGCAGTGTTTCAAGATACCCTCCCCGACCGACTCCTGCACAGTATATGGTTATTGCTTGATAATGATCAGCGAAGTGTTACTATTAGGTGCGTCTCAATCTTTCGTGTGGCTATGATGTCAACAAATGCATTTGCTTAGCACATAACTTTCCTGTTATTGTTATCCAGTTATGTCATGCTGTCGAAGTAGAGTTTGTGCAACGAATTCCTAAAATTATCACCTCTCTTCCGCCCTATTAGCATAACAACGAAAATGATTGTGTTTAAAAGCCGTCTGACTATTGCAAGAATAGTTTTTTCTGGTCAAAAAATTGCGTAGGAGATATGAAATTGATTTGATGGGACAATGTCAATGAGGTGTAGGGTTTTCGACAAACAATGACCATTCTATGTTAAGTATGTGGCGACTGGAGCGTGAAAATGCACCCGAATCTTGCTTGTTATTTGATTACGTCCGGATGCGAATTATTCCAAAGCAATGAAAATTGACATTACTGTTGATTCCAATGCCTGCGTCTGATACAAAATCCTAACAATAGGCTCTATGCCTAAATAGCCGCAATTATTCATCATTGTCTTCTAATCGAGCATTAGTTATTCTTCTTTGCCGGAATATGGGGTTGGCATGAGCAACCAGACACAAGCTTAGGTGTAGGAGTTTTTTGCTCCCATTGAAATTTACCAGTTCATTCCTAGAAACAAATGTGCATATCAACATGTTTACAGCTAAACGTAATAGAATGCTTATACACATGCCATTATTTTCATCCACATTTGACGTCTATGTTATGTTCGTATAGGAGCCAAGTTTGTTTAGAAACTGTACTAACTTTTCTTATTCAAACGAAACATGTGCTATTTATTATGAGAATTTTTGCGTCAATAAATTATTCAGACCACATTAACTTTGGTAAACATTCTAATATTTGAGCTTTTTTATTGCGTATTTAATCGGTTTTACCAAAGAAATCAAATATTAAATTAATGACAATTCACCAGGTTTCTCATTGTCGAGTGCATTTTTAAACATAGTGAAAAAGAACTTTTGCAAACATTATTTTATAGGAGTCCACAGGTGTGAGAAGATTTTTTTTCTGTTTTATCTTTAACAGATTGTTTTTCCAAATTCAATTTTAAAATAGATGCATTTTCTAAGTCATGTGGCCAAAACTAAGATTCTGTTTATATTTATACGCGTATTGCCAATAAAAACATCCAGAAAACTGAAACAGAAAACAGATAACCGGTTGGTTATGAACGCTTTGAAGTTGCTCAGTAATTTGAAAGCAATAACATTAATGATATACAAAAAGAAAGAAAATATTTCATAGCGTGATCTTTGAAAAGAGAGATGCAAGAATCATGCAGTTCTTCTTCCAACTCAAATCAAATTCTAAAGAATATGGTACTATGTTTGATAACAAACTCGTGTTACAATAACCAAAGCGGTGGACATTTTCGATTTTAAAAATTTACTTAATTAACATAGAAAACTACAGTATCGTTCTCTACAGATTAACACACAAGATAGCAATTGTTTATAAATGTAATTTGTAGACGAATGTAATTTATAATCACGAAAGTACAAACGATATTAAATACGAGTGGCGCAGTCAACACTACCCTACTAATCCTTAAGAATGCGATCTATAGACAAGTTGATCACGAAGGCATAGACGATGCCGAATACGAATGGTGCATGCTACATCATAATATTAATCTTGAAAATGTTATTTATAGACAAGGTGATCACAAACGCACAAATGATACCGAATATGAATGATGTAGACCACACCACACTGTTAATGCTGAAAAATGTCATTTCTACATAAGGTGATCACGAAAGCACAAACAATATTGAATACGAACGATGTAGGCCACACCACATTGCTGCCAGACACTGACAAATATCCTTCTCCTTTCTATATGTTACCTAAATGGCCGTTAAAATTTCGTTGTGTATTTAAAAACCTGCCAGTCTCTGGGGAAGGGTCAAGACCGTGTGTTACTTTCAAAATCTTAATACATTTGAATGATCGTAGATTTAATCATTCTTTAACAATTTATTTATAGTATATTTATCTATACGATTATCTTGATTGTGGTTCTAGGTAGAAATCAAGCTACTCGACATCCAAAAGGGGAGTGACCTAATTCAATTTACCAGTGTTCCATCACTGGCACCAAAATATGTCATTTGTTTTAAAAAGAGGATGGCAGAAAAGCTCAATGGGCGTTAATTAGTAGGAAGATTCCATTCACACACTCAGGGACTGGTAACATATATAGTTCTTCGTATTCATGGTCGATAAATGATTAAAACTGTTGCATTCGCTTCGCTAAGATTTTTGTCATTATTGTTTCACTAAAGTTTGGTATATTACAAACATCACGATATAAAAAAAGATTTTCTGGAAAAAATCGACAATTTTTTTTAACAATGAACTTTTAGCAAACCAGTTTTAACTCTACAGATCTATTGTTTTATATTTGTTCTTCTTTATGTGTCAAATAGTTAAAAAAAAATAGCTATACAATTTTTTATATATTTTGATGTAATCACTTCTTATGATGGACAAACTAGTTACTAAATTAAAAGTTCTGAAAAAATGTTTCCTTTCCTTCTAACATGCGCGTAGCTCGTAGTTTGTAGTTTGATTATGAGCCATGTGAACAACAAACAGGCAATGGTTGTTTGTATAATGGAAACCCAGCGCCGTTTCCAATTTTATATAATTAGAGACAGTAATTTACAGTAAAAACTCAGCCGCTTTACTAATTGTGCTGGGGTTTCATTGCAATGTTTTGAGTTTGCTTCATGTAAGAGGTGATTTCTGCTTGCATGAAAGCATCTTGCAGCATTGTACCAGCTAATGACAGACAGTGTTTTTCGAACAAATTGTCTCGGTTAGCTCACAGCACAAATAACAGAAAATTTGCTTCAGAGCTACAGAGGCTTCAAAGAAACGCAGTACCCCTCAACCTTTATTATGTTAACTTACTGTCTGTAAAAATACAACTTATCAAGACAGAGCAAATCGAAGCTGCAATATGACCACCAGAGTCAATGGGCTTGGATTTATACAGCTGGTAACTCAGAATCACTGACACGTGAAGTTCCTTTTCAACTGTAGTTAAAAGTTTCTCGGAACCTGGTGGTGACATGACGTGCCTCTTTTCAGTTTTTTATAAATTGAAATAAGTTACTGTTACCTTATTTATTTGTTGCCTGAGTTGAAAGTAACTCAGACTGAGAGAACCCCTTGCTTTGTCTACATTTGACGTCAATGTTAAGCCAACTGTTTAAATGCACTACTTATCCATAAAGGTCACTGAGCTTTATACGACCGTGAACAGAGAGAAATATATTCTGTAATAATTCAACATTTACAGTTTTTTTAATTTCTCAATAAACATCCCCTTTCGCAGAGCTAGCTGACAATGTCGCACTTTAAATAACAATTGATATCACGTTTCAAATTCATTAAAAACCTTTGATCTACCTAAATCACGTGATGCACCCAACATATAAAGAGCTAAAAATAATAAATTAAAAATGTGACAAACTAATAACAGTTTTTTATGTTAAAACGCAAAAGGCAAATTTATTCATTTTGTCGTTGAATCATGAGTTTTCCAATGTACAAATTTAAAAAAGAGTACACATTTCTATCTTCAACCTCCCCGATCATATTCAAAGAATTCACACAGTCTGGTGCTATTTGAGTGCGTAATATTATTCATTACGGGGCAGAATTGTTACTCCGGGTTATTGATATCACACTTTAGACAATTTTTCCCTATGTACTGGATTTGTCGTTGGCCCTTCAGTCTGCTTTATCAGAACAAATGATAAAGCTAGCTGTGATATAAATTATTTTAACAGTACATATACAAAACTAAAATTCATCTCCTTCATATCATGTTAATTAAGATGGTTGAAGCTTGTGTTATGGAACAAACAGGACTAACAAGATATTTTTACAACATATAATGTACTCTTTATTTTCTATAAATTCAAAAACTTGATCTATGTTTTAGCCAATAATAATGAATAAATATATAATAAGAATTTTCTAATCTTCCTGTCAAATATTAAAATTAACGAAACATTATTACAGCCCCTGACAGAGTAATATATAGTCCCGCAAATTAAATGGAAATCGTCCCTATTAAAAACAAAAAATCCGTATATATGTTTTCAAATATAACTTATTTCGTATTTTTATTAATTTGTATTTAAAACAGATATGCAGCATAATGAAAAATCTAAAACACAAAAGAGGCTTCACTGCAAAGACATACAACCAAGATTTATGTTCAAAAGACAGACTTAAGAATAGGTACTGGACTTTCGTATTTAAAAGCATGAAGTACATTCAAACACTTTAAAATAAAATAATGTCACTTGCTTCTTGACAGAGAGACTTATATCACTTGAAGTACTTCGCAGCAATTAGGTTTATGACATCGCTTACCAGAATGACCAGAGAATGTATATGTACATTTTATGGAGTAATTAACTGATTTGTTTGTAGTAAGACTGTGAAAACAAACAATATTTTTCTTGTATAGTATGACGTTCAGCTTCAACGCGAGGCAACGTAATTTCCAAGGGTTGGAGATAACTAAGCCTGAAGACCAATTAAACTTTAAAAACAACCAGGTCACGGCTGAAGGACGCCCAGATATGCACTATAAACTCACAATAATGCCTCAAAATTTACAGCTGAGACATCTTTCGCTAGTATTATCAGGAATTCCGAAAGTACCCTTATCCAAGTGGAAAATTGTTGCCCTATGATGTCATTTTTTCGTCTTGTGACGTCATGAAGATATCAAAGGTGAATATCTCATAAATAGTACCCTTATAGCTCCGGAATAAAATATAGCATTGGTCTGCTTTCTGCAAAAAAAATCTGTGGTCCTACCTTTAGTACGACGCTATGGTGTTATTATGACGTCATTTATCCATTTTCACAGTTATAATGCCTATTTTAAGTTTATTTAATAAAAATATTTTAAACGACAATAACTACAAGAAATTTAAAATAAAGTGCCATTGCAAATTCTCAATACCATTTTTTTCAACCCATCCAGCCTCATTAATTTTTTTCACCAGTTTTAAAGCTTTCGAGCTTAAGCTTAACTTAAGCGCAACACGCTGAAAAATTTAACTGTTTCGCACGCGGACCGGTTAATTATTAAAGCTAAGTTTGTTCAATAACGTAAGCAAGCATGTTAATAAGGCCACAATGGTTGTCCAGAAGAAGATTTTATTGCAGATGCATCCAGGCTAACTGTATTGTGAAAAGTTTTATTCAAATGCTATGCGTGAATGTCAGCACGTACAAGATTGTCTACAAGAAAATAGTGTACAAGATAACTCAGCGGATTTTAGAGGGCTGTCTGTTTTTTTTGGCTCGTTGAACTTGAAAGATTTCAAATTCAAGCAAGGACAGGTTTTAAATATATTTATTTATTAATATATATAACGGAGATACTCCATAGCACATGTGCAACAGTGCAATAGTGCTGCACTGCTGAAAAAATTTCATGACTTATCGCTTATCAATTATGTCATTAACTTTTCCAAGACTGAAACATTTGATCGTTGGTGTGGATTCACTATGACCTTATCGAGCAAACAATATGTGGGAGTGTTGCGAAAAACTTACTGTCTGATGTTCGTTTGTAGTTTCTAATTGCACCGTGTTGTGCAATTAGTATTCCATAAAAAGGCAAGAAAAACTAGTCATAAAATTAATGAATAGAGAATAACTATTTGTGGTTAAACCTTGCCAAATGATTTAACACAATAAAGTTATATTTTTTTGCTCAAAGGATGGAATTTTGTCAGAGGCAGTTCTGGTGTATGTTGTTGATTTCGCATGGCAACAGCGTATCAAATTTTTTATGTAGCGTGCCACAGAAGCAAAGCCTATTCTACAAGAACAACATACATGTGTGTATCAGATCACGTGTCAGAGCGTAAATAGTACGAGTGACAGCAAATCACAACCAATCACATTCACTGCAGGTTCAGTTACATGTTCATTGCCATTTTAAACAATCCTAAATTATCATAAATAACACATGTGAACTGCTACAGCAAGCATGAAAAGGTATCCATACATTTCAAAAACTGTTTCTTTCTCAGTCCTGAAATCCATCTTAAAACAGCAAGATTCAAAGATACCACATTTCTTCTCGGGGGGGGGGGGAGTTAAATCAGCCGCTATTATTTTGAAGAATTTATTATTTTCTTGACACTTGGCATGTGTCACATTTCATCATGTCCCCTGCTGGTGCATTGAAGGTGGCATTTGAAGGTGCCATTGTAAACACTTAATGTCTCAACACGATTTACTGTCAATTAATTGTTATCGCGCAACCTTGGCCTTATAGAAACTAGATTTCAGGTTGCTATTCATTGGATTGATTTTAATTCTCAACCTTCTTTACTCCTTCATATTTAGTTATTCTTTGTTCCGTTTGTCGTTGTTTTATGGCGTTTTAAAATTCGTCGTAGCTACCAGTGGGTTTGTTCTTCACCCAGGTTTTAGCTGATTTAAAATGGGAATGCTTGTCGATAAGGTCGTGGATAGTCATTTAAAATATGCTCTTCTGTACAGTTGTTTTAGCTTATGCACCTGTAAATGTTTAAAATATCATGCACAAAAGCAATGCCTTTCGATCTTTCCATTGAACCTTTTGTGGGTAACAATCATATCCCCTTGCACAATGGCCAAATTTGCTTATATGTAAACAAACCTGCTACACTTTGAGGATAATGAGATATATCAGACAAACAGTTATACATATGACACATTCACATGTCAAGTTTGTTAGGGATCGTAAATGAAACTACCTGTTAGCTGTTTGAATCAAAAATTAAAATCGAATAGACTACCCATTAGAATTTTTGGACATATATGTAACCACAAAAGAAAGTTTGCATCTAAAAATGATAAGTTTTTAAAGAGTAAATTGTTTTTGCAAGAAATTTTGACCTGTAGAATTTAAACCAATTTTACACCATATACTGTCAACAGCGTATCAAACTTTTTATATAGCGTGCCACAGAAGCAAAGCCTATTCTACAAGAACAACATACATGTGTGTATCAGATCACGTGTCAGAGCGTAAATGGTACGAATGACGACAAATCACAACCAATCACAGTCAGTGCAGATTCATTAAATTATCATAAATAACACATGTGAACTGCTACAGCAAGCATGAAAAAGTATCCATACATTTCAAAAACTGTTTCTTTCTCAGTCCTGAAATCCATCTTAAAACAGCAAGATCCAAAGATACCACATTTCTTCTCGGGGCGGGGGGGGGGGGGGAGTTAAATCAGCCGCTATTATTTTGAAGAATTTATTATTTTCTTGACACTTGGCATGTGTCACATTTCATCATGTCCCCTGCTGGTGCATTGAAGGTGGCATTTGAAGGTGCCATTGTAAACACTTAATGTCTCAACACGATTTACTGTCAATTAATTGTTATCGCGCAACCTTGGCCTTATAGAAACTAGATTTCAGGTTGCTATTCATTGGATTGATTTTAATTCTCAACCTTCTTTACTCCTTCATATTTAGTTATTCTTTGTTCCGTTTGTCGTTGTTTTATGGCGTTTTAAAATTCGTCGTAGCTACCAGTGGGTTTGTTCTTCACCCAGGTTTTAGCTGATTTAAAATGGGAATGCTTGTCGATAAGGTCGTGGATAGTCATTTAAAATATGCTCTTCTGTACAGTTGTTTTAGCTTATGCACCTGTAAATGTTTAAAATATCATGCACAAAAGCAATGCCTTTCGATCTTTCCATTGAACCTTTTGTGGGTAACAATCATATCCCCTTGCACAATGGCCAGATTTGCTTATATGTAAACAAACCTGCTACACTTTGAGGATAATGAGATATATCAGACAAACAGTTATACATATGACACATTCACATGTCAAGTTTGTTAGGGATCGTAAATGAAACTACCTGTTAGCTGTTTGAATCAAAAATTAAAATCGAATAGACTACCCATTAGAATTTTTGGACATATATGTAACCACAAAAGAAAGTTTGCACCTAAAAATGATAAGTTTTTAAAGAGTAAATTGTTTTTGCAAGAAATTTTGACCTGTAGAATTTAAACCAATTTTACACCATATACTGTCAACAGCGTATCAAACTTTTTATATAGCGTGCCACAGAAGCAAAGCCTATTCTACAAGAACAACATACATGTGTGTATCAGATCACGTGTCAGAGCGTAAATGGTACGAATGACGACAAATCACAACCAATCACAGTCAGTGCAGATTCATTAAATTATCATAAATAACACATGTGAACTGCTACAGCAAGCATGAAAAAGTATGCATACATTTCAAAAACTGTTTCTTTCTCAGTCCTGAAATCCATCTTAAAACAGCAAGATCCAAAGATACCACATTTCTTCTCGGGGGGGGGGGGGAGTTAAATCAGCCGCTATTATTTTGAAGAATTTATTATTTTCTTGACGCTTGGCATGTGTCACATTTCATCATGTCCCCTGCTGGTGCATTGAAGGTGGCATTTGAAGGTGCCATTGTAAACACTGAATGTCTCAACACGATTTACTGTCAATTAATTGTTATCGCGCAACCTTGGCCTTATAGAAACTAGATTTCAGGTTGCTATTCATTGGATTGATTTTAATTCTCAACCTTCTTTACTCCTTCATATTTAGTTATTCTTTGTTCCGTTTGTCGTTGTTTTATGGCGTTTTAAAATTCGTCGTAGCTACCAGTGGGTTTGTTCTTCACCCAGGTTTTAGCTGATTTAAAATGGGAATGCTTGTCGATAAGGTCGTGGATAGTCATTTAAAATATGCTCTTCTGTACAGTTGTTTTAGCTTATGCACCTGTAAATGTTTAAAATATCATGCACAAAAGCAATGCCTTTCGATCTTTCCATTGAACCTTTTGTGGGTAACAATCATATCCCCTTGCACAATGGCCAGATTTGCTTATATGTAAACAAACCTGCTACACTTTGAGGATAATGAGATATATCAGACAAACAGTTATACATATGACACATTCACATGTCAAGTTTGTTGGGGATCGTAAATGATACTACCTGTTAGCTGTTTGAATCAAAAATTAAAATCGAATAGACTACCCATTAGAATTTTTGGACATATATGTAACCACAAAAGAAAGTTTGCACCTAAAAATGATAAGTTTTTAAAGAGTAAATTGTTTTTGCAAGAAATTTTGACCTGTAGAATTTAAACCAATTTTACACCATATACTGTCAACAGCGTATCAAACTTTTTATATAGCGTGCCACAGAAGCAAAGCCTATTCTACAAGAACAACATACATGTGTGTATCAGATCACGTGTCAGAGCGTAAATGGTACGAATGACGACAAATCACAACCAATCACAGTCAGTGCAGATTCATTAAATTATCATAAATAACACATGTGAACTGCTACAGCAAGCATGAAAAAGTATGCATACATTTCAAAAACTGTTTCTTTCTCAGACCTGAAATCCATCTTAAAACAGCAAGATCCAAAGATACCACATTTCTTCTCGGGGGGGGGGGGAGTTAAATTAGCCGCTATTATTTTGAAGAATTTATTATTTTCTTGACACTTGGCATGTGTCACATTTCATCATGTCCCCTGCTGGTGCACTGAAGGTGGCATTTGAAGGTGCCATTGTAAACACTTAATGTCTCAACACGATCAACACGGCATCTTAATTAGGGTTTTGATATAAGGCCCATTAACCAATGTCAGTCCATATCCTTCCAGTCTTTCTCCCGGTTGAGCTTCTTAAGCATAGCAAGTACTTAGCTACACTTGTGTATGTAGCGAATTAGTAAGAGGGAGAGCTGGTTAAGATACCACAAAACTCTCGTAGCCAAGCCATGTGCAGGTGCTTCAATACAAGCGGTGACTTGATATTTCAAATGCAGTATAACTTGCTTAACAGCTGCACAGGCATTAGCATGCCACAGGATGCATCCATGATGGACTTCAAAGCGATCACCCTCTCGCCACCACTAATCATTGTATCAAGATAATGTACCTTCATGGACAGTTTTGACCTACGAAAATGATCGTAGCGGAGACATCCGGAAGACAAACAGCCGGATAACAATGTCAAAAGGTCAATGTATGCCTCCGTGAAAACGGAGTCCGTGCGCATCGACTGCACATCAGAATAAGCTTGAATGACTCAAAGCACGAAATCAAATGCGCAATCATTATGCGGAATCATAATCAAAAGAGGCATTTAGAGAATGTGTAATTGATTCATTTTAGTGACAAAGCTATTGTACCAACTGCACCTAGCAGATGGGTGCTAACGTTTATCGAGACGCATTTTCAAGTGGTATGCCCCTGTGTGGGCTAATCAATTCGATCGCATTGGTGCTGATGGGATAATAGTTTGTGACGCCATACAATTTAGAATGCGCTCACAACTGCTCATTTTCAATGACAATTTGTGTTTTACGTCAAACAAACGGTTTGCACTCACGTTACAAAGCGAGACTGTAAAACGCAAAAATTTTGTAAAAAATTTGTGAAAATGTAAGACGTGTTTTGCTCCAATTTCAACTTGAGCTGCAGAAATAACGGTGTGATGATTTTGCATTAGTTGAAACAGATTATGCTACTGTGCTGAAAGTGCCAAAAGAATTAATCCATTTTAATGACTAAAAAAATTCTGTTTTAAAGTTTCTTTTGTCTTTCAATATGTTTGAAAGTTATATCTTTGGCTTTGTTTATCAGGCGGGGTCTTGTTTCAATTTTAGTAGGTTGTTGTTTCATTAAAACTCGGGGGTTTCATTAACGTTCCCCTTTGCTGCAACAAATAAACAATATAGGACATACCCAATGTAATTCTATTTCATAAAACATGTTATCTAAGTGCCATACTTAGATAAAAGCAAAGACAAGTATTATTAAATTAAGAGTACCTGCGATTTTTTCTGGTAAAGTAAGAGACAGATAGATAGATAGGTGAGTAGGTAGGTAGGTAGTTAGATAGATAGATAGATAGATAGATAGATAGATAGATAGATAGATAGATAGATAGATAGATAGATAGATAGATAGATAGATAGATTCACTACTTGCAGGTGCAGAGTACATGAATTACAAATGATGTAACACACTAAATACGATCTATTTATCTTGGTTCATGGAGTTTAAACGGCAAGTAGCACAATGAGAGCTTCGTTGATTGCGAACACGCCCTTGACACAAACACCCTTCATAACTCTTCATAACACAGCAGTTGTTCAAATATCAAATACGTAATAATTAGCTGTCTAAATTCATTATTCGTGTCAAAAAATACGCAGTTCGAGTTGCCTAACACTTTGGATTAGTTTAACACTTCATTGCACTGTTGCTGTACAATATAATGGGGCGAAATGTCATTTAGTGACAACACTTTAACGTTGTATCTGCAGGGACCAGCCACGACAATTGAGAGCCCTTTTAAGAAGCAATAAACCCACCATTAGTAGTCACAATTGCTCTGACGCATTCATTCAAAACTTTCACGCAAAACTGTCGTTTGCAATTTTCATATAATGGTATTATCACTTTAACTCATATTCTATTTTTACCTGTTATGATAGTGTTACGCTTTCTCTATTGTCAAAAAAACGTTAGTCAAGAAATTTATACCCCAACCTTCATTAAAAATAATTAGGTTTAGATGATTACAGCAAATATGGCTATTTGTATTTTAGCAGAGAGCAGAGAGAATTTATTATTCTTTCATCTCATAAGACTGGTAAAAAAACAAACAAACAAACAAGATTTGTTTGCCCTCTTCAATATTGTACCTGATGCACACAGTTCCGGTATTTTGTGCACCATAATAATGTCACATAAAGATAAAAACACTATCTGGTCTTATTTGTAGGATCTAATTGGTGCATTTTTGGATAATTAAAAAGATAAGATTTTAAAAAATGAACAAAACTGCCTTAAACTGCGGAAAGTGTCACAAACAATGAAAGTCACATATATTTCGTCATTTTCTACGCTTCACAAAATCATCGAAGGATGAGAACCTTTATTTATGTGGTATTAACGACGTTATTTTTCGTCGATTGTTCCTAAGTAAAAGAATTGCACAGCATCAGGCTAATCGTGGCTGTAAAAGAACGTTTTTCATCCTTTAAGCCAATTTAGAACTAAATTTCAATGTTGTTGTAAAATGTGAGAAAAAAGCACATTGTCTTTAAGGATTCAGTGGCTTTTGTACGCGTAACGTCTATTTTTGTATATACTTCTATAAATTTCAGATCTTTAAACTAATTTGGAGATAACTCCAAATAAGTTTTAGATATTTCTAATTTAAGTGATTTTTAATTTAAATTGTCAAAGCCGAAATTAAAGATGTAAACTTTCGTATGAAAATGTGAGAGCGACATTCCTAAAGTGAGCCATATTAAGATCTTTGGCTATTTCAGCATGAGCAAGGCATCTATGTAACCTTCCATTGTCAGCGTTGTTAGGTTGCTGCTTTCTCATCGTCTAATATATATAATGATATGAAATATATATATATATATATTTGTATAAAGGTATATATAAAAGTATATAAAAATTTTCAATACATGTTCCCGTAGCAATCAAATCACAGCCTCTCTGTAATGTGATGGTAATTGTTATTCGAATATATATAAAACACCAATTACATAGCGTCCATGCAGCGCCTATTTATTGACGCCTGATTTCAGGTCTGGAACATTATAAACTGAATAATTTAAGGGCACACTCGTCACCACAAACGTATACCCCTCATCTTCCTAATACATACAAAAACGTTTGTTTGTCACCAGATAGTGTGTACGACTTTAAGAATATCTCTCATCGGGAAATTTCATTTGATCTTTTCATACTTGCTAAGCTCTTATGGTCTTTTCTTCATTCAATATGCAAGAAAATCTCCCTGTGGACAAACCTGTATAATGTGGGCAACTTCCTAATTCATATAAAATATTTAACTATCTTTTAATTTTTCACTCTGTGCCTTTGTTAATTTCACAATGAGCTGTGTCCCTCTCATAAAAATGTTGTGAAAATGGTCAGTTTTAGTAACAGTTATGTTAAAATATGTATTAAAAATAGTAACGCTGGACTGAAATTGCTGCCAGCATTAAAAAAATGAATGCGTCTTCATTTCAAATGTGTTTCATACTATGATAGGACGTGTCCCAGACGGATGTACCGAAACGCTAACCTTTCAGTTATTTCCAACTTTTCCCTGCTCAGTGTTATTATATGTAATCAACTGCAATTACAATTGGGAATAGATGTTTGCTTTTGTTAGCATTGAACAAACTTTCTTTGACTAACCAATTAATTTGGACTTTGGCATTCTAGTTTTTATGTGCATCTAACATGAGAATATAAATTATCTGTCGCCATGCTTCTCGCAGAAAATTTGTCATAAATTGTGGAATGGTATATATTCAGCCCCACCCCACCCCCTAAAATAATAAAACAAATATAATAATACGAAGAAAAAATCAAAGTAATTCGAAATCGATTTTGCCGCCAAAACATCTGTTGTGGATAATTGAACTATGTGCTTATTAAAACCATTTTGCGCCCATCTTGCTTTCTTTTAGGGCCAGCAATATAAACTTTATTTCGATGAAGAAAGTGAAAGGGATTGAAATAAAAGAAAGACGTGTATGTGGGAGAAAAGCAGCGACAGGCGTTTCATTTTTGACGAATCGCCCACAGACAACCAGTGCGCCACTTCCAGCTAACCACAAATCTGAATTTGTTTTATGTTTTATTAGAATCCTGGTCTATAAACAAAACGTTAAATCATTTATACTAAAGGTGCCGTTCTTCTTATGTTACGTTTTTCATTCTCATGGTTAATGATAGCCGAAGCTGAATGTGCGGGTGTATAAAATTAATATACTGCACTCCAAGACATCCAATGAAAACGCCCTTTCAACATTTCATTAGCTTCTTTTAGCATGCGTAATACCGCCAAAATTGGACACAGAGCACGATTTCCGATTTTGGGGAGGGGGACGACTAATTGCTTATCAAAACACTGCAACGTTTTGGTATGCTTTATGCGGATAGTCGCGCCATTTTTTGAGAATTCGATATCCTGCCAACACAGATCTTTCGTACAGTCGTGACTACCGTGTGAGAGAGTCAGTGAGGTAGCCTTGCAAAAGAAAGAATAAAAGGCCACGAGACAGGCAGCCCAGAAGCATGTGTGAAGGGGGATCGAAAAATTTAACACATCCTCAATCCGCTTTTCAAGTATTTCAAGGGTAATGGGCAACTTTTGCTTTGGTGGTACACCTTTCAAGTGTGTTATACCTTTTATTGTCTTATTTAAAACCCAGTTCCCTTCGAGACGATTCCCAAGTCCTACCTCTAAGTGCAACATTCTCGCACCAGCCATATAAGCCTTCACGGATTGTAGTTTTAGGATGCTAGCCAAAAAGGTAGCAACACGTGCTAATGTAATTTGGGTGGCGAGGACCGGGCGATACTTAAAAAATGAACAACATTTTAAGTAAGAGTTTCTTTGGCAACGATAGGCCTCCTTAGTGTTATTGGAAAGTGCCGCGAGTCGATACCCTTTCATTTCACTATCCAATATCGCTTCTTGTCGTGCCACTCCTGCAAAAGAAAATCGTGGGATGCTTTTAACGCATTGTTTTGCATTTAACGGTGGATTACTCGGTGCATTACGAATGTGGCATGTGATAATTCATGCATGCGGGATATTGAATTGGCCAGCTTATTAGATCGCGTAAATATCCAGCTTGCACATACTTTAATATTGTAAATAGCACACAATAACAACAAATCTATTAAAATCTTTGAACCTATGTGTCTGCGGATTGCCCAGCGGTTAACGGCATGGTTGAGCGAGGTTGTATTGTCTGTATAGAAGACAACTTCTAAAGAGGGAGGCCCAGCAGAATACCGCTAGATATAAAAGTTCTTTAATGTTAATGTGCGCTGTGGAAATTATCCTAAAATCTCGTTTCCAATTAATATACGTCCAATCGATCGCTTTCGAATCGCGGATGACGGCGGGGCCCCCTGCCGTCGAAGAGCTGTCGCAAACGAGGAATGTAGCCTCGAGCTGCGCCTTTTTAAAATAAAGACGAACCATTGAAGGTTGTACATAGCTCGCGAATTGACTTCAATGTGCTGTGAAGGCAAGAAGATATTCGAATGCGATGATGCCTGTTGCGCAGACTGGCCATGCGATCAATGAGATAACGCAGGGTTGGGCGAATCGCGTGGATTACGCCCGATACCCAGTTCAACTGCCCAATCAGCTGCTGCAAATCACGTTTACATGTATGTTTTTTAACATCGTGCCACTTGTGAAGGGTGTCCAAAATTCGCTGGAGTTTCTTCTCGGGGATTGATAACAACTATTTCTCAGTGTCTATGTTTATGCCGAGAAAGGTAAGTTTCGTCGTACGATTAACACATTTACCCCCAGCTGATGGAGAAAAGTTGATTAATAACGAAGTGAATAGATACATCGCCCTCTTACATTCCAGTTCGCTCTCGGCACAGAGCATCAATATAACTTATGCAAGCATTTATGCCCCGGCCTTTAAGCAAGCGTACATCACTCTGTGAAAGCCTGTGAAATATGTTTACACTCAATGTTGCGCCAAACATGTGTTTTGTGTCGACCATATACGTATAATTCCGGTCGACGGAAAACCTCCATTTCAGTCCGGCTACATCGCGGGAGCGATCGCTGATTGCACAATGACGGTACGCCGATTGGAGATCAATTTTGCACATATACCATCCCTTGTGCACTAGTTTTACCGCGGAATCGACAGACACAACCGACATCCTATCAGGTTCACCCGAGTAATCATTTACGACAAACCCTTCCGATTGGCAGCAGCATGAATAAGCCTCACTGAGCCATTGTCCTTTGGTACGCAAGAAATAGGGCTTATAATTTTCGGCTTACACTCAACTTTAACGTGCCAGTTGAAGTTCCTCCATAATTTGCTTTTCGACTTGATCCCTATATCAGCAAAACAGCTGATTGGGGTTGGACAATATCGAAGCCATTTTTTAGCCCATTAATCAAGAATTCTGATTCCGGGTCGTTGCGAAGTTCTTTAATCCATTCAGCAATGTTGTCGGAAAGAGGGCTAGAAACGGGTGCAGATCAGGCGTGCAGCCCATGCAATTGCTCAAGGTGGGGCCTGTTACAGCCTTGCTTCATACAAACGCGAGCGTATTTACACACTTGTCTGGTACACCCATTCGGTGTCTGAAAGTGCCGGCAGATTTCTCTATCGGTTTTCGGGTCCGCTGCGATACTTTGGGGAGCCAGGCGTCTGCTGGGCGCTTCGACGCTGTTACGGCCGTTGAGATATTTAAGGCCAAGATGGAGCGAATCCTCGCCAAACTGCTGTTGGCCTGCCGATTCTTGGAGACGGTACTCCTGATCAAATAGCCTCACCTGCTCTTTCGGGTAAGTTTGGAGATATTCCCCAATTTTGACCTGATATCTCAAGTATCCCGATATTGCTTTCGGCCTACAGGGCAACTTTCCCGTTTGGATTAGCTGGGCGAGAATTCGAGTGAGGTGTCCTTGGCCCGTGGTCGCTTCTGGCCACTAGTTACAAGTTTCGCATTCCCAAAATCGGCGATGTCTTGCTCATACCGCAGGGTAACCACAAGACTGCAAAAATCTTGTACAAGCAGAGCCTTAGAATTACCTGCTGGCCTGCTCTCTAGCCAAGAATCGCTCTGTTCCTTTGCTTGGCCGACCAACGCGTCTGCGGCCTGGACGTCGCGGAGCAACTCCTCTATATTCTCCCCTCGAATGTCCACAGCCACAACTGGTCGCGCCTCGTGAACAGCCTGACGGTCGGGTGTTGTGCTGACACCGTCTTCGGCGGGAGGAGGGCGCCGCGCCTCGACCTCGCATTGGGTTGATTTGAAGATCGCTCTGGTGAGAGCTAGAGACTGGCCAGTGTTTATTTTGAGCTTTTTAATGTAACTGTTTATGTATTGCAACAGCTCAAGATCGTCGAGCCCGTCTTTCACGTGTAAATCTATCGTTTCTTCTTTTACTTTGTTTTCCCTCATGAAGGCAATGAAGGTTTCTTGCACATTTTCAGAGCCCATTTTAGATGTTATCCGGGAAACAAGTTTTTACTTTATTTTATTATTATTATCCTTTATTTTAATCCTTTTTATTTATTTATGTATTTATTTATTTTCTTTGGTCTATTTAATTTGATTTCTTTTTAAGTATATATTTATTTTCTTTGGCTTATTTACTTCAATTTCTTTTTCGCTTGATTTGAATTTTTGCTGCGCGAATCGCTTGCTCGCTTGCTAACGCGCTTGTGAGAAACTTTAAGATTCAAAATTTCGAATTGATGAGCAGGAGCTAAGTACTTAGATAAATGGGCACCTGGATGGCAATGTTGCTAAGCGTCCATGTCCCTAAGCGACTGACTCTAAGTTCAAATACCGATAAGGCATTTGTGCTGGGCAACATAGCCTGTCAGCGCTTAACAATATTTAAACAACCCTTTAAATAACTATTAACCGCGTCTTATTAAATACCGTTCAAAAACAAAAGCGATATTTAACTACCCAGCTCACACATACCCTAAAACATTCATAGACTTGAATAATTTAAGCACATACCTGTCAACCACATACTTACACTGAACCATCGTCGACTCACTTACCCCTACCTTCCCCACCCCAATACATCCAAATTTTTGCCATCAGATTGAATATTTCTTCGTATAAAAATGTCACAGGGAAATTTCATTTGATCTTTTCCTACCTTTTATGGTCTTATTATCTTTTCCCATTCTATATACTGTAAACCTGCATCTGGACATACCTGTATAATGTGGAAAAGTTCCTAATTCGGACGAAATATATCAGGCCCTTTTAATTCTTCTGTGGTTTCTATACAATAAGCACCTAGATAATTCGGGCATCTCCCTATTCAGGACACCGGGCAAAATTTTTCAGGTCCAGTATTAGGTTTTGCTGTATGAATAAGCTTTGTAATTAAGGCAAGCAATGCAGCGATTTTTCAGTGCTCTTCTGTGTATCTGTCAGATAATGAAAATAAGAATATGCCCCAACAAACATCTACTTCTGTTGGTCAGTTGTCCAGTTCAGTAATTCTTGTCCACTCCCAAGTGAGTTATATACAGTTAGTTTGTGTAGTGTGGGTAGTAAATCCGTCAAATTAGTAACTTCACAAAGTCACTAAAATTTTTTAGAACATTGTAAAGCCACTGGTTCACTCAACGACATTGTAAAGTCACTGTTTTATTCAATGACATTGTAAAATCATTGAAACTTTTAGTGGCTAGATGACGTCACTGGAAGTTAGCCTTAACACTGATATGGCCTTCGAGAAATTGCAATTATACAATTGATGTTAAAGTTTATCACAATGAATTCAACTTCAGTGAATTACTCTGGGCTGCGATCTGACCATGTTAAATTATTGTTCTTCTTCAACAGGCATTTGGACATGCATATTTAATGGCGATTCTGTGAAATACCCTGGACTCTGTATAATTATTAATATTCGACACACTGTGATATATTAACAGCAATTTCCATGCACAGTTGTCTTTTACATTTCAGATGGGAAAAGCCAGGCTGCAAATGGAAAAAGATCAGTCAATAAAACCTTAAGCCAACAAAAACCAAACACTACTCGGCTTATAAGATGTATTCAAGCTGTGTTGTTTGCTAATATATTTAGCTGGTATTAAGTTATCAACCTATCGAGGTTTTTTCTTGAAAGTGGTCCGATTTTTTAGAATATTATAAGCCGCATACATGCTGTGCCATAAGCTATGTATATAGTTCTATAACACACTGTATGCATGTTGTAAAATATTTCACATTATTCAAGAAATAACCCATTGAAGGAAGCATTTTTGCGGGGAATTTTTTGTGAAGTGTTTAACATTTCGCTAGCGAAATATGGTTCTAGTTATATTCTCCGTTTGTGTTCGGATATTCGTATTCAATCATTGTTCAAAGGAGTATTTTGGGCTGGATTGGCATTATTTTCTTTTAGAATAAGAAATTACATGGGTGTGTGATGGGATTGACAATATTTTTCAGCATAATCTTTAAGCTAAACTTTCAAAACTTTTTTCAATTCATTGTTATTGCAACAACAGTAGGTGATTTACTGCTGATGTATTTCAAGCCTCAGTATATTCTGCCTCAATCAAGCGAAGAGCCAGCCGATTCCAAAAAAGGATTTTATCCTTTTCTAAAAGCATTATTGAAGCCAGTCAATCAATTTTGTTCTTGATTTTTCTTGATAAAATTACTACTCTTACAGTCCCTCTTGATATTAGAACATTAAACACCAAGGAAAGAAATTGAAAATGGAAAGAAAAAGCTTAAATGATTGTGTAAATCTGTTTGAAGGATATGTTTTGAAATTACGTGACATTGGAGTCCTCACCCTGACTGTCTCAATGCATCTTATCTACCCTCGATTTTTAGACGTGTGATATTTTATGGGTGATAGGGGTACTAAAAGTGAAAGATTTTACTTTCTGCAATTAATCATTCAGTTCAATTAAGCTTGAAACATTATGTGATGGTATTCAGTGATCACCTGTACTAAATTGAGGGGCATTATGGAACGAATTTCCTACATTACTACCAAGGATTGATTTAGTGGGCAAATCAAGACATTGTTCAATAAGCTGAGTAATTTGGACACCTTGCTAATCCCGACAAATTTTGTCAGTCTCAACGGTGCTCAGATTAACCAGGTTTTACTGTATAAATCTTATTTACAATCATTTTATTTCATATTTCAAAATCTGGTTTCAGTTTACCGTGAGGGGCGTTATATTTTTAGATTATCAGTAATGAACTTTTGAATCTCAGCAACTACAACAAAAATACGAACTTTTGAAACCAGCTTGTCATTATACTACACACTACACAAGACCAATGCCTTGGTGTGTCTGGTCCATGGCGTGACGTAGACACTCACTACCTTTAGCTATAAACAGGTCCACACCCACCTCCTGTTGAAGGGCACCCGACGACCCAACGAAAATGTTTTCTTCATTTATACTCAAAACGCATCAAATATCACTATTGCCTTAAAATATGTAATACAGAAATAATTTTTTTTTCTTGCCAGCCAGGAACTTATAAAGTGTCTCTAGCCAGGAACCTACTGTAGCTAGGAACTTGGTTGGTTGCCTGGAGTTTGATGCTAGCCTAGAACTTCTTGCTAAGAAGTTACTTTAATACCTTAAGAAACAGGAGGTTCACCATATTTGCCCCCTAGATGATCAAAATACCATATGTTGTATCTGTTTCCTGTATCTGCTCCTCTTCGAGGCAGCTGGAATGAATCAAGTAACAGACATTTAAAGGAACGGATCACTGGGTACTCTCCTTCTGCTGCAGATAACTGATGGCAACACGCAAAACAAAGGTGTGTACTCCAAAACTAGTTAAGCGGTTTTATTCCCTTGCAAGCATTTATCTGCGTGTGTTTTCGCATTAATGACACAAGCCATGTGATTAACTCAGGAGTGGCTTTACAAAATGTTTGCAGTTGCTGCATTCCACAGAAACAAATGGTGAAGTCATCTCAAGAAGGCCTCAGGTTACTGGCCATCTGAACAATCATGTATACGTGTGACACCGACCCATTCATTTATATGGGAAAAGATTATGATGTACAGACGGCAGTATACCATAATAAAAGACAGTCCCCGAGCCATAGGCATAGACAGTCTTGGTGGTGTGGACCCAAGGCTATGGTCTTAAAGAACACTTTCGCATAACAACATCTCATCCTTTGTTTGCGCAACCAGGCTTAGATATGAAATTGCTGCATTGCATTTATCCTAATATGAACAGTATGAAAAAAAAACAGCTACATGTAGGACTAACCTAAAAGAAACCACAAACCCATTCCTCATTCCTGCATTTAAACTTTATGAATGACTCCAATGGAGTCAGTTATTTTTTTCTATTTTAGTAATATATGCATAGCATCCACGGAGAACTGAATTTGGGAAGAGGGTCACTCTAAAAGGCTAGAATTAATAACACTTGACAAGTCGAATACCTGCAAAGAGTATATTGAAGTTGCACGATAGCAATGCTTCGGAATTATTTTTGCTTCTTACTGACCTTTTCATTTTGGCTTTACCACTGTTCTGACCATACTGGCCCTAGCACTCCCAAATTTCGTACATATGTATTATTTGATCTAAAGATGTATACCCCGACTTTTTTGTAGTCGCTGTTTTCATTTTAACGAAAACAAAGTGAAATAAAAAACAGTAACTTTTTTATCAAGAAACACATCGCGAAAGGGCTGCAGCAACATTTGCACTTTCGCATGTGCCATCAGCCACATTGTGCATTACACAAGTGCCATTTGCACACGCCAAATACTCTGAGCATAGTAAAATGCTTTTGTTGGTTACATAAAAACTACGCATGGTTGCAAAATCTCACCTGGTCATTTTAAACACACTGAATGTTCATATAAATGTTCATCTTCGGTAACACACTATTCTTGTTGGGGGTCGGGAGAAGGGATGCCGTTTCATAAAATAAGTAGAAAGGTTTCGAACTGGCAAAAAGGTTCGTTAAAAAAGTTTCGGAATCTGAAGCAAGTTGTTTTGCCTGTAAAGGAAAAGCAAACCAGAAGCAAGCTGAATTTTGTTAAATTCTTCTTGAACTGGTTTCAAAATATTATTTTTAGCCAAATGCTTAATATTTCTCCTTTGAGAAACAGGTTCTCGGTCGCACTTTAAAACAAGCCAGTTTTGGTAAAAATTTTGAAGAGATTCCAATGGGATCATAAGTGATGAATGGTAATGTGGACACCAAAGGAACACCATAAATATAGCCCTTATCCATCACTCTAAAAACTAACAAAATCCAAAATATTTGCAATGGGAATCACCATGCATGTACTGCAGGACTGGAGCTAAACTGCTCTGTTGAAAGCCAAACGTTATTCACTGAAGGACAAAAGAAAAATTTACACATAAAAAGGGGCTAATTTGTTCGTCACAAGATTGACCAGTTCTTTTGTAAATGTCTTTAGCATAATCCGTTTTAAATACAGCAAACTTACGACACCGATATTTTGGCAGCTCAACAAAACTATAAAGAAAAAAACAGGGATCACATTTTAGCATAATTGTATCGAAAGTGCGCGGTTGTGAGTGCCATCCCAATTATTTGACGCCTCTCATCATCAAAATGCCATGTCACCAATTACGCATCTTCCGCAGGGTCAAGTGCAATGTGCGGCCGATGCGCCTATATTCCATTTTAAAGAAGGCGTCTAAATGACTGATTTTGCACTTATCCGGCTATCTCGAGTGCGTTCATTTTTGCACTGTGAAAGCGATCACGGAGGTCCATTTTCCGAAAATGACTACTGAGCTGCGACAAGAAGAATGCTTCGATATCTATCCTAGATGTGTTCTGTGTTACGATAAAGCAGTCACAGTTTGTAAACGCAGTTTTTACTGTATCTTAAGTGCTAATACACCAATGGCTTTGAAGTAAGGGCTTCTAACCTACCTATGACTTCGCTGAGACATTTTTGTGTCAGTCGCGGCATCATCGCATGATGGTTCTCACTAACCGCTATGTACACAACGGTAATTTAATGCTGGCTAACATGAGAAGACCCAAAAGAAAAAAAAGGCGCCATAGAATTGAAAGCTTTAAAATTAAAAAAATCAAGATATAGTATGAAACTGGGTCAACTTCCATTGACCAAAATTTCATTTTTAGATGTAACTTTTCTTTAATCTTCGGTATAATTGTAACGAACTCCACACTACGTTGTCAAATGTTGTCCGCTCTAGTTTATGGGATAACGTTCCACTAGATAGGGTTAATAAACATCATAACACATCACAGAATTGCTGATAGCACAAATTGATTGATTACTGTCAACTACTAGTTTAGCTGGTTTCAACTCGGGCTGATATGTTGTAGTTTAACTTAAACTGAAAAGTTAAATTATTACATTTGAAAGGGTGCAGCATATGGGATATAACTCATTCTGACAAATAGTACTGATTTTATATCTTTGGCATACTGAATTGCACTCACGTAAACCTTTTCTTTGTTGTCGTGTTTAATGGGAGACATTCCTGTACTGTGGACTAAAGGGTGGGTTTCAAGAACATACCACAGTGTCTATTCCTTCAATTCCTTGTTACATTTTCTGTATCGTATGAACTTAAAATCAGCGTTCAGAAGTGCCAAAACAACAGTAGAAGTCCAGTGGTGGAAAACTACAACATAGCAACAAAATGAAGTATCGTAGCTTATACATTTATATATATAATGTGAGAGACATCAAAGAAGAGATATTTTGCAATTGCTAAAAATTCGTACATTAATCTGCTTTATTTAAATAGCACCTTAAGGAAAATTTCATTTAAATAGCACTTTAAGGAAAATTTTCGAAAGTCATTACACAGAAAGGTCTTTCGTGCCTTTTTAACGTGTGATCTTCCACAGACAATTGTTTGATAAGGAAAGTAAAATATTTGCACAACGCCAGATTCAGTTGTCTATTATCTATAGATTGCATCTTCTGCATAAAGTGTAAAAATACTTGCTAAAACATTAATCAAAGGACGAATATCCCAACAAATTCTCAAATCAGAAACTTAAGGAATTTTTACTTGTTCAAATACAGAAACTGCAGATGTTAAATGAAAATGGTGCCCACTAAGTCAACCTATACTGCAGACCAGGGTGCAAAATGCCATTTATGAAATCAATGCCCCGTATGAGTCACTATTTTTCGAAAGAGTTATGTTGATGTGGATGAGTTGTTTCAAATTTCAGTTAAAGTTGATCCCGTTCTAAATTTTGGGAGAAAATGGAAGAATATCAATAAGTATATGCTATACATCAAATTAGTTTCACAAATATTTATACATAATATAGTGCAATATAATATATATGTAATCGTGCGAAAGATATTGAAATCTTAAAAAGTTAAAAGGTACCGAATTTGTGAAATAAAAAACAAAAAATAAATTTTGTTGCTAAGATCATGCTGTAAAGCCAGTTGTCTTTTTGACGAAGCACACTAAAATTTATTTTTAGGGCTTAACTTTTAGAAAGTTACAGCTTAAATTTGTTTGAAACCCAAAATACAAATTTAGAAAATGTGTCTTTCAAATTGTCTAAGTTTTTAAGAGGTTGAGTGGGAGCAAGAAAATAAAGACATCATTTCATATCTATTTGATAATTAACGAAAGCTTATTTCTGAAAGGCGAAATAATAAATACTTGGCAAAAAATAATATTTTTCGCTTCGAGTAGAATATTGAAAACGTATTGAAAGCTTTGCAACTTACTGTCTAACTCTATGAAAAGGCACCAACCCACTAACCTTGGCCAAGAATACTGTGTAACTGCAGCTGATAATCTATAAGGACATTAAATTTAAAATGACCACATAAGATTTTGCATCCATGCGTCGTTCTTATAAAACTAACATACGCATTTTCCATGTTTCATCTATTTGGTTCATGCAAATAAATCACATCATTTATGTAATGCACAGTGTGGTGGTAGGCAGATGCGAGGGGCTTATGCTCCTGCAGATCTTACGCCGACCTAATGTGTTGTATTTCCTGATAAAAAATTACTGCTTTTGCTTCACGTTATGATTATGAACATGAAAACATAGACAAAAACAGAAAGCAAGATGCAAACGTACGAAATTTGGCAATCATGGCACCAGTATAGTCAGAGAAGTAGTAAAAACAGAATGATGAACTTTGCAGGTCTCCGCTTTCCCAAGTGTTTAATACAAACCACAGCATTTACAGCATAAAAATGTACCTGAACTGTAGATGGAATGGCGGCCCCATGGATAGACTGGTGGACAAATAACATAGCTCGCATCCCGATCCAAACCTGGTTTGTTCCCGTGCCGGAGACAAGTAGACCAAAAAAATTACTTTAGTCGCTCGATCGAAGTCCACAGAGTGGCATAATTTGTCACAGCACACTCCAATGGCTGGGGAAATTGTCAGCTACATACGCGACCTTGGGCATGGCTTATCAGTAAGGTCAATTTAATATCAGAATAGCTAGCTTTTTAGGCAACTCGTCTGATGTTGTTATGATGTCATACTCCTACCCCTTGATGCTTTATTAATACCTTCTTTTGATTGCAGGTGAATTAATATCAGGATTGTCAAATAATTTGGTTGACTAATAGTGTTTTTTTAAATATGTCAAGTCGTAGGCATAAACACAACAACTTATGACAGTTGACGAAATGTCAAGATGTCAAACAATATGACGCACCCTGACAAAAACCAGGAAGTTGTGGCAAGTCCACATTGTAACGAGGCGTCTATAGATATTTCACAGTGTTACTTCCGACAGTGCCATCAGGAAATGAAACACCTATTTTTAAGCTCTGTATATGAAAAAACTGAGTGCCTGTGAGTGCGTGTGTTTATCTCTTTTATTACTTAAAAAGCATGTTTTAGAATACCGGAGAAAACATACTCAAAACATAATGCCTTCAAGGCATATATTACAATGGAGTCGATTGTTTTTGTATGAGATAACAGTTGTTGTAAGTTACAGAATTTCAACACCCTTTCTTATTCAGTTTCCATTTTGCTACATTTTACGGTTCATTCAGAAACAGGAATTTTAAAAAGAGTATACATGGAGCGAATACCTCTTCTAACACTTTGCATTTATAGTCTCTTTTTGTAACTAGAACAATCTCAATGAATAAGTTTCTATATCAAAAGTCTTTTACATGGTACCAGTAAAATATTTTGTTATATTATAAAGTTAGTGCATTTCTTCACATCAGTAACTTGTGTAATTAAGTCATTGCGCGATAGAAAAATAACAAATTTGCTTTTCTTGTGTATTAACATTTATAAACTACTAATTTAATTTAATAAGTAATAAAGTTTAGATAAACAATGTATCATAAAATAAAAAATTGTTGATATAAAAATATTAATTCGTTAAGGTTGTAAGTATTTGTGTATGAGTACAGGGTGCTTATGAAGCTTAGTACTCCGCTTTGGATGAAAGTCAAGGTCAGGCATGGTAAGGAATTTGTATGCGAGCGCACACGGGCCTTTTCCAGGCTGCATTGCAGGTATCAGCTGAGATTTTTGTCTCTTCTAAACAGGTTGATGCAAACTGGACAATGAAGTTTTAGACACAAGTCTGACCATTTATAAATGCTGCGTTTTTGTTATCTTGGATCATCTTGGAGCATTTGCTATTCTTTGTGCCATGGAAAATGTCCGTGGGTGTATTGCTCTGCTGCTTTGGAAAAAAACCCTAAACGAGTCATAGAAAAATAAAATGCAGCAGCCAATAGTCAATCAATCTCTGCTGGATCTCCCCGGGAACAATTTCGTATTAAATAATGAGCTTTAAAGACTTGTAAGCCACATTAATGTACTGGTTTATGCTACAAAAGAGACCCAGTGGAATATTTGTTCATGTGGGAAACCTATTGTTCTTGAAGTAATCTGTTTCGGTGCCATGCTCTCACCCAAAGCCTAACAAATAATAAATTGATTGATTAAATTCATTTATCCTCTCTATGCCGCTACCCCTAACAGGGAGATACAGCGGAACCTCTGAAATCGGACCACCCTTTGGACCGGAAAAAATGTGCCCTATTGGGAGGTTTGGTCATTCTGGGATAAAATGTTGTAGGTTGACCATAGATTCAACTTTGATATCCAAACATAATGAAAGTAATATTCGTTTACAATAATATCTATATATCTTATATACAAAAACCGTGACACTGGAGCATCAAGAGATGAAGTAGATGTCGAGTTGTCCCCGCCCGTCCCCGGTGCAGTATTCGGTGGTTAGATTATAGCGCACAAGAGTTACTCAGAGGGTAGCCAATGCATTGACAGATTAAGTACTAAGCGACAGTTATGAAACATGCATTTAGAAATTCTTTGTACAGTTTCAACGTGGTTGAACTCCGGAAAAGTTTTAAACACCATGTTTCAAAGAATTAACTGGGGCGGTAACAGTGGCTTAAGGGTTGTAGCGCGCAAGAAGTACTCAGAGGTAAGGCAATCAGTTTGTATATTGTCAGGTTCTATTGTTTAGGCAACAGATAACAAGATAAAGCCCTTTTCTTGTTACCATAATCTCCAGCAACAATATCCAAGACGACATGATAAGTGTTGTGAATAATTTGCCACACGGATACAGTGATTTCCCCTCTGTCCCACAGTGGTCCGATCTCAGGCATTTTGAGTGCCCGGGACCGAAAAAAGTTGCCCGAAGTGGTCCGTTCTGAGGTAGTCCCAATTGAGAGTTTTTTAACCATTGAAGTCCATAGAGCGTATTCGGACCGAAAAAATGTGCTCCATTTCAGAGGTGGTCCAAACAGGGAGTAGGTTTGATGTCAAGGTTCTGCTGTATATTTTTTTATAGATTATTAGTGAAACAAGAGAAAAATATCCTCTTTAACCGACAGCATGGGAATCATCCAGCAAATATTTGGTCTGAAATGCTCATCACAACTTTTTTCATTGCTATGGAAGATAAATTTGAAAGTTCAGCGCTGATTTTATCTGCAATGTCCTTAAAGATATCCATGTTCTGGCAAGCAGTGAGCCTTAACTCTGTCTCTCCTTATAAGCGTATAAGAAAATACTACAAATATCTTCAAGTTAGATCACTAAAGTGAGGCCATTCTTTTTGCTCAAAAGGGTATGGCCGTTATGCAGACCGAAGATGGCGGGTATTTACATTTACTTTAGCTTTTTATTTAATATAACCCAAATTTATTTTTTAACTTTATTTAATGTATTTAAAGCACAGAGTGTGTACTATTTAAAAAAAACGAAACCGGTTTGCAGAATACCGGTTCCATCATCAGGATGCGTCTCCCTTCAATGGTCGTTTCGGCCCTTGCATCGACGACCTCCAGAAGTGGGCCAGTGGAGTTGATTAGACCCCACTCGGAACCGGTAAGCTTTTCTTATTTAATGTATTTAAAGCACAGAGCGTGTATATTAATACGCAAAAATTTTGAGTAAACAATAAAAGTCTTGATTGTGTTGCAGGTTAGGGTGATGTTTAAAATAGGGATTAATTGATTAAAACAAGATCTTGATCGACTTCTATTCGCACAAAGTGAGAGATTCTAGAAAATGTGTACACACGATTATTAGGAAGGAACAGCACAACAGTTTCAATATCAAATAAGTAATTAGAAAATCGGAATAATAGGAATTGAATATTTATAGAAGAAGATGTAAAAATAATTATTCTACTAAAAAAACACCCATACATTCGAAATCCGAACCAAACAAAGGGTTTGCACAACTGACCCCTGTCTGAACATTTAATTGGAAATCATCCTTTTTAAGCTACTTTTGACTGCTCCTACTGCATATTTAACTGGAAAATAGTCTCACAGTATGAATTCAAAAGCAATTCATGACACAATTTGCTTATCTGTTTTTCTAATAAGTATGACAGGGCGATAAAACAATATAGACAAAGACAAAACAGAAAGCATAAAATCGACTAAATTTACTTTTTCATTTTTTTCTCATTTTAAAACGCGTGGTTCCATTAAGCTGAATTAAAGAAGTTGCATTAAAATATAGATTGTCATATCGAATCTAGAAGCGAATGTATTTCTTCGAAACCTTTAAAGTAAATAGTAATAAAGTACCAAAAAGCCCCAAAATATAGAAAACAGATTAATTATTTCAAAATGAGATTTATTACAATCTAATAAAAAAATTAAAGTCGATTTTAGTTTCATATGACTACCATATGCTCTGTGCAACTAAAATCAAATTTATGTTGCATTCTCTTTCGTCAGTGCCTGTCAATGCAACAAGCGGCGTATAGTGAAACGAGTTATGGACGAATCTAAAACGATAAAAATTCAACTAAGACTGGTGAAATAAAAAAATTGATCGAGCAAACATTGTATCATATACAACTTTAACTTACAAAACCATTACAGACAAGCTTTGTATGAATTCGCTTATTCAACATCGGCAAATATGCTTACCTGTTCGTGTTAGGACACTTTTAAATATAGGAATAAACAGATATATTAAGAGACCTTAAATCTTTTTTAAAAAATCAAGGAAAACGTAGTTCTTTTTTCTTTGATTTGCATATTTAAAAGAAATACTTTTCTATAGGAAAAGGTAACAGTTTTATGTATTTTTTCCTTCCAGTTTGACTGTCAAGGAGTCAAAATATTAAAAAGTTATGACTGTTATGCGAATAATATGGGTGCTTCACAAAAAAAATGATTATCTAAATTATAAATCACCCGATAAATGAATGTCCTTTGATAATGATATCCAAATATCCAATTTTAGCTTCACGTACTTTATTCCCACAGCTGAATTTTCGGATGTTTGCCAGGCCTGTTTTACGACTGATAAAAATATCCAACCAAATATTTTGTTATGTCATTAAATCTAAATATACCTACGACTGAAAGTCATATGCAACGCGTTCATGGCAAAAAGATCATGTAAATGAGGTTTTAAATGGTTCATTTGTACTTCTAATGTAACATCTTTCACTTTTTCATTGATAAAAACACAAGGAACGTAAAAAGTTGGCTTTCTAAAACGACTTCAAAGTGTTTTAACGTAAAATGGAAGCTGTGATGTGAAATTTATCTTGTATCGGACACTTTGCATTTGACAAAAATTTAGGTCTGATACATTTAACCAGATTATCTTTGATCAGTGTGAAAACTTTGCTTTCAGGTACAATGTACGTATACAAATGACAAAAATAAAAGAGTAAAAGCAATTGTATTAGCATATTACGAAAGGTATATCATACATCAAAAGCTACAAAATATTTGCAGTTTGCAACTACATATGACAAATATAATCTGTTGACTTCATCGACCTTTCTTGTCGATATAACTTTGAACAGAGCCATTAATAGAGAGACCTTACAGTTCTCAGCTAACAGCCACTGTTCCATAATGCATTCACTCAGAGCAGCTGCCTACATATTTCTCTATGGCTAAGAAGACAGAACAGAAGTACTATTCCCACCTGCAAACTCCGTTTGTAACTAAATATAAGTTGTAGGTTTTCTGGAAGTTTTTGCCTTTCTTTCCTTTTTTCTTCTCTTTTTCTCGTTGGATGTTTATAAAAAATTCCTCCTATCCTATCTGATGGAGGAAGATACACAAAGTAAAAGGTGAATCTGCATTTTTTTACCTCAACTCCTGCTGGAAATTGAGCTGAGATTCACATTTGGTACACTTAAAGACAATCATAAGGCCTCGCCAAAACAGCAAATATTTTTTCCCTTGACTTTAAACGTCAAGGTCAAAGCGAGGTCAAGACGCTTATTTATCACAAAAATTTGCTAGAAAAACACTCAGAACCCTAATTTAAATACAAAAAACGTATTCAGAAGGCAGTCACCCTGCATTCTGAATCTTGACCTTGAGGGTCAAACGTCAAGTGACCTCGTGTGCCATTAGCGATAGGCCGACTTATCTCGAAATAGGGAAAGAGCGATTTTGAGCTCATTTTCAACCCTTTGGATCTAAGCAAAGTTGCATAAGATACACCCCCGTGACTTGATATTCTGGATCACGATCAAGGTAAAAAGCCAGAAATTGGCCTTTATTTCAAAAACCGTTAGAGACAGAGCAATTTTGAGATCATTTTTGTTCCTAAACAATGTTACAAAAGCGCTACCTCGGTGACCTTCTCGGTCACGGTCAAGGTCAAAAGCCAAAAGTTGACCATTATCTTGATAATGGTTAGAGATTCGATCCTTTAAGCCTAAACAACGTTACATAAGAGGTACCTCTATACTTTTACATTCTTGGTCGCGGTCAAGTTAACCATAATTTCGAAAATAGTTAGAGGCAGATTGATTTTGCTCTTATTTTCCAATCCTTTGGGCCAAAACAGAGTACTTTATGATTTTGACCTTCAGGTTCACAACTTAATACAAACATTTTGTTTTGTGTTTTCTCCAAATGGGTCATTCCGCTATCCAGCGAAATTCGGTCTAGTTGACATTGTTTTTATAAATGTGGCACTTTACTTTACTAGTTGCTTTTTTTCATTTAAATAAACACTAAAGTATTCACTGTTCAAAACAAAGTGCCTAGCCTTTTTACTTTGTTAAATGATTTGACTGAAAACACAATAGTGTGATTTTTTGGTATAGTTTCCTTGTTATCATAGATAATAACACTTCAGCTTTTATCTTATGCGTTTATATTCTTGAGCATATATATTGCTTTAAAATACACATTATGCTTCTTCTATTATATTTAATTTTGGATTAAGTTTTAAAATTTACAAAAGTAAGACCGGGCGTTATTTGGATAAGTACATCCAGTAATTACAAGTTTGCAAATAAAATTAATTTTCAAGTGTTATCAACAAATCAACATCAACACAAAAACAAACCAAAATTATTTTATTAAAACAATAAAAGTTTTTAGCATCTTTTCTGATTTTTATTCAAGTTCGCCAAACATTGCGGGATTGTCAATGGACGTTTGTCAGTAAAAGCAATTTATGTACTACATTATAACGAAAAATTATAAATCCTTTGCTTGAATTTATTCTCTTCAATTTTAGCTTGATCAAAAATTGCCGTGTTATTCCATTGCTTGTGTTTGGTAATAATCAAATAAAATTTTATCTAAATTCAACGCAATTTATTGACGGAATTATGTACAAGAACATAACTACACAGGATTTTAGTTAAAAAATTCAGAATTTGTAATTATTCAACGGAATAAATTAATTGTTCAATGGAATTCCGTCCTTTACAAAAGTGACCGAGAATCTTTTCCAGAATGCTAGAACAGTACTCAAGATGTTTTAGTGATGAATTTAATTTTGTACAATAAACTTTAATGTTGAAAATTCAGTGTAAGAAAAACCTAGCTATAAAGGGTGCTTTTGGATAGTGGATAATCCTATACATAATGAACAGAGTAAGAAAATCTGTGATGTTTGACCTGTTTAATATACAAAGAGTCGGTTGCATAGCCAAATACGTTATTGTCCAGAAATTAAAAAATAACTGTATAAGTGTATACAGATATTAAATTAAACAGTATTAGTTTCGTGTCAAATTGTTTCAAAGTTCATCTTTGGTGAGTTATACTTTATTGTAATATTAAGAAGTTATACTGTTGTAGTTTGTGTATTTTAACTTTTTGTAACGCCCTTTGAGCTTTAATTACATAAAGCGCAATAGAAACTGATCGTAATAAATAAAAATAAAAAATAAATGGTTTTTCGAGCTTGTGAATACCCAAAACGGAAACACAGTCTAACGAACGACTAACTTCCTTAAGATTTTGCTTATGTAAATTAAACAGTTGAAAAGGGGATTTCGTGGTTGAGAATTCTCTAGCAAAGACAATGGATGACGTTAAATTTATAGAAATAGTAGGAAAGTATTCACATGGAACTAGAGTGAGTTTAAGCTTGTTTCTAACACGATGATCACAACAATTGGAACTGTTTTACTGACTTACTCTTACGAGATCCAATATGTATCAATGTTTAGACCTTGGATGCATCCATTTTGTCTTCGCTTGTTGCAATAGCTTGTTGTTGATAGTAGCTTATGTTCTGCACATTTGGAAAGGAGTAGCTGACCATTGCAATTAGTTTTATCATTGCCTTGGCTGGCAAGTGCCTTAAGTTGTCATGGTCTACCCTTGCACTAACATCTCCAAGGATTATCAACTTATCCGAATTAATTACATGCTCTAGACCATCACAGAATGTCTCGATGACTTCATCTGCATGGGTCATTGTTGATGATACGTACTGATTGATGTCGCATAGTGTATCTTGTCGAGTTTGAGTCGCAGGGTTATTAATCTGTCTGATATGCCTTTTAGTGATTCTGGGCAATGTACGATTGCAAACCCACGCCTCATATTCTAGGCTAGCTTTGACGTTTCCCTTTCCAGAAGAACCTGTACCTCATGCCAGCTCCCTCCAATTGCACTTCTACTGAAAGACTAGTCTCATTCAGAGAGGCAATACCTACGTTATAGTCTTTCAGTGATTTGGCAATGATTGCAGTTCGTCTTTCGATCCTATTGTCATTGTCGATCAATGTTCTGACGTTCCAAGATCCAATAGCCAGTCCTTTCTGGATACTCAACCAGACGCTACAGCCCTGGGAGAGTATTGTACGGCAAATCTGCCCCTGGTCTAGGCCGAGCGACGATCACCCTTGAACAATGGCCTACGTGCAGACAACATTGCACAGAGAACAATACAAAAATGCATCGACAGCATGCATAGGAAAACAGAAGAATGTTCTGCTTCGGGTGGAGGATACACCACATATTGAATTTTTTGACATTTTAGGTACGACCCCACCTGTGACTGAGTGACAGTTTTGATCGAACTAGTTAACTGATTTGTTCCAGCAAGGTGTCAAGACATATATGATCCACTTCTGCAGTAAAATATAAACACAGTGAATATCGTTCTTTCTTTGACTACCACAAAGCCACAAACTTTTTATTCTGGATTTTTTGTCAGTGCTTTATTTATCGTCTTCCACTCAGTGATGAGCTATCACGTTTTAAGAAAATTCAAGCAATGTGATAACGCTGTGGTAACTTTCCAAGCTGTCATTATTCTATCCAAGAAGACAGAAAAATAAACTTAACACATTGTTTGTCTGAAATTTCAAATCCTCTCCATTGTCAAAAAAACAGTGCAAGTACATTTATAACCTAGATCGTTTCCACGAGTCAGTAACGAAAATTACACTTGTGGTCCAAAAAATAGAATTCTGAACATTTAAAATTTCAGGCTTATTTAAATGTCTTTGTTAAAAGTCATGCCAAATTACCAGTTGCGTCAAAACTCTACGTAAAATACTTTTTGACATGCTATATGCCAGTATACATTCTGATCTCTATAAAACGCCGATTTTAGCTGGTATGTCTAGGGAATTTGGAAGTATTTTTCTTGGCTCTGGTTCCTTCAAAAGCAATTCACTATTGACTGTTAGATAGCTTAGAATGGCTCAAGGAATTTGTAGTTGTTTTCTCTGCTGCTGTTCCTTCAAAATTATTATTTTTTTTTATTATTCTTCTATCATTATTCTCAGATACTTGTCTTGAAAAGAACCTTTATATAGTATCCGAACAAAACGTCGACCGTCAAAACGTCGACGGGTGAAACAGTGTGAAGATGGGCAAAACGTCTACCACAGGCAGACTCTTCACTTACCCCCATCCCCACTCCTCATTTACCATCCTCCAACTCAACAAATACTCACACACACACTCATCATTATTAAGGCGGCCACCAAGCCTAGTGCTTCAGCCAGCATAATTACATTTGGGGATTTTTCATTTCTATAGTTTTTTTGCATTTGTACGATCAGATAAAGTGTTTTCGTATGATTCCTTCTCCCGTTCTGTTAGGGCTAGGGCAGCCAAATTTGGCAGAGAAATACTGTAGCATGTCTAGTTGGTCCATCTTATATTTTTAGAAATGTCTCAACATTTTGTATGCAAAAATGAACATTGAAATTTTTCAATAGAGGCCCAGTATATGGCAAATGCATGGTATTCATATAGCTCACATTACAAGGTATTGACCTCTCCTCTAACGACAAAGAGTGAGCATCTATGCGCAATGTGCCGCATCTTTGCCTTTGAGTTGGACAGCAAATATTTCAGGGGGATACTTATCTCCCACGTTTCGGGGATGCTGACTTGATATTAAATCTTTTTTACATTAGAACTGTTATTTTAGTTTCCCTAACTCTCTAAAAACTTAAACAGTAGAGAAAATTATTGCAAGATTGTTATGATATAACTTCATATTAATGTTCATGTGTTATTATAACTTATTGATCTCAGTAACCAAAGGTGGTCTTTTTTCTGCAGTTACCTAAATAAAGGTGGGAAGGGGTTCCGTCCTTAACTTGACACCCATCCACTGATTTATACGTCGGAAGAGTGACATAAAAACATCTCAAAAATATTAATCACATCACCATCTACACAGTGACAAATATGAGGATTAGTAATCATCGCTCCGTACAGGTGTAGACAAAACTGGTAACGGAAAAGGGCAAAGGAAAAATGATAACCTAAGAAAGGCCACGAAAATAATTTTAAGCAAAAAATGGTAAAGGGGGAATTAATAGAGTACTAAAACGGAACAAGTGGTAATTTTTTCATATTTGAAATAGGGTGAATATTTTGTTCAAGAAACTATCCTATAGGCCTGCTCAGCATCAAAGAAACCCACTCGGTGCCTCAATTGCCACAAGATACCAGGCCTCGCGTCCATATCAGGAGTTTTTATAATCCAAATGTCTGCATTGCTGCGCGAGTAGCGATGCGAGTAACCATACCTTTGCACATCGTGTAGTTAATCCATAGATTACTCATGCGTCCCAGAACACTATAATAGCCCTGACAAATTCGAGATTTTTTCAAAGCCCATGGAGGTATAACGAACAATAAGCGGGACAAAAGATTTGCCTTGATGGTTTACATGTATACCAAGCATGTAACCAAAGCTG
Organism: Protula sp. h YS-2021; assembly: GCA_949752745.1. NCBI lineage: Eukaryota > Metazoa > Annelida > Polychaeta > Sabellida > Serpulidae > Protula > Protula sp. h YS-2021. The sequence goes on along the minus strand of OX457027.1, from coordinate 21,591,034 downwards.
GGCACATTCGCTGGAGGTGAGTCAAGAGAACCACTGACTGCCGCGGCGTACTGAAAACAACAATAAACCTGGATGGTCTACTTTGGGTTGAAAAGTAGGCTGTGTGGAAAGACGGGAGGGCACAAAGGCAGTGGAGCAGTTCCGGAGAGGAGTAGGCTGCAGTATCAGTTAGAAGCCCCATACCAGCGTGGAAAACCAGTGAACCGTCTTGTTTGCTGTACTGTGTAGCTGTTACGAGAAGAATACTGCGTTACGACAATAGTTTCATTACTTGCTTAGTTTTTTCCGGTTTTTTTTGCCCTTTACCATTTTATCCGGTGCCATTTTTTCCGTACTCCGCTCATTTCCTTTGTGTCATCTGGTAACATAGTGTATGCAAGAAGGAAATTTTTATGAATATACTCCACAAGTAATCGGCAAAAAATTGATTTCAGTCAATTTTCAGTTTTTTATCGTAGACCACTTCTTCTAAAAAGAGTATTTTTATCAAACGTATGTTAAAGACGTTGAGTATCCTATGATCTATAGTCTCACATGTTCTCGCAATCAAATCAGAGATAGATTTAAAGTTGCGGAAAATGGTTTCTTGCGGATTAAAGCAGCGTCTCCACATCGTTGCGCATCGAACGTCTATTCAACATTGTGTCAAAAATGTTGATCTGCCTATTTTATGAAAACACCAATTAACGGTAACACAAGACATACGAAAATAGAAACCCATGAAAACACAGATTTGAATCAGTTACGACATCAAAGATCACACTTCTGGCGTGCTGTGAATTATGTAACAGTGTTGGACCATAACATTTAAACCAACCGTCCAGCAGTTACTGTATGGCCTGCCTTACCTACACCCGGCTGAGGTTGATGACACATTTGCCTTGAATATATAATGCCTGACGCTGATAATGCTGAAAGGGTTCAACAGCCTGCAGACTACATGGCGGAAACATACATCGTTGCCAAGTTTCCACCTTACTTGTGGGCCGCTAGTCCAAGCCTGGACAACGTTGGTGACAACATGCCCCGCACGACAAATGCTGCTCAATTGTTTCACAAGCATTTTCAAAAGCTGTTTACCTGTGCGCATCCCAGTACTTTCATCTTTGCTTACAAGTTGAAATTGCAACAGGAAGAAACGTACGTCAAGCTCCAGAGCTTGTAAATCCAGCCATTCAAGCCAAAGCCCAGTTCTTGGACGAAACTTTCTACCGGTGCATGTACTTTTACTTAGACAGAAAGCAGTACGTTAAAAGGGTGGCTTTCAAATTTCTACCAATGGATGCCTAGAACTGAAACTATATAGTGTATAATATGTCTAGAATTGAAACTTTAAAATAGAAGGTAGTATATATAGGATTTAGCTGTCCTGCCGAGACAGTAACTAGACTGTTTACTTTTGAAATAATTAAGTACTTAATTATATGACAGTCACTAAAATTTGTGCTTTCATATCTTCGTGTTTTCGTAACAAAAAATTGTGTTTTTATATACCGAAATTGTGTTTTCGTAATTCTCTCATCTAAGTGAGTGTTGCGCTGGTTGCGAGGGCAGCGTATCACAAACTAGCCGTTTCAGTCGTCTGTGTAACGAACCGATTATTGCGAAGACTGTACACCATTTGGTATTTTGTCACTTAGTGGATCACGGCAAAATATGGCAGGGTATCTGTAAAATTAAGTTTCATGTCTGATGAGCGTCCGTGATCAGTTCGCGGTCATACTGTAGAAATCGGACAACGACACCTATGTTGATCTATGGTTGCAACCAGTCTAAACCAAATTACAACCAGTTTCAATTTTGCGATTTGGCCTGGTACTAACGTAACTTCAAATCGACGTTTCCTCTGCGTCAGAATGTTTACTGGGATATAACATGCCAAGGATTGGTACTGCGTTTAGTTTTGATGCAACTGGCAGCATGGCACGACTTTTAACGATACGAACTGCAATATACATTGTTTAAACCGCATGTGACGGTGGTTTAATGAGCCATTGGCATTAGAGCACGTCATATCAGACGGACAGGAAGTCTGGCTTTCTGATGTAGAATGGCAAGTACTATCTGTTCTTTGTATTGTTTAAGTCATGATTCGCGTCTGGAGCACCGGCACATTCTTTTGTTCAGACTTCGATATAGTGTCGGTACGTCTATTCTTCACTAAGTATTTCTTCTTTATAAGTGTCAGAGATCGGAGTATAAAATCTTTAATTCCTTGTACACGAGAAATAAAAAAAAAGGTATAATTAAAATTAATTAGGACGCAAATGTTCAGCCAAACAAAGGTGTTGATAAACTTTTACTTGATTGATACATACTTAAAATAAAACTCTCAAATTTGAAAAACTTATAACTCGGCAAACAAAATTCAAAGGTTCTATTGCAACCAACGGATAAATTGGTGTAAATATAACAGTCCATAATCACGATCCATGTACACCTGAAATCGAAGCGGTAAAAGCAAGGGCAAATGTGAAAAACACTGCAAGTAAAGCCGACCAAAACCCTAACGCAATGAAGTCGACCTCATGTGAAAATATATCTGTCGAGGCCTGAACGTTACCGGGGAATGACGGAAATCTCAAAAGGTTGATTCATATTCGAATGCGTCGACTGCCCGTGCAATTTCCTCCATCCATCTGGAATGTGCATGACTGCAACACGCATGACGACTCAATACCCAACCATGACTGTGAAGGCGGGAATGGTTTAGCCATATAGTCGGGCATTCCCATCCCTCTATCTCGCCACTCATTGCAGGAATTAAGTGCAAAATTGTTCTGTGCAAACTTTAATCAAGTAGAATGAAAGGGGTCAATCTCACAGAAGTGGCGTAAGTGCCAAAACATTGGCTAACTGGGAAAATATCGTAGGCCAACTGGGAAAACGTAGGCCTGGTGAACCGTAGGCCAACTGGGAACTAACCATACGTTTCAATAATTGTACTGTATAGACGCCAACAGTTAATGCTTAACATTACGATTCTTATTTTGCATATTGCATGCACTTATTTATCAACTTGTTTCTACACAAAAAGCTCATGACATAACATTTGATTGGTAATTAATGTAATGTAACAGAAAATGTTTAGAAAAATATCGATTTCAACACCAAACTGTATACGCAGTATTTTTTCCCTTGTCGTGTGACTTCACAAATTCAATAACAACATATATAAAAAAAGAAAGACAACGTTTTACTTTACTTCTTCTCCTTTAATTGTCAAAATCGGTATCGATGGCTGTGTATCTCGATGACGTCGTATCACACTTAACGCACGAGTTCGCTGTTGGGCATTCGTATACTTTACCATCGACATGATGATACATGGGGCAATGTGCGTTATTCGAGTGGTATTGTTTATACGTGAGTGAGCCACCATTATTTAAAGAGAAACAATGGTCTTGTGGTCGCACACTTCGTTTAGTACCATACATTTCATTGTCTGTAACTAAGGCTGGATAAGGGTCTCCATGGCGACCGTCGTTGATTACTGTATTTATCGTGAATTCGTCAGGAGTTTTGTCATTGGGCTCCTGTGGTACCATAATGAACTTCGCTCTCTTATTCCGACACTTGTTTCTCCTGCGTCAAAAACAATGAAATTGTTGAGTTATAATTTGAATTATTGTTATGGGAACTAGGCTGTTTCAAAGTAGTTTAAACACTGAAATCGCAGCATTCAATGTCAAACTGGTAAGTAGTTTTGGAGTATTAAATAAAAAATTATCCCCCATTCTTTTACCGAAAATGACACCCCGCGCGGCCCTCCTCGTGTTGTTGTTGTTGTTGTTTTATTATTATTATTATTATTATTATTATTATTATTATTATTATTTTTTTTTTTTTTTTTTTTTTTTTTTTATTATTGCTGCAGGAGTGCAATACTCGGTAAAATTTGTTTTGTTAGAAAATACACATTTAAGACGAAGAATGTGAAAAAAATTGGCAACAACAGAATCAACTACAACAACTAAACGATCGAGAAAAGTTTACAAGGGAGGAGGTGTACCTTCTGTACCAGTGCACCATGAGCAGCATGACTGCACCAATAAGCACCCCGAGCACCACCCCCATCAGCACCGCTAGCAATATGGCTGTGGAAACGAGAAAACAAAATAATGAAATTCATAGCAATTATACTTTAATCTTAAACTGCAATTACTGCAATATTATTATTATTATTATTATTATTATTATTATTATTATTATTATTATTATTATTATTATTATTATTATTATTATTATTATTATTATTATTATTATTATTATTATTTGTCAATGTGTTATGAGTACGGTACACATCGAGAATACTGGTTGTAACTGTCTGAGACCCTTGATCAAACCAAATGGGTGTTATTTCAAAATGTTTGTTCTTTAATTTTCAAGTTGACTAACTGGCTTGATGAAATTACAACGTTGCTTTAATGCTTTTGGTCATATCGTGTGACATATTCTCAAGAAGTAGTTGGAAAATCTGTACACTCTCACCATAGGGCGTATAAGGTGTATCTGTGACTTCCCCAGACCTGCTTATGAGTTGACCTGCAAATATCACGTGGCATGTAAAAGAACCAATGAAAAGATAACATAGTAATTATGTAAGATGTAAGGAAAAATACAACTAAGGATTTGATTACAATGAGGGTTGCTCAGTTATGTGTCAAATTTATGTTATCCCGATGTACACTTCTAAACTTCTCCGTCCCTCTCTCTCTTTGTCTCTTCTCTCTCTCTCTCTCTCTCTCTCTCTCTCTCTCTCTCTCTCTCTCTCTCTCTCTCTCTCTCTGTTTGTCTGTCTGTCTCTCTCTCTCCCTTCTCTCCTTCCCTTCATAACATAAACACACACACACACACACACACACACACACACACACACACACAAATATATATATATATATATATATATATATATATATATATATATATATATATATATATATACATGTATATATATATAATATTCCTAATACAAAGAAATAATATTCAAAGGGTTCTTTTATTGGTCCTTACCTCCAGAGCAATTCCCATCGAAGTCGCCGTTCCACTGCCCTTCCGCGCATGTCAAATACCAGGTTTCCTCTGAGTTGTTGCATTTCACCGTTAACACATCGTCGTTTCTCTGAATCCAGCCATTTGTTGGTCTTCTGGGATCAGCGCAGCCTATAGCTACAACAGGCAGACACGCGGCTGTTCGCACCACAGTTTTTTTTTTTTTTTTTTTTTTTTTTTTTTTTGGCTCATTTGCAGATAAACTGACACACTGGGTCCTCGTTATGAGGACATGTTTGTGACAGAGAAATTGTGTTGTTATATCTGATATATATCTGTCGTTATTTTCGATAGTTTTAAACAGTGAAAAGGCCTTGACTGAGAGAGCAAGTTATGTCGCTACCAGTGCTATGTCGTTATAACCGATGTCGTTATAAAGAGGTTCTACTGCATCTCCACTATTTCCTGTGCTACACACAAAATTCCAACAGAAAAACGTAAAAAAATAATAACATCGATTTCCATTTCCTTGTCGTTAAAAAATAACGGTCATCTGGAATAAATCTCATTCCTCTTACTTTGATCTTAGAATTTTAAAATAACACTTTATTCGTTTGCTTTTTTTACACGTTTTTCCAATAAGCTGTATTGAATCAATGTATATACATATGAACTGCTGTGTGTGTGATTTGAGTAACTCCGTTGGTTTCTCTGTACAAAAATATATCAGTTTAGTTTTTGTAGTGAATAGAAACTGCTTCGTAGAAGAGTGTGCAAAATTATTGTGAATAAATTACAGTATTAAAAGGTTAAGCTTTATTTTAAGAAACCGACATTCTTGATGATTTAGGTTTATCCCTGATTATGACCAACGTAAATTTGAACCAGAATAAGACACGGAAAAATGAAAGTGTTTTCTCTCATGTAACAAATGCGCTATAACAGCGACAAAGCAATGTAAAATTTTTTGAAATTTTTAGAATTTTGAAAAACCGGAAAGTGTCTGATAAGGTCAAGTTTAAGCTTTGTTTTCATGCGCTGGCCAAAGACCAGTTAGAGTGACGCATGGGGCACATTGCTGGAGCAGCTGGCATAGCGTTCAGAACAGAAAGCAGTTTCAGCTGATAATAGTGTTTGCTATGGTATCAGATATGAGTACTCATTAGAGTCCACAAAATGATCAGTGAATGCTGTCGTGAATTGAAATTGTTATAAAAAATATGAAACGATTTAAGATAAACTAGTTTTTGGGGCGCTTCCAGTTCATTTTTACCTTCTGGGGCCATATTCACAACTGTACAGTTAGCAGGTTACGCTAACCACAAAAGTAAAATTAATGAATTAATTTATCTTAACAGACAAAACCCACCTAATATTCTATGTGGGTTTGATACAGGTAGATCAACAGATTTTCGCTTATAGGAGTACAGTTAACTGCGCAGTTAACTTTTGTGAAGGAGACAGTCATGAAGGAGACGGCATGGTCATGGCGCATTTTTTGCTAACTGAGAATGCTCGATTTTAATTGCTTCATTATCTAAATCATTACTGGAGTGACGTGTTTTCATATGGCTGTGGAATCGCTATTTGACTCACATGCTCCGAAATACTTGATATTGTAAAATTGTCTTTTTGTTTATAAGAGGAGTTTTGTTATTATTTTTTACTTGGCTGCCTAGTCATCCTGCACTCATTCAGTAGCTCTATAGTGCACGCGTATAGTGTACTGTATACTAACACTTCACCAGTACATTGTATATTTTGATAATCTCAAAGTGGGTCCATATCTATATCCATTCATTTCATCTTGAGTTATTATAAAACAGTTCTAATCTTGACGTCGTTTTGTCTTCGCAAAGTCACATCGACTTCTTTGTACCATTTTCAATGACACGTCAGGAAACCAAATGTTGTCGTAGTTGTCCAGCAGCCAACCTCTATAGCGGTTCGGTCTATTGTGACCTATTTGTTCCGCGGATCCATTAGGGTTTCCGTGAAAAAAGTACTCATTAAAACAGGGAACCACTTTTTTATAATCTCTCCGCCTTGTATTATACATGACGGACAGATTTGCTCAGAGGTCAGCTATTTTACAACAACGCTAAGCAGACAGAATTTCTTCAGAGAACTTCTTGCAAAGCTGTTTGTATTAAATGTAACATTTTAAAGTTATGCAAAGAAATTAATGTGTTGTTTAGATTGAAATATAACATACCTTTATAACTAAGAATAAAAGATGCAGTGCCGGACACATAGACAGTCACGTGATTCGACTGTGATACGTATAGTCGCCGCTCCCTACTGGCAGAATCGCCCCTGCACAATGAAATGTCAGTCCGCTCATTCCTTTCTTTTACCACTAAGGCACTGGAACAGCTTGGTCCTTGGTTAAAAACGAATGCTGTCAAGTTGACCTTTTGACCTTCTTTGACGTTTATATTCCATGGACAATCAGCCCTACCCGGTGTTTTGAATGAAGGAGTCGTTATTGTCGAGAATCGATACATGACGTGTCCATCAGCTACCAATGAAATCCCGCCATTGCTGCGGCATGAAGAGGAGCTGGTACGTGGCACTTCAATTTGTAAAAAAAGAACGTCCAAAGAGTATACTGATTGAATTTTCAATATTAACTGTATTTTTATACAAGACATTTTTTGACAAAGCAAAATTCTTTGGAGATGTGCGTATCGTTGTTTTGTCGTTGTTTTTTTTTTTTGTTTTTTTTTTGTTTTTTAATTTATTTGAAGATAATGCTCATTTTCACGGCTGATAAATGTTATCTCTATGAAGCTAATTGCGTCATAAAACTAATAATCGTTTATATTGCACGCGATTATTCAGTGCGTTGAACAGTGAGTATAGTGGTGATGATGGAACGATTGAATGCCTACAGGACATAAACCAAGCGTCTTGTGCAGACTCAACTTCTAAACGTTAACCAGTGTGCGCTAAACGTTTTGAAAAGCTTACGTCTTGTGCTTCATGAAAGCCTTTGTAGCTACGAAATAAGGTGGAAAGTTAACTTCCTCAAGAACCTGTCTAACAGAGTTAACAAATATCTATATACTGAAACTTTGCGGGGTGGAGGGGGGAGGGGAGGGGAACTTACCCGTCAGGCATTTGTGCGATACTTCCAAATACGAGGAGAAATCCTTGTGGCATGGTTTTAATGCTGCAAATTCAGTCACACCAACAGTGCACGATTGCCTTGCCGCACATTTTTCATCCAATTTGGACAATACGTCGCTAAAACAGCCAAGACGGCCCCCCTCTCCTTCAATGCACTTTCCTTTCTTCATGCGCCCGTAACGCGCATGCGTAATAACGATGACCTGTCCGGCGTTGCAGCTGGCGTTGAATGTCTCTCCTAGGCAATACTCTTTGGTATCTATAAAATAAAGACATGATCAAATTTACTCATCAGTATCAAAGCGAATGTGAAATATCTCTCTCTCTCTCTCTCTCTCTCTCTCTCTCTCTCTCTCTCTCTCTCTCTCTCTCTCTCTCTATCTATCTATCTATCTGTCTCTATCTTTCTGTCCATCTACCTGCCTGTCTCTCTGTCTAACTGTCTGTCGGTCTCAAAACATACTTGGAAGCAGCCAGAGAACATGATGATTTTGTCATTTGCCTAGCAATAGCAAGCTTTATTTCCAATAAGCCCAGATATCTTGACTAAGTATGAGACCCATGTTATGATGACACATAAAAATGTAAGCTAAGAAACGTGATCTGAACATGCACCAGTACCCCGAAAATAATACCACGTTTGAGATTCACCAAAAGTGGTTTAAGTTCTGCTGTGGTTTTCGTTATTACGACGGAGCTCCCCTCTATCTTTTTTTTCTGTACGATGCAAAAATGAGAAAAAAATGGTGGAAAAGTGAGTTCATGTTTTTCGGCAAATATTTAACCTAACATCTCCTCATAAACGGTAGGATTTGTGGTCCGTATAAAAACTGTTACTTTAAACTCGTTCCAAGGTGAGTTTTTTATGAGGATCAAACGTCGGAGTAGCATTGCATTGCCCCTGTAGTAGTATTCGTCACTGACACAGTGTCGTCGTATAGAACTCCATCAATGCAACAACACGGTTTGTGTGCACGAGGCTTAATTAGCACCTTATTACATAACTGAGTCATACTGCGTCCCGATGCCAAAGACCATTTGTATGCACGATTATTTGCTGTGTTTTATATATAACAAGCCATAGTCGAAGCCACAGACCCCAAACGGACACAAGTCGCCATTTTGGCAATTTTTTTACCGATTTGAAAAATAACGCGACGTTGCACAACTTCAAAATATATACTTTTCACTGTACAAGGTAGCATATGCCTAGGATTAACACTTTCGGAGATCTCGCGTGGAAAGCACACAAGTCTTACATTGCAGTTATCTCAAAATATCACAATTTTTCACAAGTCGCCATTTTGGCAATTTTTGGCCGATTTGAAATATATATAAGAAGCATTATTATTATTATTATAATTATTATTATTATTTTGTGGTGTCCTTCCTTATTCCACGTCGCTGCGCCGGGAATGGTCCAAACCCCCTTGCCATGGGCCCACTATCTTCTCACCATCTTTCTTTTTCATGGCTATACTACCCACAGCCTGGTCCTTTAAAATGCCCTAACAAGGAAAACACTCTCCCAGGGGTACTCGGATTCCAATGGAAAGTGTCAGTGAAAAAGTGTTGCTAGAGCTCGTAGCTAGAGATCGTAGCTAGGGATCATAGCTAGAGGTCGTACCTAGGAATCGTAGCTAAGGATCGTAGCTAGGCACCGTAGCTAGGGACCGTACTTATGGATCGTAGCTATGGACCGTAGCTGGAGATCGTAGCAAGGAATCTTAACTAGAGACCGTTGCTAGGGATCGTAGCTACAGATCGTAAAGATAAGGATTAATTGTAGCTAGGGATGATAGCTAGAGATCGTAAAGACAAGGATCGTAGCTAAAGATCGCAGATAAAGATTGTAGCTAGGGATCTTAGCTAGGGATTGTAGCTAGAGATCGTAGCTAAAGATTGTAGCTAGGGATCTCAGGTAGGGATCCTAGCTAAAGATCGTATATAAAGATTGTAGCTAGGGATCTTAGCTAGGGATTGTAGCTAGAGATCGTAGCTAAAGATTGTAGCTAGGGATCTTAGTTAGGGATTGTAACTAGAGATCGTAGTTAAAGATTGTAGCTAGGGATCTCAGCTAGGGATCATAGCTAAAGATCGTAGATAAAGATTGTAGCAAGGGATCTTAGCTAGGGATTGTAGCTAGGATCTTAGCTAGGGTTAAGTTTAGTAACATAATATACCTTGCGCACAAGTAAGAGAATTTGTGATTCTGACAAGAAAAAGGCTCAATAATTCTGTCCGAATAACACCGGTACCTTCCACCAAAAAAATTTTTAGATCAACCCTTATTTATTATTGGTCCCTGAAAGAATGTCTCACTGTAAATGAACAGATGAACATAGAGTTATAATCGCAAAATGTTACTATATTTGATACTGGAACTTATGTCAGTGTTGGAATTTAATGCAACAGAGTTGCCTACCCATCGGGCAGGCAAGACTAGAAATTTTTGGTCTCAAAAATGTTACCCGCCTGCCAGACAAGCAGTTTTCATTTGGTCGGTCGTGTAGTCGGATACGTCGTTTCCAAATCGTTGCGGTAAATGTGAAGGTGTGTGTTGAAGCTGTCAAATGCTTCTCTGAGAAGTTCAACGAGATACCGTCGTTATGATGTTTTTTTTTATTTTTTTTATTCCTTTGAGGCTTCTAAGATCTAATAGGGTAAGCAGGCCGTTCAGCAGATGTCCGTCTCTAATGAGTAAATGTTTTCTGACTAGTTTTAAATATGGATCACATCTCAGCTGAGTTGTTTTCTATCGGCCCAGGGGCGCCACTCACCACCTGGTTGCCATGCGTGTCTGTTACTTTTTAAAACAACCCCTGAACAAGGATTTCTAATTTTGAAATAACACTCCCTTTGTAACCAAGCGTAGAGTGAAATTTCGAAATAACTGCCCTTTATGTATTGAAGGATGGAGTCTAAATTATAAGATCCACCTCCCATTCCCGTTTTTTTTTTTAACGAAATTGGCATTTGGTGCGGACTGCGGCTGTCCTCAAAATTAACCCACCTTTCTCCTTGTGTTTTTTTCGGGATACATACGGCAACACATAAGATGCCAATTGGTGCCCCTGGGTCTATTGGCCACTCGGCTCTTCCCCCCCCCCCTCCTCCCCTCCGCCTGGTCTATCGGTCGCTCCATCCCAGTAAAAAGGCAAAAAAGCAAATAAGAAATAAAATTGTGTTCTCTTTTCCCAAGTGGTTCAGAAAACGTAACATTTTGTGTTTTTTTATGTGAAGACGAGAATATCATTTATTCTGAGCAGACTTTAGCCTTTACTTTATAGTTTAATAACATTTGTCTTTGAGTCAAGTGCGCAGATGGCTATCTTAAAGAGGACACAGCCGTAAATATCCTCAAAGTGTCATTATCTGCCCCATGAGAGAAATACCTTTACAGATTGGCAAGTAAAGGACGAGGGCAACTTGGCAATGCCACGAGAGGGGAAAGCACTTTTACACACAGCTAAAAAACAGCAGAACTTGAAAAGATAGACGCACGTAAGTAAATACTGTAAAGTCCACGTGAAGCAATATGTTCACAATTTCGCATGAAATATAATAGGAAAGAAATATACATTATTTTTAAAAACCCCATCCATTTCGTTGTGATGTGGCATCCGGTTGTCAGTACAACATTAGCAACAAAACTGCCCAACATTTTCCAGAAATTTGCACAACAAATCTTTTGAAACAAAGACACAAGGTACCTGAAATGCCAGGTTTCATTCAGTTATTGAAAGATCTGACCGAGTATACTTTAGGACTTCTATCCAACATCTATTTCCTGTCGCAACGTCTCTCAATCAATTTCCAACAACTCTAAGTGGCAGTTCTTTTTTCGCGCTGCCAGATTGCAACATCTAAGCAACATTTGATAGGCGTCGGGATTTGATTGTACATGAAATTCGAAGCAAAATCTTTCCCTCTACGTTTTATAGACATCCGTGAAACAAATACCTTATCATACAATGGTCTACCGGAAATGGCAGCCTTAACCAGTCACTTACAAAATAGGTCCAGATGATCACTTAAACATAGGCTTCTGAATGGCACACATGTTTTTGGAAAACAGGCGTGAAAAGTGATTTAAGCATATTCTAACACACGGTATGGCCCACGAGTGGGATGCTTTGATGGAAGAGATCTCAGATCATCCTGTCTTTAGAATGTCACTCTCCCGATGTCGATTCTCACACGTCTTTTCAGCATCAGGAACGATGACTTTCATATTCAACCAAGTCCGGCGTTGACAGGACTTCTACACAACGTAGCTTGTTTCACTGGGGAGTTAAGGCGTCTAATTTACAATCTTGATAAATGTCAACATATTGTGACTTCGCTGAGGAAACATGAGAGGTTTCGCGATATTCTAGCATCGTTGCCCTTATAACCTCTTTCGTTACTGTCTATGCACATCCCATTGCTTTTTGTGTGCTTTCTGTAATCCTTCGTAGAATAGTGTTACCAATTCCTTGTGTGCATTGCTTTGAATAACTCGATGAAGGTCTAATGAATAATAAAAATTGTTTCAAATATACCTGTTTTATTATCATGAAAATGCTACAGGTTAACCTCAGTGATATTGGATAAGGTTATCAAGAAATAGTGGTATTTTCTCGTATTACATTTGTATAAAAATATCTGTATAATTTGCACCCTCCATGACATGATTAAGGCCGATCCATTTCACTCGCAAGTACTTTTGTTAACCAGATTCCGATAATATTCATTTAAAGGGCTTTTTGGTTAATTAATCCAAACCTAGGCTGACACAAAAAAACTACCACATAAAATGTCAATTATTCAATTTTATTCTCCCCTTTAATGGCTATTTGCCACAATACCAGACTTAGGAGGATAAAAAACATTTAGAGCAAGGAAGTATAACTCACAAAACCATGATTCGCAATATTTATAAACATTTGATTTGCTGATATTAAAACAAGTATGAGTTGAGAAGATATTTTCAAAACTACCAATATTTTCGTGCTTACCTTCAGCCTATTTTTAAGTGCAAAACCTTTGGTTGCAGTTGCGCTCAGGGAAACGCGCAGTAAAGTACTCTTTTGCCTACACTGTTGCATTGCGAGGGAAAAAATGTTTAAAAAATGTAACATTTTCATTACAACTATAACATTACATGATTAAACGTTTGTTCACATTGCTTAAATAGAAAGTTGAAAGTCATAAGGCAAAATGTCTGAAGAACACATTTTCCTTAAGGTATTGTCCCTAAGGGTTTAAGCAGTTTTCCTGAAGGACATAAGGCAAATGCCTTAAGGGGAGCACCTTCTTCTAAGTAAGCGTGTATCTTACGACATTCAGAATTATTTTGCAGATAATAAAGAAAGCGATGGATTGGCTGAGGCGTTTGCCAATCCTGAGATATCCATGAACCGGTAAACCAATAACATTTCGCTGCATACAATAATTGCGACAGGAGCAATTACCCATTTTTAACAGAGCAAAAAATGACGTACTTATCAATCGCATTTTTAATATGATACAAAAAAACGGAGATTTTTTTAAAATTTACTTAATTAGTGAAAAAGTGATTAGCATTTAATAACTAAAGTAACTGGACAACTGGACAGAATTGACCGCTGTAACTTTAAATTCTAAACCACATAATTTTCGCTTTTATGAAAACCCTGTAGCAGACTTTCAGTATTTAAAGGGATTATTTCGGCAAATAATTTATCATTTTGTTTGATGCGGACGTGGAGATTCACGACTGTGCAAATGCTAGATTGAAAGTACCGGCGCAAAGTAATTGGGCGCAGTGCACTTTTTGACTGTAAAATGCAATTAAAAACAACGTTGTAATATAACATATTTGATTTTGAAATATTTGTACATAAAAATAGGAGACTGTGAATAATTGAAAAACGCAGTTTTCAGTATCGCTAGTTTGGATTTACTATGACAGTTATATATTGTTCTTTGTAGATTCGCCCGTACTGGCCAACAAACAGATTGAGCAACAGCAACAATATGAATATACTCCCGTTATAACCATACGAATGGCAGTCGGGTTAGTTTATCTTTATGGCACTATGGTGGGAATTGAACGTGGTGTCGGTAACAATATATTGTTGAAAATTAGCCCCATGTGGTGTTCTTCTTTCGAGGGGAAATTGGTACACTTACATGGCCTTATGTGCAGTTCAGTATTTACTAAATCCACATGGAACCATCAGTTATCGTTTCCAATTAGTTGACCAGCCATGAAAAGCAGCGCGATAGCAAATGTATAAGATTTCTAACTACACACATGAAGCTCTGGTGTGCTATTTCTTTTGTCTGGCGAAGGAAAACATTGTCTGATCTGTTTAATGTGAGAGCATACTTGAGTTTTATTTCATCAGATAGATTCAGCTGCCGTGTTGTTTTAATGGCATCTGCTAATTGTCTGAGGTTGAGCAATTTCCTTGGCATTGTGTGTGAATGTATAGAAATGTCCTTATATTAATAACCAAATATTTGTCTCCTCCATTTAAGGGCAAAGCGTCTTTAGAAAACATTCTAAAGCTCTTTGTTATGCTGTTTCTCATACGGGACCTTATTGGTTTTAGACCTTACTAAGACTTTCTCTCTGGTTTTAAACGTCATGGACAAGGTATATTGGTTTCTATTTTATCATGAAAAGACAGAAAGAATCTAGAAATTGTCGTATAAGACTTAAAGTTGTTATAGACTGTAGAAGGCGAGATGTCACCAGACAGGAGTTATTAACAAGAACTTAGATAAATTACAAGGAATGCAAAGGCATATTTATCACTGTGTTGCACTTTATTACTTGTGTGATTATTCTGTCCTTCTTTCATTTTAAAATATTCTATGTAAATTTAGCTGTTGCTATCTTTTAAAGCAGAAATTTCTCAAATAAAATTGTTTTTCGTGATCTTATTTTGCTTAAATACAAAAGACAAAGTTACGAATGTAAAATTATTAAATATGTGTGTAAATAAATTATATTTTCCTGATTCTTTCATTAAAACAGGTTTGCTCAATAAAAATTTTTGTTCTTTAATTTGTTTCCCCTTCTCAAACCTTTATCCAAGAACATATTGCCAGTGTGTGCAGAGTTAAGCTACATTAAAACATTCTAATACTCAATAAAAAGTACGAGTTAATTTACTTACCTTTCCACTACTAGCATTATCAATAGCATTGTTGATTTCTTTGCAAAATGTATTTAGATATTTTTATTTACGTGAAACTCAGGTTGATACTCGTTCCTATTATTGTATGTTTACAGAGTTTAATTTATTATGTTCATATGTCTCGATGCATGTAAAAAATGTATAGACGGTAAAAGAAATTAAATAACTCAATGTTTTCTAAAAAGTTATGTTTGATTTTATATTATGAGAGATGCACACTATAATAACTGTAAAAAAAACTCTCAGTAACTCCCTTATGTATATTTGAATTTGATTCATAGTTTAGCGTCCATATAGAATTTATTTTAAACTCGGCATTTGTCCCAATAATTGCTGAATAAACAACCAGCCCTTTATTTTGTTTATTTACATTCTCCTACGTAAAGTTCGGTTGATTTTAGTGAGGTATACTTAATTAATAAACATTGAATCCAGCAAAACAGTGCATTCAATTTAAACACACACGGATGTCGACAGTTAAATTAAGCGATACTTTGAGGAGTAATTATGTAGGTTTTTCTTGATATGCATATATTCGCTTGTTGGGGAATTTTACGTAAAAGGGTTTATATTACGTTTAATAAGAGAGAGATTTCAAGTGTTATTTATATTAGTGGATACTGGTGTAGATATGCTGTTTTTGTTTAAATAATCTCGAAACTAATACCATCCAAATGCTCAGTATCACACAGCATTCAGTAAATGCTGAGTGTATTGCACCATGAAACACACTTTTGTGCCAGCAAGTACATACATCACATACTGTGCCACAATAATCATTGCAGTTAATGCACCGTTTTGTGGAGATAAACCGTGAATTTAAGACATTCTATAAAACTGCTAAATGCTTCTAATGAAATGATGGGCTATTAAGTCACATTATATAAGGGTATTGCTAGTCATTATATGCACTAATTAGGAATGTTTATTTAACTGAAAATTAGCAGTTACTCCACAGTTCATAGTTTTACAACGTGATTCTGGAATATCGAACAGAATGTTTTAATATTTTCCTCTTTAAAATGTTCTCAAAACGTCATTTGTCTTACATAAACATAAATAACACCCGAAAAAATAATTCAGTTTTCGCGTGCTACCCATTTCTTACAAGATTGCTACGTAATAACGTCACAGTATTGTCTGTTAATTGATTGAACCCTAAAGATTTTAACGTTTTATCAACTTGGGTTTTCGATTCCTAGGTAAGTCTACAAGGCAAAAACTCGGGCATGACAAAAATGGTGTCTATGCCAAATGACCACCGGTTAAAACACAACCTGTCACATGACCACCGGACAAAAGGGGTGGGATGAACTTTGCAGCCAAATTTTCTACAGAGGTGTATTTTTTGCATGAAGTCAATTTTCATGAATACATTACATAAGTAGGCGGTAAAAACGTTATTGCTTCTGAATATCCCTAGCTTTATTACTGATTTTCGTCAATTCACAAAGCGACAAGTTATCACCATTATCAGTACTAGGCTTAAATTTCCTGTGAGCTTTAATGATTTTTTTATTGTGACCCGCACATTTTTTACGATTCGTCATTTTCCGAAATTTATCCAACGATGGGTTGGAGACGTTAACTGGGCGTCGGAAAAAGTTGGGTTTTCAGTAACGAAAATCAATGTCGTGCCTAAAGATTGTTCTTATCAAACGTATGTTCGTTGACTATTTAAGACATTGAGTAGGCGTTGATCCACGATCACATATCTGATCACAATCAAATAACAACCACATGCAATATTACGGAAGCGTTTTTGCATGAAAAATCAACGTCTTCACGTGGTTGCGTGTCCAACGTCTTTTCAAACTACACCTACAATCAGACTCAAGGTTCTGATTTGGTCTGGTCACTGACGTAGCCTCAAATTACGTTTTATCGACGCCAGAATCTCTACTGGGATAATATATTCAAAAGCT
This sequence comes from Protula sp. h YS-2021, assembly GCA_949752745.1. Classification (NCBI taxonomy): domain Eukaryota; kingdom Metazoa; phylum Annelida; class Polychaeta; order Sabellida; family Serpulidae; genus Protula; species Protula sp. h YS-2021. Next base: position 21,573,813 of record OX457027.1, on the reverse strand, counting down.
GTGTTGAGTAGAGTTTAGATGCAACTGGTAACTTGGCATCACTTTGAACATAAGTTTTAAAGAATTCTGAATTTTTAAGGGTTCAGAACCGTAGTTTTGTCGCTTCAAGTGTAATTTTTGCTGCTCGGAAGCGTAAAAAGTCTAGTTTCTTATTGTTTTTCACATAATATGAAGCTGGATAATTCGGACACAGCCCTATTTTAGGCTCACATTTGGTTGTATTCGCCTATTTGGGCACGGTGTTTGCTTGAACTTTGAGTGTTGAGTGTCTACCAATTATTGTCAGGCCGAAGATATAACAGAAAGGCGGTCGAGCAATTCCAAATGTTGCACCACATAGAATGCGCGTTATTCCACTACTTAGCGTTGAATTATTATGCTGTTCAGATTAATATTTAATTCATAGACGTGATTTACGTTTACCAGGTAGAGTGATTAGCATATGACTCAGGGAGCTGTATAAAGTAATGAATTTTTAATGAATGTTTAATTTCTGCTTTGGTGTTAATTGATTCCTTATTTTACACTCGGGCGTCCCAAGGAGTTATTGAATTGTTGGAAATTCTGGAAGTTTCTATCTTCTTTTAGTTTTGTTTTTCGTTGGTTTCCGCACCACTCTTCCGAAACAGCGAGAAATAGAAAAACGAAATTTGGTTCACTTACAGTCAACCATGAGAACTTGTTCCAGTCGATACAATATTTGGAAAAATACGTTATCAGACTATTTCTTCAAAAAGAATTATTTCCTTACTTATCTTTTTATCAATTTGTGTTATTTTGGCTGATTTTAAGTTTATTTGGTATGGAAAATTTGAAATTAAAGGAATTTAAGATGACAGCCCTGGCAACTTTCTAATACCTGTAATTCACAGTCCCACAAAGCTACCTGTTAGGCACGACATTAAAGTATGTTGTGCGACGACAACAGTAAAGCCACTGCATCGTTTAATTTTTGAGCCTAAGTACTTCTTTGTTGCTGATTTTTATGTATGCAAAGGGTTGGCTCCAACATTGGTATTTGTTTCATTGTCGCCCGCCGGTAAGGTTAAGTCGGTATTGCGCAACTGACAGTTTAGTTGTGCACTACTTAGCGTAAATAAAAAAGTTTTCTATAACCATTTTTGCTGTTTTATGCCGGAAGTTGCAATTGTATGTATTTTTGTACAATGAAGATTTAATTTTCGCAGGACTTATTATATTAAAAGGCTTTGCAAAAGTTTCTCATATATGATTGAAGTTTGCAAAAGTGGATAGTGGCCACAAGTAAGCGGGGAGGGGGTGAGGACGTGGGATGGCAACATATATGTGAAAGATGGTCCTGTTCCACAAAAAGACTTACAACAAAGCCTTTTTGTACCACCGCTTTTACTCGTCATCACTTTTCGCATCCATACGTCCGTCTGTAAAATTGGACAATACGCTAATGCACTTGCACTTTTCATAAGAGCGGAGTAAAATTTCGTGCGTATATGGGCCCACTTGTGGGGCAGCCTGTGTTTGTTATTTTGGGGACATGCTGTTATGTTACTTTAGCGATTCGAAAATTCTCCACAGTTTGGAGAAGCGAAAGCTCGGTTGTTAGAAACATGTCTTCTCCTACAAACTCTTGAAACTTGACATGAGGACAGTTAAGGTTACGAGAAAACGTCCTTTTTTTTAATTTTTATATAATTATCTTTAGCAAAGTTCTACATTTCTATGCATTCAAATGATCAGTTTGTGTTCCTAAGTGTAAATTTCGTTACTCTGTAGCGAATTCGGTTTAGTTCCATATCTCATTTTGTGCCATTTCTCCCTGTGCCTTTTTTTACCGTGGAATCATCGTCAATGGCTCTTTCATTTACTAAACACATCAAGTGATTAAAGTATAATCTGATGTAGCTGGACACCTCATTAATCTGATCAAATTTTTGCCATCCGCAAAACAGTCCCGTTAGCCAGGTTTTACTGTATATTAAACGCATTATTGTACTTATAGGTATTGATACTAGAACAGACAATATAGACAATTCGTTACAAGACAAAAAATGTCTGGTTTTATATTACTACTAATGTGGAATCCTTATTCAACAATCAGTTTAAGGCATTATTAAGTAATTAGATAAATCTACAATTGGGTTAAACTTTTAATTACATGTTTGTCTGTATTAAGGTTGTGTGAATTTAACAATATAGATGTCTGCTTCATGAAAGGATCACTTTTTTGCATGTTGTCCAAGTTCGAGCTACATTTTTACTGAGAAACCCCTGGCTTCAAAATATATGATTATGAACTATAGGTGTATATATATACTATACAATTGTAAACTAAAATGTGTATATACTCTAATATCGCGCGTGGACGTGTACACATCAGACATCAGTCATGAAAGCATCACTCTACGCCAAAATGTAGTTATTACTATATATTACTAATCTTGTAACTAAAGCAAAGTAGACCACGGAAATAATGAGGTGTACAATGTAGAGAAACTGAGATATTTTGTTGTGACAATAAAAGAAGAAACATTATTACAAGAATGTTATTTTCTGTCTTATATGAGTATAATGTTGTTTTTGTCATCACAATTGTATTGTTTTAAAATTTTCTCAGTGTATTAGGCCTGTTACATTTCACATTTTGGTCGAGTTCCACATAGAACACAGGGTGTAAAACGAGATCACACACAATACAAGTTTAGTGGACAACTGCACAAAATGTATGCTACTGGCATAGGCACTGAATGTGCATTCATATGCGCATGACACAAATTCTACCAAGCTGCACACTTTCCATAAGGGATTTCAGTGCATATGTACACAGCCTTACACATAAACGCATTACATTAAACTGTTGTTCTTTTGTACATACCCAATGTTTTATTTTTTTTTACTCAAACACACGTAGTCGAATACAAACACAATAATAAATACGTCACCGAATGGGTTATTTCGGGGGCACGCTTTCGTATGTTTACGTATGTGCCCGGGTGGGGGCACTGTCTTGGACACTGGCAATCATACATGCCTTAAGTTTCTAAAACAAGTCCTAAAAGGAGAGCACAAGGCTTAAAGATAGATCTCTTAACCAAATGCGGATGCACTGTAATATCTACCATAAGGGCCGATAAGCAAATGCAAAAGAAATACTTAAATAATCACGGAACGAAAACAACACAAACGGAAAGGGTCTGCCCCAATATCCCATTCTCTACCTTTCTGTGGACACGCGTGGTATGATATATGCTACCAAGTAACCTCCCCCCGTCCCCCCTCTCGGGGAGAAAGAGCTGTGTGTAAACCATGTTATGTCATGTGCATTTTCTCTGCTTTGCAAAACTCACTTCTTTTTAATATTTTAATTTGTCTAAAAGTTTATTAATACTTCGGTAAGCCAGCATTATCGTACCAACACCACATCTTGGCGTAGACTGATCCTTTCATGAAGAACCCTGAAATGGCTGAGTTGTACACGTTCATGCGCGATATTACAGTAACTTAGCTTCCTATATACATTTTACTTTGTAGTTGCATGGTATATATACACACCTATATTTCATAATTAAATGACATTTTTAAGCCAGGGATTTATTAGTAAAAATGTACCTCGAACTTGGAAAACATGCAGAAAATTGATTCTTTAGAAGCAGAACTCAAATGACAAAAACTGACATATGTAAGCTATTCCTAGAATTATTGGTGTACCGAGACGTTTTTCATTTCGTATTCAATTAATTAGAGGTATTGTTAAATATTCACCAGCATCCAGGATATGAGACCACCTTTGAAACTGGGCAAAATTTTTAATTTTCAGGAGGTTTTTATTTCCGGGGTTCTCCATAATAGGAGTGACTTTGAATTGAACTTTTTTCCCAGAGAAGTGTATCCTGGGGTTCTGGTGTTCCTATATCTAATTAGATATCTCTTAATTTTTTGCTACTATATTAAGATATCTTGAAATATCTAATAAATGACATAATAGCGTTCAGGCGCACCCTATTTATCCATCGTCGGGAGAAAATAGTGATGAACATTTTCACCCTTTGTCTATCCCTCTGTCCTTCTATCTGCCCAGTGCCTTTTCAACGTTACATTACTCTAATTGTCTGTTACGGATTAGACAAATTTTGTTTTGGTGGCGAGTATACAAAACTTATGCATCGTTGCATCATTTTGCAAGTGGCTAACACATTTTCCATACCCACGGGGAATATCGTTGTCTATGGCAGCTCTAGTTTATTCCAGCTTTTTAATAATGGAGAAGAAATTCTAAATTCGGATCAGCCAGGGGATGGGGATGGGGAAAACTTTATTTATTATTCAAACATATCTCGTGTTACATTAGAAATTTTAAAAGATGCCTTTTAATAATACAGAAGAAGTTCTAAATTAATACTACTATTCGGACCAACCAAGGGATGGGGAAGACTTTATTTAGAGGTCATCTTATTTAAGAGACCCGTTATTCTGGGAGAGAATAGCAATGGGGCCGCAAAAACAAAAAAACAAAAAAACAAAAAAAACGCGAACAAAGTTCTTAATTCGGAGCTGGCTTTAATTTAAAATCGGCTTTGTCGAGAAGTCTTAGTACAATATTATAAATATCTAAACAATTCAGATTTTATTAATTATATTAATTTCGAAGTTCTGTATTCTCGATATTTTTATTCATTTCTTGATATCTTTCATCGTCTAGAAAAATCTCAGTCAAATTTCACAGTTTTTTAAAGAAAAAAAATAGCTGTTGACAGTAACTCGGTAGCTCTTGACTTTAAAGTTGTCTTTTTATATTAATTGTGTTCGAAATGATGATCGGCAATACAAGAAGTACTTTGTTACGTTGCCACTTCTAAGCTGTATGCTTGCTGAATGGTGTATGTTCAGAAACGTAAAAATGTGGTTTGGCTACGCAATTAACAATTAACGCAGGAGACACCTGTAATACACTGCATGGTAATTGTAATTCATTTACAGTTATTGCCCAATGTTAACAGTTACAAGGACATCATATATTCACTTTGGAAAAACTATATGAATCTAGAATGTTCACTTATATCTGCAATTTATTAAAAATATCTTTAAACATCAGAAAATTGTGGAAACAGTATGTTATGTTTGTTATTGGTATGTAGCGTCAAATAGCGGGTCAGGACCTCCACCCCATCTTCCAATAGACAACAGCGGAAATAGGAGCACTTTTCTGTCATTCTTTTATAATTTCTTCTACCCACTAACAAGAACGCTGAAGGGACGACCATTCCGGAAATAAGACAAATGTAGCTGTTTCCCATTAGTGGTTGTTTCTGGAGTTTCACTGAATTTGGAGGTCTTTTCCTTGTGGCTCATGTTCACTAAAACGCAAAATACGTTTCAGCACCAAACGGGCCCGCATGTGCACATGCATGTCCACGCATGTCAGTGTGTGTCCGTGTATATGTCCGATATTGTGTGCATATATGGGCTGAGTCATCATCTGGAGTGGTATTCTGCTCTGTCCTTATATTTAAGGACGTCCTTATTCTTGAGATTAGACGGTTCATCCTTAATTTTTATCCTTATTTTTAAAAGACTTTGAGGATAGAGCAGTTAAGTTTGAGGATAGAGCAGAATAGCTTTTTTATCCTTATTTTGAAAAATAAGAACATCCTTAAAAATAAGGACAGAGCAGAATACCACTCCTGGCTTTAAACTTACTGGATTTATTTAAATTTCAGTGTTGTTTTTTTTTCATTAAATAATCCTTTCAAAAGTATTTCATTTCACTGAATCAGAATACTGTAAAGACGTGTAAATGTAAGATCGGGGTTATTTTTGAAAAATTGTCGATTATAAGCAATTTCAGTTATTCAAGAAATTATCCAATTAATTAAGAAAGTCTGTAGTCATATTAACAAAAATAGTAGGTATGTCAGAAATACTATGTTGACAGGTTATATATACTATCTATGATGTGTTTATTCCGGTAAATAATAAAAGCAGTTTAAGAACACTCACCTTGGGCTGATGTATCTAAGACAAAAATAATCCACATAAATACACTTGAAATTACTGGCGTCATTTTAAAAGCCTTATTCACTGCAGTACATAAAAGTTTATGTGATGTTTTAAAAGATTTCAGAATGGACCTAGTGACTGAAAAGTTAGCAATTCTAACTGGTTTATTTGAATATCAAGATTTTCTATACTGAATACTCTTGCTTTGCCGGTTGGTTAATAACATTCGGTCAGTTCCTGTGAATGTGCAGCTCAAAATAAAGGTAACAGAATGAGATTTATTTACATCATTTGTTAAGTTGTTGGCTGCTTTATTTCACAGAACCTTCACCACTTTCGAATTCATCAGAAAATATCCTTGGCAATGACTTCACAAGGAACATGTGTACACGAAATGCCAACTCAAGCAATGAAATGTTATTCCTTTTGTTTAGCACAGAGTAAACTTGCCTCTTCCGTTTAATGTTGAAGAGCAACTGAATTTTATTTCATAGGAGTCTAACAGCTGCGGTTTTTTTTATTTTATAAAATGCACCTGCCGTCGATGTCTCTTGATTAAACATTTGCCAACGTGTTTGCAAATTTAAGCGAGCAATTTCTTATCCGCGGAGGTAATATTGTCCCTAAGTATTTTAAAATGTAAAACAACCGAAACTATTATCGTATCAATTATGTCTTTATTCCAGAATGTAAAGTGATCTATCTCTCTTGTGAGGTACAATTATTTTTCATGTAGCAGAGCGTACAAGTGAGAAGCTCTTGAGTGAAGTTGACCAGTCTCTCTCGAGCATCCCCCATATGTTGAGCCATTGATGGGATTCCTTCAACAGTACGCTCACCACAGTGGGAATTGATTTGTGGCTCCTTTTAAAAGTACAAGCGAATTTACTCTCATTGCTTCTCTCTTGTGGGTATTTTTTCTCATAGTAAAAGAGCGAGCGAACTTGTGGAGTCTCTAAATAAAGAGAAAAAATATTTAAACGTCATTGCAAAAAAAAAAAAAATTGGCAGTTTAAACTATATAAAACAAAGCTTTGAATTTTGTTCGATTTAATTATATTAAATTAAAGTTTATAAAAATTGTTCATCTTTAAATATATTTTCATGGTTAATTTATCAATGCGAGACCTAGTAACTGGTATGTGATGTCGTACTCTGTGGCATATGGTCGATCGGTCAAGGCATTTCGAAATCGTCACTGGGTCTTATGGTCAAACAGTTGAAAGTTGAATTATACGATGGAAAGAAGGAACCGACGAGTCAGATTCTGCAACAAGAATTTCAACCAAGCCCAGTTTGATTTTCAAACAATATTTTGACCCCGTAAGAGCAACAGCTAACTGGTCGGCCTCAGTTCCCTTAAATATTCGAATAAGAACCAAAACTATTTTTATTCTTGGCCCCAGGTGGCCTTCCTTTAATATTGTTCGCTTAATGAAATAAAACAAATAACTGCAATGAAACATGCACGATAAAAAAGTAACTTTTTAAAAGAGATGTTTTAACTGCTTTTTATGGTGTTTTAAGCTTTTTATTACAGTTTTATAATGTTTTTCTTCGTAATTGTCTGAACCTTAGTTTCTTAACTAGCTGCTGGAAGAATAGTTGATCTGTTCCTGAACATCTGTTGCCCTGATAGCTAAGAATAATTTCTAGTTATTGCAAACAGTAGCTAGTTTCTGGGCTCAGCTACCGATATTAACCAAACTCAACAGGCTTCATCTTTTCATCAGTATCTGTTGTCCTTTTCGCTGTTCGGAAGCAACAGATCGCAGAGTCTTCTTGAAAAGTAATACGACCGTAGCTTACATACAACAGTCTACGAAACGTCAAACAAACTTGAAAATTGTAACCCGAATGGCATATAAAAAATAGCACGTCCATTGTCCGTGTGAGAATACGGCAAGATTGTGTTGGGTAAATACGGAAATGCGAAAAAAAGAACTGTCCCTGATTTGACTGAGGCGCAATAATTCCCACTTGGCATTGAAAATGCCAAATGGGGATGGATTGCCTCGAATTCTTCACCTATTTTTCCTTTTTTTTCTCGCTTTTTTTTTATTTTTTTTCTTCTTCCGCCGAATCGGTTTCCAGACATCTCCTCCGAGACCACTGAAGCTAGACCAACCAAACTTGGCACATGTATGGAGGGTCATCTGAAGTGGTGCACCTGATAAAAATTTTCGACCTTGACCTTACTGGTCAAGGTCAAATCGCGAAAAAGGTCAAACGGTTTTCAGACAATTACTGCAAGACCGTTGAAGCTAGAAAAGCCACACTTGGCATATATATAAAGGGCGATGTGATACAAAGCAACAAATAAAAATTTTTGACCTTGACCTTGACCATGACCTTGAAATCGCGAAAAACGTTATTTAAGAAAAACAATGAGTTATCTCGAAAACGTCCGAGACCACTGAAGCTAGACCAACCAAACTTGGTACATGTATGGAGGGTCATCGAAAGTGGTGTATCTGATAAATTTTTTTGACCTTGACCTTACTGGTCAAGGTCAAATCGCGAAAAAGGTCAATCGGTTGTCAGACAATTACTGCAAGGCCGTTGAAGTTAGAAAAGCCAAACTTGGCACATATATAAACAGCGATGTGATCTGAAGCAACCAATAAAAATTTTTGACCTTGACCTTGACCATGACCATGAAATCACGAAAAACGTTATTTAAGAAAAACAATGAGTTATCTCGAAAACGGTAAGAGATAGAGCAATTCTGACCTCATTTTCGACCTCCACCCCCTATACGACGATACGTAAGGTATAACTTCCGGTGTCCTTGACCTCCAGGTCACTTTCGAACCCCAAAACGGAAGTTGGCCTTTATCTGGAAAACGGTAAGAGATAGAGCAATTCTGGCCTCATTTTCGACCTCTATCCCCTATACGACGATACGTAAGTTATAACTTCCGGTGTCATTGACCTCCATGTCACTTTCGAGCCCAAAACCGGAAGTTGGCGGGGGATGTGCGTATGATTTTATTATCGCACTTCTCTATAATTCAGAAACGGCTACATATATATCATATTGCTGTAATCGTAGGTAAGCCCTTTTCTATGCTGTACTGACTCGGAAATCTCTCTCTCTCTCTCTCTCTCTCTCTATCTCTCTCTATCTCTCTCTCTCTCTCTCTCTCTCTCTCTCTCTCTCTCTCGCTAACGTGATTATGAAGTTTCACAATGTTATCATATCGTTTACAATCCCAAGCATTGAGGGAAATCAGAAAACACCTTTCCTCTCTTTATCTCAGTGTGACATTATTTATGGAGGCTTTTGGTACATTTCATCGACATTAATTGCCCAAATGCAACAAACATTGGATGGTGATGGTGGTTGTTAAGAGGGGGTGTGGGAGGTTGGTGCGTTAGATTTCTTTTCCCTTATCGTCCTTCAAGTTTTACATATCCTGTGTGTGTTTTTTTTCGTATGTTTCTGCTGCATTTTTTGGAGTAGTCGTGCTTTTACTATGCGCTATTTGATGTACAGTATCAAGCCTACATCGTCCAAGTTTGGATCTCTCTCTCTTTCTCTCTCTCTCTTTCTCTCTCTCTCTTTCTCTCTCTCTCCAAATATATATATATATATATATATATATATATATACATATATATGTATATATATATATATATACATATATATATATATATATATATTAATCACAGGATGCACACACACACACACACATATATATATATATATATATATATATATATGTATGTGTGTGTGTGTGTGTCTGTGTGTCTGTGTGGTGGCTGCATCCTGTGATTAAGTGATTTATTCTACTATATGATAAACATTTTTGGTGTGCGTATGATTTTATTCCCACTTGGTATTGAAAATACCAAATGGGGATGGATTGCCTTGAATTCTTCACCTATTTTTTTTCCTCTTTTTTTTCTTTTTCCGCCGATTCGGTTTCCAGACATCTCCGACGAGACCGCTGAAGCTAGACCAACCAAACTTGGCACATGTATGGAGGGTCATCTGAAATGGTACACCTGATAAAAATTTTCGACCTTGACCTTACTGGTCAAGGTCAAATCGTGAAAAAGGTCAATCGGTTTCCAAACATCTACAGCAAGGCCATTGAAGCTAGAAAAGCCAAACTTGGCACATATATAAAGGGCCATGTGATCTGAAGTAACCGGTAAAAATTTTTGACCTTGAGCTTGACCTTGAAATCGCGAAAAACGTTATTTAAGAAAAACAATGATTTATCTCAAATACGGTGAGAGATAGAGCAATTCTGACCTCATTTTCGACCTCCACCTCATATACGACGATACGTAAGGTATAACTTCCGGTGTCCTTGACCTCCAGGTCATTTTCGAGCCCCAAACCGAAAGTTGGCTTTTATCTCGAAAACGGAAAGAGATAGAGCTATTCTGACCTCATTTTCGACCTCCACCCCCTATACAACCATACGTAAGGTATAACTTCCGGTGTCCTTGAACTCCAGGTCACTTGTGAGCCCCAAACCGGAAGTTGGCCTTTATCTCGAAAACGGTAAGAGATAGAGCAATTTTGACCTCATTTTCGACCTCTACCCCCAATACGACGAAACGTAAGGTATAACATCCGGTGTTCTTGACCCCCATGTCACTTTCGAGCCTCAAACCGGAAGTTGGCCTTTATCTCGAAAACGGTAAGAGATAGAGCAAATTTTTGGCCTTGACCTTACCGGTATAGTTAGTAGTATTTAGGAGGATATTCTGCATTCAGAAATGTGAAAATTGTCAACAAACTGCAATATCATCTACCTTCCGCTTTAAGTTATCATTCCAAGTGGGGCTAATTCGCTGTGCGAATTTCTGTCTAGTTTCAGTTGAATTCCTCTGGTGCGCCAGTTGCGAAAAATGGAATAACTAAAATAACACTTTACCCCCGGCCACCCTCCAGCCTCGCCTCCCTGTTGCCCACGCACTCGGCTAGCTGCTACGAATTCTCTATACTTTTCCCGTTGCCAATCCCCCAATAGGCAGAACTTGCGGTATTCTTCCTGTGCTTCCGGCTTCAACAGGATTCTTTTCATGTAACAGTTACCGTAATTCGAATCTTTACAAAACGCTGCGCGTGAGCATCGTTTCACATGAAACGAAAATTGACAACAGTTATTAACTAACCGGAGCCTTTTTTTTTCTAGAGCATCTGCTTTTTGCCAACTGTCATTGCTGAAAGAGCTGTTAACTAATTGAGCACGGTACAATTAAGGGAGTGATGCGTTCTGCACAATTGATGCAGTATGTACGTGATCCCACTTTGTGGGTGTAGCAATGAAGGGAAGCCGCTTGCTTCTACTCGCATTGGCTTTGTGACCGAGGGGAATTTTGCTGTGATATTATCAAGTTCTGAGTTAAATCTGGCATTGCTCTTTAATGTACGGTTACAAATAAAAAATGAATCGCCGATGAGAAGACTTATTTCTGTTTTCATCCTACGAGAACTTAAATGAGGCAAGCAGCGATAATCCAAAGGATTCGCATTTTAAATGGCATTAGCTGAGAGAAGGCAAATTTTTACACTGTAGAAAAAACGATAAAAGAGGGAATATTCAATAACCAAGCTTTATTACCTCACAACTATTGATTTGAAACTATTTTGGGGGTTTTGGTGTCTTTTGTTATATTTTTTAAAGTGTTATTAGCACAAAGAAGACAAAAATTCAAAGGGCTACCATGGCATCCTGCTCATTTTAGAGTCTTCTTCCTTTCAGAGCGGATGTGGAATTTTACACGACATTGTTCATGCTTCGTTATGGAAGCTGTTCTGGAAAAGCACCCAACAATCAATTCGCACATGTAAACGTTTGTCAGCCATGATTAACAAAAGAACGCCGAGTTTGGATATGACATGCATCTTAGCTTGCTGTCATTTATGAGAGCCAGCGAACTAATTGAGCATGACCGATAATAAAGTGACGCACTCAGTACTACCTTTTGAACGTGACATTTCCGTGCAATAAAATACAGACCGTAATCTGTAGCACATGTCATCGCATCACAACTGGAAGATTCTACCCTAAGAAAAATTCAGCTTAAGGTTCATCACACAGCTCTTATATAAATTCATACGCCTGTTCCCATTTTCAATTACTGTGTGATCTATATCTTTTGAAATGTTACTTTTTTTTTTCATTTATAGCTACATTGATAGCTGTTTTTGTAATAAAACTGATACACGGTGCTATCTGGCATATTAATACTCTTTTCCCAGGAAGCAACAGTATGAAAAAAATTTGATGTCACAACGCCGACAGCTGCTGTCAAAAATTGCTTAATTTGAGCGCGATAAGAATTCTAATTTTGACCATTGATTTTTGAATCGATGATGGCAAAGACGAAGCTTACATCAGATTAGTCGCTGTATTAAAGCGTTTATAGCAAGTTCAATCTTCTTCTTTCACTGAATCAGCCAGAAGAAACCAGACTAGCCTGTAATGTGGGCTTCCATCTTCTTCTTCAGATTTTTTTTGTCGGGAACATGATTATTGGCTGTAAATTGTATATGTTCAGGAGCAGCGAAGTTCCCGCAAAGAGATAAAAATTGTCAATTAAAAGCAACACGACGTGTTGTTGTTACAAACGTTTACTTTCGTAATTACTATTTCTGCGATTTAACGTTTTTAAAGCCTGTGGCAAACTGTAGCCCAACCATTTTTTTTTTAAACAGCATAAAGTTAAGTTGCAGTATGTGTATTGCTATTTTGGCCTGTGATCCCTATTGGTGAAAACGCAGGTAACTACTTGTAATGAGAGTAACCATGAATGCCCCGACCCCACTCTAACAACAAAAAATGACAGTGCTGCTAGTGCCAAATAACATCAGATTGTACAATATTCAGGTTCTGGGCTATTCCGGGAATTACTTTCAGAGATGTGGGTCGACAATGAAGTAACGTTTTGACTTATGGATTAAACTGTGAAGTGGACACTGGACAAAAGGACCCGGATTCTTGGAGAGAGGGGTGCAGCGACTGATCTCGTTGGGGTCGAGAATTCGACCATTTTTTTCGCCTTGATAGGGCAGGAAGAAGACCACAAAATGCCGGGCTGCATACATGTGCAGGGTATTTTGAGTTTCGATTTTGACATAAAGGATAAACGCATGAACAGGTACCCTTTCATCACAAAAAGGTGATTATTAAGTGGCTAAAAATGCTGTAATTTCACATTAAGGAAAAATCAAAATACTCGAAAGTAGCGGAAATTACGTGGACTTTTTGCTTGTTTCATTTGGACAGTTATTTCGTCGGAATGGTGAAAAATGTGTTTTAAGCTAATAGAGTGCATCGCAAAAACCCTCCAAGTACAGAGCAATGCAATGGTCTTTAGAAAGATAATTCTAAACAACAAACACACACACGGACTAAGAAATGACTAGACCGATGCAACGGCTCGGCTTAGAATCGCTATAACTAAATCTTGCTTGGCCTCGATTGTTGTAAACTTGTATTAAAAAAATTGCTGTTGACTAAATCGTTTTCTTGATAAAAAATCCAGCTTTTTTTTAACACAAGGGGCTGTCAAAACTTTATTTCCGGCCGACGTTTCAATAACAACAGAAAGGGCGTGTGCTCTATTTACAGCAGCTTCTTTTTGTAGACTTTATGGGGAAGGGGGGAGGAGGAGGGCTTCTTCTATTCATCCCAGTATTCCATAGCAACGTTTTTCCAGTGTCTGATTAATCAAGGATTTTCACGCTTCACTGGACACAAGTTGAAGCAAAGGCAGAATGTCTTTCTTTGGCAATAAAAGGAGAGCAAACAAAACCTGACACAACAATGCAAAAAAAAAAAAAACTAACATGTTTTTATTGTTATTTATTGATTTATTTTTAATTTATGGATAATTTTTACACGTCATTGAACCACACTGGCACAAAAATCAATATTTATTTTGCTTTATTTGAGCTTATCAGTTTTATATCACAGATTTAAATCTAAATTTAAAATTATATTAACAGAGGTAGCCGCATACAGATTACATGTTAGAATTTGTACAGAAATAACCAATATTCATTGATCAGTTTTACGCATATATCTGCATCTTTTCGACATGTTTAAATCAAATGAGAACTCTGTATAAGACCACTTCTGAAACAAGACCATCTTCAAAGAAAAATGGTTGTGATTCCTCTATTGTTCACAATTGTTTCACCTCTGAAATAACACCGTATCCAAACTAAGACCGATTTTGACTACTGTGAGAGCAGTGGTCTTAATCCCGAGGCACCGCTGTACTATTTACAGAAATGACCATACGCCCATTGTTTTTATGGCCATTTACATACGGATTCATTAATATCATTTCAGTAACATTGCATATTTAGTTGTCAGGTTCATTGTATACGTGCAAAAAAACTCCACAGACAAAAACGTTTCAAATTCTTCCATATATTTGTCGATATTTGACAAAATGTCATTACTTAATTATTGGCGAATTTAGCAAAAATAACACAACAATTAAATAAGACATAAATTTTACCTACGAACTTTCTGACCCTCACATATTCGAATACAAGACCAAACATTGTATCTGTGAGCTGACGGACGGACAAAACAGCATTTTACGATCACCCACCCCAAGAATTGGTAACCCTCTCGTTGTGTCTTTCCACTTTTTTTAAGGAAATGAAAATCAGGACATTGAGATCAACCGCCCAAGAAAAAATGTCAGAAGATGTAACCCCCGAGAACATGCCTGCCGAAGGCGAAATCCCCTAGGAAAAACTCCCCCTTCCTCCCTCTCTCATCCCCCCCCCCCCCCACGCCCGAGAAACCACCCAAGGGCGTAACGTGCGAATGTTATTCCATGGAACCTTAGCATGCAGAAGACTGAACTTACCATCATACGACATGTTTTATGAAATGTATTGTTAACGATATTACACCATACCGCAGGCACTAAACGCTAAACCAAACAATCAGAGTCAACTAAATATCATTTTATACGCCGACCGTCATGGCAGATCACGCTCTACCTGCAAGTATTATTTTACAAAAAAATTTACTCGATTTCAAACACCACCTAGACAGGTGATGAATTCACCCAGAATCACTTCACAATACGATCAAATAAGCAACAGGCTCGGTGCTTCACAAAACGGATTGACTATAGGTAACGTTTCCTAACAACAGCATAGCAAACAAACTTGACTAGACTTGTGTTGTGAATTGTATCGTCGCTGCTTTAAAAAGCTGTGTTAGAATACTCATAAAAGGATCTTTTGGTTATAAAAGCAGAACATGTATATGAAAGAGTGTGCCGGAAAAAAATTACACCACCTCTGTATCTTTATGACTGTAGCTGTAAAAACGAACACTTGGCCAAGCTTTCAAAACCACTGGCACCCACAAAACAGCACTTCTCCCATTACAATCAACTCCCATCCTGATCCATCAACTTCCCTCCTGGTCAATCAACTCCCACCCTGACCCATCAACTCCTACCCCGACCCATCAACTTCCACCCTGACCCATTAACTCTCAGTCCGGCAAATCAACTCCCACCCTGACCCATCAACTCCCACCCTGACACCTCAACTCCCACTCTAACCCATCAACGCCCATCCTGACCTGTCAACTGCCATCCTGACTCATCAACTCCCACCCTGACCCATCAACTCCCACCCTGACACGTCAACTCCAACTCTAACCCATCAACGCCCATTCTTACCTGTCAACTGCCATCCTGACCCATCAACTGTCATCCCGATCCATCAACTCCCATCCTGGCCCATCAACTTCCACCCCAACCCAGGCAAATGATAAATGCGCACTCGATATTTATTACTTAATTTCATGAAAAGTACGGGATGAAAAAAATGCAATTTATTTCACATGGCGAAAAATTACCTTTGAACCATATAGTGAACTGAGCAGCAACGGTGAACACATTACTAATATTTCATTTTACAGAAGAAAAGTTACATATAGAAGCATAAATTATTTATAGTTAATGCTTATTTGTAAACATTAGCGTATTCATATGGCCAGCTTAGCATGCTAATATGCAAACATGAGCGTGCCATCAAAGAAGTGATAGCGAAGCGAAAGGGGCAGTGTGGACCACGTATTGCATTCTAGTTCATCCCAACCGGCCTCCTGGTCGCGTATGACGGTTTTGTCAGTGATTCGATTTGTTGTCTTGCCATATTGTTATATTATCGTTTTTGCCGTTCAGGGACAGTTTTCGAGTCATAAATAGCTACCCCCCCCCCCCTCCCCACTCTCCGCCAATAATGTCCAAATAAAATCTGACGTTAATCCCGAACAATAATCAATCAATTCTCCCCTCCCTTTTCTCCGATTTCCTTGTGTCAAGTTTAAGGTGCAAACGGTAAATTCTAGAAAAGATACTAGTTTTCTGTTATTTATTGAATTTTTCTTCGCTATCTTCATTAATTCATGTATCTTTTTGTATTGACACTGACAAGGTTTAACCCACATAAGGCTTGATTACTACATTGTGTAATATTGATAACAATCGCCTGCTTTGACCTTACAAGGAACGCGTAATCAAATCCTACGGTCATCTCGAATCTGCTTCCGCATAACAATTCGTGAGTTCAAAGGTTAAAATACAAAATAGGCGATTTTTCTGATTTTAGAATTGAAAAATACAGAAGAAGTATTACATTTTTAAAAAAAGAATGCTCGGCGTGCTAATGTGTACCAACGCAGTAGTGTTAACAACAGCATATAGTGATAACCTTTACAGTTGAAGAAGCCAGCACTGCAACCTCAATCTAAGTTAAATAGCTTACTCATACGTCTGGCCAGCTTCCTGATTGGACTACTTCAAGTGTTGAATTTAGCACACGAGCAGTTTGGCCTAGTCGGCGTGGCTGTCTAAAGCCCACCGCCCACTGACTAATTCAAGTTGCTGCATATGCTGTAATCTAAGTGACTAGTTGAACATACAAAGAGTAAACTGTCAATGTTTACTTTATTTAAGATAGCAACAAAAATATAACCTAGGCACGCAAAAGCAAACCACATAAACACGAATTTGGATTAAAATTACGATTCAAAATGTTGAAAGACTGGCAAAGAAAAATGCGACATAACGCTTGCGGAAGTGTCCATTTTCGAACACTTCTACTGACTACACATTTTTTTTCTTTTTCGAATTTCATTTTAGGACACATCTGGAGTGACCAATCAGATAGTTGTATTTATGTCCCGTGAGATATCCGAGAAGCTCTGCGATTCGTCTCTCAGCCTGTATAACTGTACCAGAGACAATTCAATATGTGTCTGAAATAGTTATAGATTCTTACCATTCCAAGCATGTGTATTAGCAAATGACTCGGTGAATTTCAAGTGATCACACTTTTATCACAAGTATTCTAAGTCCATCGCCTTTAAAATGTCAAATACCCATGCCCCCCCCCGACCTCCCCCCCCCCACCCCCCACCCCCCTCCTCAATCCAGCTATATGTCGTGAAAATTTGGTTTAAATGCAAGAAAAAAAATCGGCCAAATTTCAGTCATACCCACTGAGCCCGCTCCTTTCCCACTTCCCAGCTGGATTAACGCCTAGTTGTCGATAATCATTTTCAAGAAGGTGTGACTAAGCCGAAGTGCACCCAGGCACTCGGTGACCATCACACGGCTGAGTTCACTTCAAGTCCAATATTTCCAGTAACGGCTCAATGAATATCCCTCCAGAGAAAGACAAGAAACAGCTAACGCACGGGAGCAAACCTGAACACTTTACAATCAACGTTAAATAACATCCTCTTCCTCTTCTTCAAAGGTTACATTGTTTACATCGTCTATAAACCGGAAGTAAGCCGTAGCTGTTTCCTCTGCTGCCTCCCACTGGGGGTAATGTCCTATATTATCGCTCAGTACAGTAATCTGGGATTCTGAGAGCTGCTTTCTGTAAAACACAGGCATAAACGCGACATAGCAAAAGCAACATATTCCTGCACATTTCTTTTTAAAATAACCACTTTTTCTCAACATCGTCCACGTAAACAGATAACAGCCGTGAAGATATGGACAACTTCACAAAAAAAATATTACAACAAAAACAAAGATATTTCGATGCTGTTTTATTAAGTAATCTGTATCAAACTTTCAATGTTCTTTTATTAAGTACTCTGTATCAAACTTTTCAAAACACTCCTATTGTCTTATGCCAATTCATTATCATCCAAATAAAAATGACAATATTCTAACAAGTTCTTCTCTCGCATTTTACATCCAACATACTCCATAACTTTTCTTAATCTTCACTAAACTTACTTAAAGTTGTCTTCAAACACAGGCGTTGGGTTAACAGGATCCGCCGGTCCATAAATGCAGTGAACTAATACAAAGTGAGAGTAATTTACAATAAATAAATTCTGCGACATGATTGGCTGATAGCAATTACTAATGCTTATCACTACTTTTCATGAATTTGAAGCTTTATTGTGAATCTGTAAAATAATTACTCAGTTGTTATCAATGGTAACGTGCAGTTCTGTTCGTCCTTGTTACTGAATGTAGCGACATAAAACACGGTTTTGTTGAAAATTATTTGAAGGAGTAACAGTTTTTAAATCAGGCAGATTGAGTAAACGTCGGTTTAGTTAACGGTCTTTCAACCAGGTTCTCTTCGTAGCGTGAGACTTTAACTTGAGAACGCAGGAAAGCTCATACCTCACAAATAACAGTAATCCATGACTAGGTATATACGTGGAAATATTTTCAACCAATAGAATTTGGTTTAAGAAAACATCACTTGTGCGGTCGATGTATAGTGTATATTTAGTAATAGAGGACTTTTCAAGCCGGTGTGAATGTTTGAACAGAAGCCAGACAATTAGTGCTGTAAACTAACCAGGCATAACGAAGCCTACATCAGAGGCGGGAGGTCGCAATCACTCATCCGAAATCATGAAGGAAATAAAGAGAAAAAAAAAACACACTACATCGGTCAATTCTGTGTCACTTGACAATAAAATATGTCCAGTGAATCTTGTCGAGAAGTCATGCGCAATGCATCTATGAAATATTACGAGTTCGTGTTTGCTTTACGACACAGAAAACAACAATCGATCCATTAATAAAATGGCTCTATATGACCAAGCAGCAAAGCTTTTGAAGGAAACTTTATGCAAAATTTCATGTCAATTTCGCATAACGCTGCTTCCGCTCTACGCTTATTCTTACACTGTCACGGACTATTTCACTTAACTTCGGCGGATGAATTATAGCCCGCACCAAAAACAAAATAAATGCCGCAACACAATATCCAAGGCATTTACGCAACAGAAAGTAGTCATGGCTTCCCTCGCGATGGTTTAGAAATGATTAGAAAAACTAAGTCAATTACATAAATAATCCCGTGCGTCATGAATGGCAAAGACATGGATTTTTAGTTTCCTTTAATTGCAGTTTGATGGAGCAGAGATGCAAGTGACAAAAAAAATTGCGACATAAGTATGACGACATGGCAGTTATGATCGTCAATAATGTCCAGGGACACTGTGACCAGCCTAGACAACAATGCAACATTCTTGTCCAATTCGAGCAATACGCACAGGTAAAGAATTGTATGCGAGCATTTCAAATTTTGAAATTCTGGCCCATCTCTTTCTTAACCCAAACACTGCCAACATTTGTCACGTTGCAAAAAAATAAGAAAAGCAAAAACAAAAACAAAATCTGCTTCTGAAAGGTTTTAAGATTCCGCTATCCAACTGTTTTTTGAAGGAGAGCCAAAAATGTCTCATAAAGGGTACTGTATAAGAAAGAGACACATCAAATTTAAATGTTACCAAACTTTTAGCTTTTGGAATTTTTAGGAAGTTATAAAAATGTCATAAAAAATACTTAAATCAGTTTATATTCTTCTATTTTATGACCATTTTGATCAATTTTTACCCTTATTTCTGAAGTTATTTTAATCCTTTGGTTATTTCGCAAAGACGATGTAAAACAATTCACGCAGTGCGACTTCCGAAAACAAGAACAGCAGGGCACAAAAAATATATAAATAAATAAGCACTGGTGTTAAACTTGTGCGCGGACTATCAACCACGAAATAAAACCCATCTCTTTATCGCGCTGAACCATCACGATAGAGTTAGCCAGTAAATACAGGCTGAAATCCCTTCTTCATTTAGTGGCGACAACATTAACTTGCTATAAGATGTACTGCAATTCATTTGTTCCTTTAGTTTGACTCCTGCTCTGTTTCCTTTGAATTTCCCTCACAATAAACAAATATGGTACATGTATATTGTTTAAAAAAATCCCCACATAAAAATATGTTGGTTGGATGTTAACTTCTGTGTTTGCATAACTTGGTTTACTGGAGTTGTTACAAAGGCGAAGATAAAAGTAGGGCCTTCACAGCAGAGACATATGTCGCAGGTTCGTTCGCAGGTCTGGGTTCTTTTCACTTGCATTCGCTCGTATCTGAAGAGCCCACTTTTTGCGTGTCTTAAAACTATCAAACGTTCTGTCGAGACTGCTATGGCAACCGGTAACTGTTAGAAGCACTGCAGTTGTTCTCCTTTTTATGTGCGTTTAGTCTCCATTCATAAATAACATGGGCGATAATAGGACATAAAAGCATCAGCCGAGCAGGCGGTAATGAAATGTATGAGCACACAAGGATTATGGCACAACACTAATGCTGTCCAGTTGTTCTTCATTCACAAATAAATGAGCGCTATTTTCGGGCTTAATGGCTGTACTTTTGAACGTTGTTAGAAATCCGCACGGAATCCTCGTAAACATCATTTCAGGTTCTTAAATCGCCCCATATCCGTTCTGTGGCACACGTCGGTGAGAGAAGTGACCACTGAAGCAATTGTCATGTCCCACTGTTGCTTTGTTGAGTTAAGAGAAAATGACGTCTCTGCTAAAACTAGGAACTGGCACGCAGAGAACAGCAAGATATGGCTCGATTCTTGACGGCCAGTCATAGCACTCCGGTCACTTCCGTATGCCCTCCCCCGCCCCACTCTCCAACCATGACATGTGACATCAGTTGTCGTCAAAATTCAGAAAAGAACATCAACATATAAACTATTCGGATAAATCATATACACACAAAGTGGTCTTCAGGCATGGGTTCTTTCTTGATCATGGGTTCGTTCTTGATCATGGGTTCTTTTTCGAACAGGTTCCTCCCCACCCCCACGGACACTATTCTGACTTCCATAACCTTCACAGAATGCACTTTGGCCTCAACCTAAATCACCCAATGACGATCATTTTCTACCTGGAACTATTAGACATTAACCCCCCCCCCCCACTCCCCCCCCCCTCAACCACACCCCTCCTTCAAACCAAAGGAGAACGCTTCGGTATTGAGGCTGCTCCGCAAGGAAGTCAATCAAAGTAGATCAAACCTCATTTCCGGAGCAACTTTTCAAGTTATTTCAGGAACAGCCCTTACACAAGTTATTTCTGGAGCAGCCCTTACACAAGTGGTTATGCCATACAATCTCACACAAACGACGGGGCTCACCAGGAACTGTAGTGCTTTGTAAAACTCCCACCCATCTCGCCCGATTCAGTTTCCTTTCTTCTATAAAGGTCAGTATTCTGTAACAAGAACTTTAAGTTCTAGTTCAAAAATAATAAGTACAAAATAGATATATAAATCTTTCCCTTATACTTCTTTGTTCCTTTTCATACATTTCTTCTAAAACACTATTTGGCTTAGTGATTGTAATTTTTTTACCAGTAGATTTATTTATTTTAAGTTTTCTTCACCACCTCTGATTGGCTGAATGTGTTACCTTGGAAGCACCACGTGCCCATTATTATTTTTGATTGCTGCCCAGAAATCCCCGACGTCATCGGCATCAAGCTGCGTGTCTGGTCCAAACACTTCATTCAGCCTACGAAAAAAAAAAACACACTGGAAATACACTATCTTGTGGTTATATATATAAACGTGGTTATATGCTAATAGATATTTAGAATTTTTGTCACTGCAATTTATGGAATTCCTTGCTTAAAAATAGTCTCATAATGTATTTTGTGCCGAAGCGCTGGTTAAATAGTTTTCGAGTTATTGAGCTTAAACATAAATGACGTCATAACTCGAAGATGATTATGTCATAGCTACAACTATGACGTGCCAAAAAAATCCTTGCTTAAAAGTAATCTCATAATGTATTTTGCGCCGAAGCGCTAGCTACGTTAATTTTCGAGTTACTGAGCTTGAAGGCTTAAATGGCGCTATAACATGGCAAAAAATTCGCAAATAAAAATTTTAAAAATCGCCAAAAATACATTTTGTACAGAAAATGAATAAAAACTTCGCAGTAAACATTTGCACTAGATGTGAGTTCTTCTTGCCACGTTTCAGCCTGATCCAACAAACTGTTTCGGAGATATCGCAACAATATGGCCAAAAAAACTTAAAAATCAAAAATATAAAAAATACATTTTCAACGGAAATGAAGAAAAACTTTGCAGTATACATTTGCGCTATATATGTGTTCCTCTATGAGCCTTATGCGCCTTATCCAACGAACTGTTTTGGAGATATAACCTGTGAAAGTGAAAAAAGTGCACGAAAACTCCCCTATGTTCAAAAATTTGTCAAAAATAGAATTTTTGAAGGAACGAAAAAAAAATTAACACGGGCATCATCTAGACATGTACCCCACTATGTATGTATGTTTTGAGAAAAATCAACTCATTACTTTCATAAGAACTCACTGCGGAGTTTAAAATTTCGGTAGTTCAGTTTTGAAATACCTATTGAAAATTAAAATTAGAATTATTTGTAGTTTTATTTTTTTCGTATTTTTCTATTTTTGTAAGGCAAAAAATAAGTTGCGTATTTAGTCTGCAACATAAATTGATGAAATAATAATAAAAAATGATTTTTGTGGCATTCTATTTATCGGTATTCTATTCCGGAATAGCCTACCAAGAAATATCTGGTGTCTTATTTGCTGCAGAATGCTTATTAACCCTTAGCAAGACGAAGTCTTGCAAAGAGTTATATGCTTTGGTATTAGGGCACCCGTGAGATTTTCATCGTGTTTTTTTCCTTACAGTCGCCCGTGATCTTGCCCGTCATTTTGTCATAACAACTCGTCATAAACTACTGGTCCGATTGGCACCAGACTTTGGAATAATATGGAACTTGATCTAAACGAGTTCTATCAATATTTTTTTCACTATTAAGCTTGTTTTCAAGGTCAAATTAATACGCAAGGATGAACTGTTCAATTGCCAAGTGTCCATTTCGCTAACAGTTCGCGAAATCGGTTCTCGTTTTAAATAATACCATGTCTCACTGCTGATAGCCTGTAACCGTGTATACGGTCTGTACAGCAGGCGATAAGAAAGTGACACGTCCAAAAAGTTCTCAGATACTGGTTCTAAAGTATACCAAAATGCTCAGGGCATGATTCCGAGCAATTTTTGTACTTGTACTTACTTTTAGTATCTGAAGTGCTGACTGCCTATGTCGCCGTTACTGTGGACTACATTGCTGAATATCATGTTTAAGTAAAACTAGGTCCATATCAAAACGTATATTGGCCATATCCGACTCACTGGGTAAATTTTTCGGTATTAAAAATGTTTTACGATATCGAGACACCAATAAGCAGCTCAGTGATAAGTCTGTACTACATTCTAGGTGGTTTATAGAAACTTCCTAAAAGACTTTCCAAAAAAGTCGCTCGCAGGACTGACAAAACATTTGAGAAAAAGTTTAGAGAAATGTTCACACTGTTTAGCACCACCTGTTCAACAGTCATAACTGGGTGAAGGAGCAGTTCATTTCCACAAATTAAAAAATGGAATTTTCTAAAAAGAAAAAAGACTGTCCGTGGACATTGTACCCAGCCGTAAAAGCGAAGACATTACAAAAGTGAAAGGAGAAACCGACGAATTTACATGTGGTAGAACGCCACATGGGCAACACTGCTGTTGATATAATCGGACAACATTTGTGGGAAGAACAACATTTTTGTGTGTGTTTCTCTTCAATCTATACGCTTGTTTCGCCAGTTTTAGCAGAACCGATAACAAAAATACTTCAACTCCATTGTAGTAATATAATGTATTAAGTATAAATACAACAGTATTAAGTATTATTTACACACCACAAGCACCACTTAAGGTATAGCACGCAAGCAAAACACACACACAAAAAAAATAAATAAATTCCTGACCGGGGCTGAAATTCACAATCTCTTGCTTCGCAAGCGACAAGGCAAACCACTGCTATGAGAGGCAGAGCTGTAAATATTGCCTATACAGCGAAAAAGGGAGACAATGAAAAAATTCGCCTTCAACAAGTCTTGAACCCACAGCCTCGTAATTATCAGTCCACATACCTTGCCGCTTGAGCTACGGAGGCAAGTGGTACAAAAAACAATAATTTTAATAATAACAATAATAGTAACGACTTTTCAAAATTCATGATTTCACATTTGTTATGGTTCAACACATGGCAATTTTTCATTAAAAAAAAAAAAAAAAAATAACCTCAAATATACGGTTTTACTTACCCGAAGGAATAATTTTTATAGCGACACTACCTTAGAGTAACACTAAATATATAGCACGGAAGAAATATACACACACAAAAAATCAATAAATTCCTCACCGCCATGGCAGGCATAACTATAAATATTGCCTATAAAACCGATTAAGGAAGGCAATGAAAAAATACGCCTTTAGCAGGGCTTGAAGCCACGGCCTCGTGTTTACCAGTCCAACAACTTTTTTTTTTTTTTTTGGGGGGGGGGCAATTTTACCGTTTTTAACCAATACTTTGGCCAGTTTTTATCGAATCACTAAACAAAATACAAGCATGATGCTTGAGCTTGAGTGCAACATTCCTTTCAAATTTAAACGCTATCGGGCCGGATTTGTAAGAAGAGTGGCATTTTCTGTGTTTTCCCAAATTTCCCAAATTTCCCAAATTTGGTCAGTCTGGCCAAATCACCAAAAATACTAAAACCTGTATGGGGGATTACCCAGTGAACATTCCTGACAAATTTCAAAATAATCGGAAAAAAAATGTAATAAGACTACCATTTTGAAAAATAGTTTACACAAACACATATAACGGACAGCAAATTCCTGACAAGTGATGAGTATAGCCCGGCAACAAGAATCGGCTGGGCTTAAAAGGTTCATAAGATCTTTACAAAATTTGACAACAAGAAAATTAATTAACTTATGGTGTAAATATGGCTAATGTGCGAATGACTTTGACACCTCGCGACAAAAAAACGGTGAGCAAAGCGGACCTCTGAATTATGCATGGCAACGGGAAAAAAAACCACTCATCTGAGATGTAAATTTATGACATCCCATTTAACATCAGATGTCGGTTTAACGACGCACGTGTATTTTCCCCAACTAAGCGCTTCCTTGACGTTCGTTGTGTCAGTTCAGGGGAAAGGACAAAAAAAAAAAAAAAACAAACAAAAAAAAAAAAAAAAAAAAAAAAAAAAAACAACAAAAAACGTCTGTTAAACGCTATCATATATATGATATGTGCTAAAATCCAATATGTGAGGGATTAGATTAATACGCCAGCTGCGCATATAGAGGAGAGAAAAATGGGAGCACGTGACGTGCAAGGCTTAGTCCGTTGTGTAAGACCAATCATGCAATTTTTCCGGCTCATTGACAAGCGAGTTGTCGTTTCCTGATTCTCAAGTTTCTCTCTTTTGCGACACTCCCACCCCACCCCCACCCCCTCCCCTCTTCTTTTTCCCCCACTGTAACTTGAGCAAATTCACCAGTCATTTTACGCACGCAGTTGAAAAAAATGGGAGAAGCAACACCCCCCCCCCCCCCACAACAGAATAACACCCCCCTAACACATTCCTCTGCCTCAGAGAAGATAAAACTTCAACCATACACTTTACCAATAGCAGTTTCACTGTTTTGTGACTACTTCAATAAATAAAATGTGCCCGCTACATCGTGCATACGTTTAGATCTCACAGGGGCTCAGCACTGTAAAGAGCACTCAAGACACAGCCATATCACATCCTCGTTTGCTGGCTCATGGAGAGTGGCACTTTTTAACAGACGGAAGAAAGCAAGCTTTAAACAGGGGCTAAAGGTTAATGGAAGGCGCATGCGCATTTGCTTATTCTTTTCCGTCAAGGGTTCTCTAACCATGGCCAAAGAAATCCAATTATCTAAAATATAAAAAAAAAAATAAAGAAAAAAAAATTGTTTGCGGGGTTTTAAATCTATTTGCGTCAAGTCATGGGGTAATGCCGGACGCCACAGCGCAGCAATTGCCGGTTTTTTGGGAGACAAAGCGGAGGAGACAGCATGGTTTTTTTCACCGTAGATCGAGCGGGCGGAAAACGGACACCAACCCACGCAATCTTAGTCAATTTTCTGCATAGTGTGAAATGCCGATTCTTATCTTTAAAAGCAATTAGACACGAATTCATCCACCACAAGTAAGGTTTTAATTAAAATTATTTTAAAGAAAGAAAATTCACAAATGTGTAAGTTGACGCTCTCAGTAAGCGAACAGCGCATGGACCTGTAATCCTTCCTCCTCAGTTCCACGCATACCCTGATCTAGCCAGCCAGGCCTTATCTTCCATATAACCCCATGACTTCGACATCAGTTAGACCTTTCAATGCATAGGTCTGCGTAATCTTCAGGGATAATTTTGAAGTGCGCCATGGCGCTTCAATCGCCGTAATGGCGTGCGACCTTCCCTGGTGGTGCACAACATTTTTTAACACACGCCATTAAAAAATGTCGAAAATGCACTAGTTTATTGCACGGTTACTTAAGTTCGTTCCTTGACAACTGGCACTGGTTGACGCTTCCGAAAAATTATGGCGCATCTTAGATTGATAATGGCGCACAGTGTTTTTCTTGGCCGTGCGCCACTGGTGCACACCACCCGATTCCAAGAACTTTCACTAATTTTAATTATTAGGACAAACCATATCTTTCTGAATCCTTAAGTCTATTCGTTTATTATAATTGAGATAATTGCGTAGTCCACCCCTTGTCCTCCACCTACGCCCCCACCCCCATATATATATATATATATATATATATATATATATATATATATATATATATATATATATATATATATATATATATATATATATATATATATGCAGAAAAATCCTCACATTTAATCAAAGATAAAATATAACATCGGTTATCATGTTCCACGCCTAATGGCCAGACAGCAGCCTGATAGGAAGCATCACAGAACGACTGTCCTCAGCGTCTCCCTCATGAGGCGGCTCTGACTGCAGGTGTTGTCTAGATGTATGAAGGACTAAAGTCGTGAACGTCTTTGACACCTTTCTGCTAAATAACAGTCTTAAAACGTCTTTCTCTGCTTGAATTATGCATGAGACCGCTGAGGCAAACTCGTAAGTAATGTGATAACAATCCATTAAACTAACGCCGCTGTATAATTCAAAGAAGAAAAAAAAGGAACTGAATTCGGGTAGAAAGGACACATTTTTCAAACAAATCCACTGAGAAGTATTCCCACCTGCATGTCACATAATCCCTATAACGTGAAGAAATTAGCGTCATGATTAAAAACTAAATTTAATTTCTTTCTTTTTGTCGAAAGAGCACGACGCCCATTTGATATTTTAAAAATCGATATTGTCAGTAATCTACAATTTTGTTTTAATAAGCAAAAAACGGGAACTGCATTTGGTTGTTTTATAATAAAGCGTAGGAGACACTACGACAAGCTGGGAAAAAATATACACTATATTTTCACATAAAATATTAAAACCTCCCCACCATTTTTTTCTTTTTGCAAAAGTTTACCACATCACCTGATAGATGAATACGTTAACTTGAAAGCAGGCATATTTTTCAGTGAATTCATGATAATCCGAAGAGTAACAACAATTTGCAAATACGACAGCACTGTCACATTTATCATGGAGATACAGAAAGAACTAAAGGCCCAGGGAGTTTATTCTTAACTGACAGATCGCGTAGGAAAGCCACGCAGAGACAACCAAAAATGGCAGTGCTACACGCCACACACTGCACTAACCAAATTGTCATTGTAAACAATGGTCGAATTGACATCCAAGGGGCTCATCAAGACAAAATATTTTCAGATATTTTTCAACCCCCTCACCCCTCCGTAATATTTTCTACACCATCCATCAACTAAAACACACACACAACTTAAGATCCCAAACCCCGCCCCCCTCCCCCATCACTCCGCAAGTTATACTGTACGGTGTACAGCGCGCTTTATATTGTCAGCAAGTCGTAGTCAACATGCCAAACGATTCTCAATCTTAGGCACATCAGTATATTTAATATCAAAACTGAAAAACCCCCAAACTTTAACAACAGGTCAGAAAAACGCAGAGCCATAGACAAGCAACGGAGGTAAAAAGTATGCGAATGCATTCAGTAAAAAATTATTAGCTCAAATTCTGCTTTGGAGAGTACGAAGAAAAGAAGAACACTGCTTTTTTTAAGCATATTCTTTGATGGTGACTCGTGAATGTCCCGCAGTTCGGCCACTTCCGGTTGATAGGTAATAAAAATTAAAAATCTACTAAATGGCCAGTTGAATGGTTTTCATAAGGAACAGTGATATTGAGCGAATCAGGAGAAGTGCTTTCACCTTTGAGGTGAAGGCATAAAGTGCTCTGAAAACCTTTAAGGTAAGGGCATGCTATTATGTGCAGACGAAATGGTGGACACGAAACCAGCGACTTGCTTCAGTTTGTTGTGGCTTTGCTCGCATCTTGACAAGGCCGGAGAACAGTCCTTTAAATACTTTGTATTTCAATAAATCAGTTGGAAAAAAAGATGGGTACCACTGCTACCGTTTCTGCACCTCCTCCTCCCCCCCCCCCCCTTCCTTTTTTTCTTTCCATTATTGCTTTTATGTTCTGTATTCTACAGTACTAAGTCGTTTGCATGAATACATTTTGCAGCATCTCGAAAATTCAGCCTAACTTGATTTTAGTCAAAGCTCCCTATTCACAAGAGGATTTTACACCCCGAATGTTGCTCACAATTTATGGCATCAATTAGAAACTGGTCGCGTTATTTGCATTCCTTGGCACTGATCTGTGTTTATGGTTATTATTTAGACATCTAAGAGCATGTGCCATAAAACCCAAGCAATTTCGCAGTACAAAAAAGTGTTCATCTCTTGTCCACATCTCCCATGAAAAAAAACCCACAAGGAATGTTGTCCTCTATGGCTTTTACTGAAAGCCACCGTAAGACCTCTAAAGATCAAATTGAAAAGACAGCGCTGAGACAAAGGTCAGAGGCTAATGGGCTCCGCATCCCATTCCCAATGCCAGCGGTTTTCTACAACCTACCTTCTGGCATCCCTGTGTTATTTAAAGCAAAGTTAAAAAGGAATCTTCAAAGACAATAACTGCAATGCTGAGTTACACTTTTGGCAATGCTCTTCAAGCTCACCAGGTTTGGACAGCAGCACGTAATGTAAAGCGGAGCGGAATATGTTGAATTTCAGATTTTCCAATTCATGCGCGTTAAATCCTTAAATGAGTGGTAGGCCCATTTTTATATGACTTCTCGGCACCTTGAATCTAGGCACCACGCGTCATCTGAAATCGGCACAAATAAACACCCCCATGATCGGACATCTCTCTCAAATCGGCACAAATAAAAATCCCCTGATCGGACATCTCTCTGAAATCGGCACAAATAAACATCCCTTGATTGGACATATCTCTGAAATCGGCACAAAATAAACATCCCTTGATTGGACATCTCTCTGAAATCGGCACAAATAAACATCCCTTGACTGGACATCTCTCTAAATCGGCACAAATAAACATCCCTTCATTTGACATCTCTCTGAAATCGGCACAAATAAACATCCCTTGATTGGACATCTCTCTGAAATCGGCACAAATAAACATCCCTTCATTTGACATCTCTCTGAAATCGGCACAAATAAACATCCCTTGATTGGACATCTCTCTGAAATCGGCACAAATAAACATCCTTTGATTGGACATCTCTCTGAAATGGGCACAAATAAACATCCCTTGATTGGACACCTCGCCTCCGAAAACTCCGAATCTAGACACATCGCATTGAAACAATGAATTGAAGCTCTCCCATCAAACTTTTTTTATTTGGGATAGTTTTTGAGAAATCCACATTAAGACAATATCAGCATTAATCATGTAGGAGTTTGCAATGGTTATTGTATTACATGAATGTTGTTGCGCACTGCAAAGGTTTCAATAGTTTGTTTTTCAACGGCACTATTGCATTTCAGCCAAAATATTTCGCCACCCCAGTTGTATTTCAGCCAAAAAATTTCCTACGATTCGGCCAAGATCAATATCACGACATTACATCATATTCGATAACAACAGACCTACAGTCGATCCCTCATGAACACGCCCACCTTGGGAAGGTCCTGATGTGAATGTCTTAGAACTTTAAATCTACTAGGAGATGTGCCGCCTTGCATGCCAGACAACGGTCAATGTGAACTATTCGCGGATTATCTTACAGATAACTACATTGACAGCACAGTGAAATTTCCGCCACATCTCTTGGCAGATCCACCATCATAGAACAAACAACGGCCCTGAGGCTTACCACAGAAATTATAATGCAATGTTCTACCATTCCAAACCTAACATTTTCCTCTTTTTCGATGTTGTCCGTAAGCTGCAGATCACAACATACATCAAAATCAGAAGTCTCAATGGCGCGATGGGCTTATTGGCATAGCTTATGCGGAATGAAATTTCTTGCAACTACCACATCTCTGCAATGGGTCACAAGTAGAAGGCGAAGACCGATCTTTAACCGTTGCAAAAGTGAAACTGTACTGTACTTTGATTTTATAGACTCAGTTATGCAATGGTTTAAATTGGCTGAAATGTAATGTGCTTTTTGACAGAATTTTAGTTTTTTTTTTTTTTTTTTGTTTTTTTTTTTTTTTGTTTGTTTGTTTTTTTTGTTTTTTTTTTTGGGGGGGGGCTGAAATGTGGTACCATTTGGCTGAAATGCAACACACCGCCTCCGACAGATTATGAATCTGCATCTATGAAATACCTTGATCTGAAATCTTCTATATGAGGCGTCCACTTTCTCATCTACATACGACATGTCTCTGATACCACTTGTCTCCAGTACAGGTCTTCAAATAACTTAGAGATCGTGCAACATGTTGCAATCGCAGAATAATAAGGTCGTGTGTATGATATTCAATCAGTGGACAGATCAGACACGTTTTCTTTATTTTAGGATTATTTACTTCGCTTGAGACTAAAGCAAGAATGTCCAGAGACATCGTGATCAGCCCAGATCTAGTGAATCAAATACTGCATCAATAGGCTCCTATTGTCGCTAAAAAGTGGTAGTGATATTTTAAAAACCGGTTACTGAAAATTTTCAAAACGCCGGTATTTGCCTAATCTCTGGCGGATCTCAGAAAAGTAAAGAAGTAAAAGAAGTCCTAACGTTGGACTACGCCTAAAAATAGAAACAAACTGACTAAAATCACTTGCAGAACTATTTTGAAAAAACTTGATCCCCACAACTTTCAAACGGCGGCATCAGGCCAATTTTAGGAGGTGCGCCAAAAAAAGTATTTATAAAAGAAAGCCTCACATGCAAAGCAGTGTTATTAAATTTCAAATAAATCTAATCATACTGCAGCAGGCAACGCATTAAAAAAAAGATTTAAAATACCGCCAATCGGCTAATTATTTTGGAGAATCGCCATTTGGTCATTTATTTGCGGATCTCAAACAACAACAACAATAATAATAATAATAATAATAATAATAATAATAATAATAATAATAATAATAATTATTATTATTATTATTATCATTATTATTATTATTATTATTATTATTATTATTATTATTATCATTATTATTATTATTACTATTATTATTATTATTATTATTATTATTATTATTATTATTATTATTATTATTTTTCAAGAGAGAACTACTTAGCAGACAAAATCAAATTTCAAAGTTTGAAAGGAAACCGATCAAAATTGAACATTAGATACTAAAAAATATAAAATACCCCCCCCCCCCCCCAATTCGGTCAGGTTTTGGTGGATCGCCAAAACAGTAACTTTTGAAAAGAGGGCACCCTAGTGAGCATCTATTCCAAATATGAAGGCTATTCGATCAAAATTGTGCAAGAAGAAGCATTTGGAAAATTGGCTACCAAAAACTTATAATAAAACGCTCCCTAATTTGACCAATTTTTGGCGGATTGCCAAAAAATTTAAAGATAGGCCTACCAAGTAAATATTCGAGCAAAATTTTAAAGGAATCCGATCAAAATTGTAGCAGAAGCATTTTGAAAAGTGGCTAACAAAAAATTAAAATGACTTCATTTGGCCACCTTTCTGCGGATTGCCAAAATAAAATAATTTTTCGGAACGGGCCTGCCTAAAGAACACAATTTGAAAGGAATCCAATCAAAAACTGGGGGAGAAGAAGCATTTTAAGTAGAAGTTTACATACGTAAACGTACATACGCAGATACGGGCATACAGGCGACAGATGCCCTAAAAACCGCGAAAAATACCTTTAAAATGGGATACGAAAAATAAATGGTAATTCAAATCAGATCATGACCAACTCGTGATATTTAAACTACATTCATTTTCCAACAAAATATACCTAAACTACG
Source organism: Protula sp. h YS-2021 (assembly GCA_949752745.1). Lineage (NCBI taxonomy): Eukaryota > Metazoa > Annelida > Polychaeta > Sabellida > Serpulidae > Protula > Protula sp. h YS-2021. Next base: position 21,541,175 of record OX457027.1, on the reverse strand, counting down.
CTTGGATGACTAGTGAATCAGAGAGGAAACAATGCATAGCTGTAATTCTACCTTTTATTAGAGTTAATGGTACATATGATAGCCAAAAGGAATCGGCTTTTCAGCTTTATAATCTGTTATTTCAGAAGAGCTTTTAATTCCAGTAGTTTCTCCACAGTGCAATCAAAAGCTAATATTTCAACAATAAAAGGGTCATCATGCTGTCTCCTCATCTCGGCTTCAAGTCAACCGAACAACAGTCATTTTAAATGAAAATCTGAGACGCTCAATTTCTTTCTTCTCCTGGCTCTACATCCAATCAAAGACTTCATGAATTCACAAAAACAGAATTCTGATACTATAAGCAAAGCTTTGAGCACTTCATTTACAACTACAAACAGCCGAGGAAATTGGAAGACCCCATAAGATCAAATATAATCCTTATTTTTTATCAATATGGCATCAGTGAAGGAAGTACTGGCTCCAGAATGATCCCACCAATCCCAGTCACTTCTCACAATAATTTATGGGGCGGTTATAAGGCCAATACCAAAGACCAAGGTAGCCGACAATTAAAGAATTTGTATTATTTAAAATGAGAATTTATCAAGCAAATAAGAAATCAGATATTTTTGTCATGGGTGTACTAACGCATTTTACGACTACGGTAGTCTATTCCGGAATAGACTATCGACCTTCAAATCCTTTTAAATTGAACATTTTTGTGTAATTTTAAATTTAAATATTATAAAACCTGTTAGTAATATATGCTACAATGTAATATATATAAAAATTTAAAACGTTCTTTTCCAGAGAACTTTTGACTTCCGTAGTCTATTCCAATATAGACGGTTGTCTATGACAAAAATTATCTGAATTCTTATTTGCTTGATAAATTCTTATTTTAAATAATACTGTGTTTAAATTACACAAGTCATTCTGTTCATTAATTATTAGCAGATATGATTTATTTTTGTCAACATGAAGTATTATTGACCAGTGAGAAAATGTTGACCTTTAAGTCAACATTTTCTTACTGGTCAATAATTTATTCATGTTAACTCGAAATAAGTCAATATATGTTTGGATGCATGATTTAACTAACGTTTGGACTAGAAATAACTGCAATACCTGTCGCATTCCCATTCCGTGACTGGGGAATTGACCAATCAGATGACAGTGTTCACCCGAATCATGTAACAAATCGTTTTATCACTTCAAACGTAGCAGTTTCTTGCAACCTGACAAAAAAAAAAACCTGTGCCCAGTGCAATGTCGACCAATATGACGTCAGCCACACTTAACACGCGAGCACTGGAGCGAACAAACTGGTCCAGCATGTGGCACCACGACAAATCGTCTCACGCGAAGAGTCCCCCCGGTATAAGGACATAAGGACATATCACTGTTGTATAACATCTTCTTCACTAGTCAATGCTTACAGACATTGCTTTAGACTGGACGCTTCGTATTTTTGTGCCTGAAATTCAGTTTCTTGACTGCAGCTTGAAGTACCAACTGCTAACACGGTAGGCATACACCATCGTGCTGTAGAGGACATTTTGTTAAATCCACGTGTTCTCTGCTATTTTGGCCCAGAATAGCTCTGCCCAGAATTATCAAACACAGAATATATCGCTCCCTGTTCATTACAACTCGCTCAGAACAAAGGTGTCCCAAACAGCTTCCTTATTCATGTGTGCAGTAAAATAGCCCTCGATATTTACGGCATTAAGATTTACATTAACGCATAACAAAGATGTTTTAAAACCTGGAAAATTTCCAGGCGTTACAAACTTAATGCTTGTTGTTTTTGGATTTCTTCAGGGCTGGCTAAAGTGTTCATTGTACAAAAAAGAGTTGAATTTCATACTGAAAGGTTGAAATTCAAAGAAAATAGTATCAACTAATCTGAGGTTGTTCATTGAGAAGAGATTTTCCATAACGGAGTTTGAACTTTCCATGGTGTAGCGCCATGTTCTGTTGCTTTCGAGCAAACTTAACAGAAACGTGCACACGATCTTCATTACAACACCGGCTGATATACAGCTGTAGATCAATATTTCTGGAAACTTATTACTCAAACAATAGACGAGCCACTCATCGCTCTCGAAAACGACAATTTCTCTCCTATAGCAGTTTAACAGGGAGGGCAGACGACTAACCTTCGTGACGTGATGCATCTCCATTCTTCACAACACCGTGAGCTGAAGTGGGGTGCAACTGCTGTAAATGGCAGCACTATGACACACGGCATATGATGGCCGAGTCGAGTGATCTCCTAAGTGACTCACTAATTACGCACTTACACAATGACAGCCCCCCGAGCCTACCACCCCCCCCCCCCCCTCTTCCCCTCACAAGAGTCTACTGGGCAATCCATCAGAGAAGCGGATGGCTAATATCAAATGAAGGTTACAAAGACTATAATAAAGTCAGCGTGGATTCTATTTTTCCAGACTCTCGTATGCTTTTTACGTGAAACGTTTTTTTCTTTTTTGTCTTTTTTTTCTACTTTTTTTTAGAATTACAAGTTTGAGTTTTATAGAAACATAAAATCGGTATCCAGGTAATTGCTTAGGTTTATTTTTTATTTATTTTTGAAAGAGTCGTAACCTTAACAAAACGAGAACCCATTTCACAAAAGCGAAAACACTGGGCCAAAAAAAAAATTTTTTAAGTCACTTTCTCTCTTCGAGCAGAATTTAAAACTTTCCAGCCTGATTTTGGTTTGATTTTCCCATACAGACAAGACAATTTTTTTCAGATCCCAAAACCTTTCAAAGAAACAGTAAAGAGAAAAAAAGTCTAAACTCTGGTCCCGTACAACTTCAATATACTGTATGCAAGTCTTTAAATTGCCAAGTGTTAAGTACTCCCAAAAACAAAAGTTACGTGGTGCCCTCTGTATCTCTTAAAATACCAACAACTGATACTGAACGGTTGCCCTTAGATCAGTTGTTTGGAGCACTGGTTAGGTACTCGTCGATGTAACCATGGGTAACCGCGTGACTATGCCGCGATCGGCTCAGCTAAGCGAATATAAGGGCTTATGTCACCAGTCGAGTCATCCGTTCATCCGGGCGACTGGCTCCTCATGGTGTTTCTAGCATTTTCCCTCTTTTGGAGATTAAAAAAATACCTGTGACTCATTTATTAATTTTATATAAATTTCACATCAAATACCCGCAGTGTAACCGCGTGATGAACAATTCTGTTTTGCTAAAATCTACAGAACATTTTTAGGCGCTTTTAGAAACAACTCGTCCCAGGAGAATTGTCCAATTACAAGCGATTTATTTTCAGTCAAAATGCAGGAAGATAAAGGCTGTGTGTCCTTTAGATTGACAGGAACTATTTACACTGGGATTCCATTAATTTCAACAACACATTACACTAAAAGCAGCGTATTCTTTAGAATCTGATGATTACATTTTTCCAAAATACTGCATTAGCGTCATGTTGATTTTACAAAAATAAATTAAATGCTGGTTGATAATTCTTTCTCCATTTAACACACAAATTCAGACTAGTCCGTATTTGCAAAAATGGTCGTAGTTCAGTTTTCTTTTGATCGAAATTAATGTTTTAAAGCGATTTAGGAGCAAAACAACCTAAAGCCGCATACTAACATATCAATCCACACAGCCTAAAGCCGCATCACTCACATATCAATGCACACAGCCTAAAGCCGCATCACTAACATATCAACCCCCACAGCCTAAAGCCGCATCACTAACATATCAATGCACACAGCTTAAAGCCGCATCACTAACATATTAATGCACACAGCCTAAAGCCGCATCACTAACATATCAATCCACACAGCCTAAAACCGCATCACTAACATATCAACCCCCACAGCCTAAAGCCGCATCACTAACATATCAATGCACACAGCCTATAGCCGCATCACTTGTTACGGCCAACGTCTTGTACATTTCTTTCACCGCTGTTTGCCTCCCTGTGTTACAGATCAAGGCTTTTAATTTCCTTTGTTATTATTATCTGTATGTTTATTAAGTCTCAACGTTTATTGTGGACGGAATGTCTCCATTCAAATTGTCTGATGCCAACATATAAGTGTCACTTAAACTTCGTAATAAGCAGGCAATGTACAAACAATTATCACATTTAGGGGATTAAGGCGATGCTGGGATTATGCTAACTCGTTAATTGGCGTCTGACCTTTTTTATACTCGATCCTTTTATTGCAATTAGCCCCCCATTGTGCGATATTATTCTCGTGTAAATATGCTCATCCATATCAGTGAAGTTGCGTTTAAATTGCCAATTACTCCTTGTCAACATGCTATAGGTATAAATAGCACCGTCCAGATGATGTGGTCAGTTATTATTCTGAAGAACTTGTTAGTAGAACGGAACGTAGAATAAAGGAACAAGTTGAAGGGATACTGTGTCGTGTGGAAGGTGTATGGTACAGCTGATAGTTGGGGCGTATTGCATGCATCAGTTGAGCGGCGAAGTACGGGAAAAACGACTTGTTGGAATAAATCAGATTTATAAATAAACCAGAAATGTACAGGATAAATAACTCTAGTTCATGTTAAGTCAAAGGGATATGTAGCCTTAAAATTACGGTAAGATTATTAATGTTATTTACTGTCGATATTGAAATTATAAGTACTTGGCGTCAGTTCATATAACATCGGGAAAATGATATCGATATTTCAGACGCACTAATAAGGTGGTGTGTGTCAGGAATAAGGTTAATCGAATGAACGTAATCAAGAGTCTGAGCGTGCAGAACTTGTTGATAAAATTAACTAATGTTAATATTCAGTTCACTGCGTAGCTAAGTTCCTTCATATCATTTATACCGTTTCATTATCATTATTGTTTTCCTTTTATCGCTTATTTATTGCAGTTAATCGTATCTTGTCACGTGTCGCGTATCGGCTTTAACGATTACATCGTTGTGGTCACGTTATCGGTCACGTCGCCGGCGTGTGAATACGCATTATCGTCTTGGCAAATAAACTTGAATATTCTCAGAAGTGACTTTGACTTAACATAAATTAACGTAATTGGGTGCGTTCCAACTGCACACGCAAAATGACTAGCACCAGTGGCACTCAAGGTGTACGCACCAGATCTGCAACAAGGCCAAATTGTCCCACTGAAGTACCTCGCGCCGAGCAGTCAAATACGTACATGGGACTGCACGAATTAAGCCGGACAATACGAGACCAGATGAAAACTGGTGACTCAAGTCTTGTTCATCAAACCTATAAGAAATGGCTGAACTTGCTCGATTCCTTTGAAACAAAGAATGACGAAATCAAAGACTTAAAATTCATGAGTATGGACGAACAGGATATTTACAAAATCACTTACGCAGATAGGGCTCGTTTTATCGCCTCATTCAAACAGGAAGTGTGTCAGTTCTTTAACGACAACGGTCCGGCCGAAAATCAGAGAGTGCGGGAGGACGATCGGAATTCCCACGCCGGTAGTACGCATTCACGGCGATCCCGCTCGTCCCGTAAATCATCTAGGAGGGACAAACATCCGGAAGATTTTGACAGGATGTCTCACGCTAGCAGTAACCGGTCTCGTTCTTCTCGCCATTCGTTCGCATCATCCCGCCATAGCGCATTGCTACTAATGCAGGAGGAGCAGCGGAAGGCTGAATTGATCGTGGCAGCGAAACATCTCGAGGAAAAGCAAGCAATTCTGCAAGCCGAACTCGAGCTACAACAAAGAAAGGCAAGGCAGTCTATTGCGGAGGAACTCGAAAAATCGAATGCACGGACGAAGGTCCTAGAGGAATTCGACGTATTGAACGAAGGTGATGAAGAAGCAAACCACCCGATTAGCGACAATCGTTCAATATCTCGCCGATCACACAGGAGCCACCCGACCTCCAATGTCCCTGCTTCCCCGTATCCGGCGTATTCGCAAGTCCAAGATGCTGCCCGGAACAAGGATTTTTCTGTAACCCCAGAAAACATACAAGATACCGGAGACAGCAGAAGGGTACTGAAGTCAACCAACCTAGAAGACGGTAAAGAGACCCTCGACTCAATAGTTAAAAACATGAGGAAACCCACCTTCGAAGTACAGCGATATAATGGCGATCCCCTGAAGTTTAATTCTTTCCTCAGACAATTTAAATCTCGGATAATAGCGTGTTGCGAAACAGAAGGTGAGAAAATGGCGTACCTCGAACAGTACACTACAGGAGAAGCCAACCATATAGTACAGGGGTACTCTCACCTGCGTGAAGACATTGCTTACGCATCAGCCATGCAAGAACTGGAAGATCGCTACGGTGACAAGGAACTGATAGCCCACGCCTTCATCAAACAGGCGTTCGAGTGGCAACCGATAAGATCTAACGAAGGAAAGGGGCTGGACGAATACGCAATCTTTCTTCGCCAAATCAGCAGCGCCATTCACGAAATGGAGCAGGTACGCATTCTAGAGTACTCGGAAAATATGAAAAGGTTAGTTGCGAAGCTCCCGGTGACTCTTCATGATAAGTGGGGTTCAATTGTACAGTCCAAGAAGAGGCAAGGGGGCAGGGTTGCCTTCGAAGACCTCGTGTCTTTCGTCCGCGCAGAGGCCCAAAAGGCTCTGGATCCTACATATGGAAGAGAAGCTCTCAGCGAGGCGCACGCACAGATGACGACAAAGAGGAATGAGAAGGGCAAATCAGTTTTTGCCGCAAATGAACTAACAGAGCAAACCACCCCGGAACCGTGCGTTTATTGCAAGGACAAATCGCATAATCTCGAAAAATGCTTCGCGTTTTCGAATATGCCCTTCGGAGAAAGGAGCGGATTCGTGAAAGCAAGAGGGCTCTGCTACGGCTGCCTAAATCCAGGACACAGAAAGCGGGATTGTACCAACAGAAGTACATGCCAGATATGTAAAGACAGTCATCCAACCTCTATCCATAAGGAGTCGGTTCAGTTCAAGACAAGGGAGAACTCAAATTCATCGACGAAGGGGCAAATCCATACATGTAGCTACATGGGAGCCGGAACAAACGAGTTCTGCACTATGGCTATAATCCCAGTTCAAGTTCGACTGAGGGGTCATGCAAAAACCGTACAGGCTTACGCCTTCTTGGATCCGGGTAGCAGCATAACGTTTTGTACAACTCGGCTGATGAAAGAGCTCGGCGCGACTGGAAAATCCAAAAGAACGACTATCAACACAATCGATTCAACCTTCACAATGCAATGCAGGGCGATAAATGGACTCGAACTATCCGATTTGAGCGGTCGCAACACGATTAGCTTACCTGAGACCCTCACAAAGGATCGAATACCCGTTTCACACGATCATATTCCGATTACGGACGACATATCCCACTGGGCACATCTCCGCGACATCGAACTACCAGAGATTAATTCCGAAATAGGCTTACTCATTGGAAATAACGTCCCGGGTGCGTTCACTCCCCTTGAAACCAGAACAGGACCCATTGGAAGCCCACATGCCACCCGCTCGCCACTTGGATGGATAGCATGGAACGTTATCAGGAGATCAGAGACGGATAAACCGACCCACACAGTAAATAGATTGGAACTAATAGCAATGCAAGACGTTACGGAATACAGCAGGCTCGAAAGGTTGTACCGCGACTCTCTGAACATCGACTTTCCCGAGCGGATCATCGACGACAAGGCAGAACTTTCACGAGACGATAAGAAATTCCTGAAAATGGTTGGCGAATCCATTACACTGAAAGAAGGTCATTACGAAATTGCCCTACCATTCCGTGGTGACGTTCAGCTTCCTGATAATCAGCCAATAGTACTGCAGCGATTAAATAGTCTCAAACGCAAGCTGCTTCGGAACCCACAGTTCCATCATGACTACAAGACCTTCATGCAAGACCTCATTCAAAGGGAACATGCTGAAGAGGTACCACAGGCAGATTTGATAAGGAACGACGGCCGAGTATGGTATATTCCACATCATGGTGTCTATCATCCACGGAAGCCGGATAAAATTCGCGTAGTTTTCGATTGTGCCGCCAAATTTCAGGGAACCTCGCTCAACAACAACCTTCTCCAAGTGCCAAACCTAACCAATAACCTTCTCGGCGTACTCCTGAGATTTAGACAAGGTCCAGTGGCGATCATGGCCGACATAGAAGCCATGTTTCACCAAGTTCGTGTGCCGAAGCGTGACCGGGATTTCTTGAGGTTCCTCTGGTGGCCAGATGGCGACGTCACGAAGGATCCAAGAACGTATCGAATGTGCGTACATCTTTTCGGTGCGACGTCGTCTCCAAATTGTTCGGCATCGGCATTAAGGGCCACCGCGAATGCTAGTGAAGACACTACTGCTAAGGACACAATACTAAGAAACTTCTATGTAGACGACTGCCTTCGATCGGTAAATACAGAACTTGAGGCCGTGAAGCTAATCGAGGGGCTCACAGAAATCTGCGCTTCCGGCGGGTTTCGACTCACAAAATGGATCAGCAACAGCAGAAAGGTGCTGGGAGCTGTTTCACAAGAGGAAAGGGCGAAAACAGTCAAAACTTTAGATATTAAATCAGACAGTCTACCAACCGAGAGAGCATTAGGCGTCACTTGGATGGTCGATAATGACTGCTTCTGCTTCGACATTCAGCTCCAAAACAAACCAGTCACAAGAAGGGGCATTCTTTCTGTCACGAGTTCTATATACGACCCTCTTGGCTTAGCGTCGCCGTTCGTTCTTCCAGCGAAAATATTGCTTCAAGACTTATGCAGAAAGGGAACAGGATGGGACGACCCATTATGCGACAGGGATAAACAACGATGGCAAAAATGGCTCACAGACTTGCCAAGGCTCCAGGAACTGAAGATCCCGCGCTGCTTCTCCTCTGGAAAATCAAAGAATGCAGTTCACGAACTTCATACCTTCTGCGATGCGAGTGATCTCGGGTATGGTGTTGTGTCGTACATACGCGTTCTGGGAAGCAAGGAACCTCAGGTTCACCTGGTCATGTCAAAGTCTCGCGTGGCCCCGCTAAAGAAGATAACGACCCCGCGTCTAGAACTGACAGCAGCCACGATTGCAGTTAAACTCGCCAAGGTGATCCGAGATGAAACAGAATTAGAACTTAAACAATACTTCTGGACTGATAGTGTCGCAGTGCTCAAGTATATAGCCAACGAAAGCTCACGATACCAAACATTTGTGGCAAACCGACTTGCTGTAATTCACGACGCAACAAATGCAGACCAATGGAGATACGTACCTACCGACCTGAACCCCGCAGACTATGCGTCTCGCGGCCTATCTCCAGGAGACGAGAAAACCAAGAAGTGGATACAGGGTCCCGCGTTTCTTCGTAAGCCACAGCCTAAAGCCGCATCACTAACATATCAATGCACACAGCCTAAAGCCGCATCACTAACATATCAACCCCCACAGCCTAAAGCCGCATCACTAACATATCAATGCACACAGCCTAAAGCCGCATCACTAACATATCAACCCCCACAGCCTAAAGCCGCATCACCAACATATCAATGCACACAGCCTAAAGCCGCATCACTAACATATCAACCCCCACAGCCTAAAGCCGCATCACTAACATATCAATCCACACAGCCTAAAGCCGCATCACTAACATATCAATCCACACAGCCTAAAGCCGCATCACTAACATATCAATCCACACAGCCTAAAGCCGCATCACTAACATATCAATGCACACAGCCTAAAGCCGCATCACTAACATATCAACCCCCACAGCCTAAAGCCGCATCACTAACATATCAATGCACACAGCCTAAAGCCGCATCACTAACATATCAACCCCCACAGCCTATAGCCGCATCACTCACATATCAATCCCAAAGCCTAAAGTCGCATTACTGACACATCAATCAACACAGCCTAAAACTGCATCACTAACATATCAACACCAAAGCCTAAAGCCGCATCACTAAAATATCTATCCACACAGCCTGACAGCCTGTGTGTAGTTTCTTTTCACACAACAGTCAAGATACATTTTGGTGGTTATAGCAACGAAAACAAGGAGGTGAAAAAAGTGTTCACTCTTATTGTACTTTAAAGGAATACATGAAATCAACGGTATGCTTAACAGGAATGGAAATTAGTCCCCTGATTTCGGCGAGGACCCCCCAATGCCCCAAAATTTTCCACATCATCTATATATATATATATATGTTGGGCCCACGACTCTTCTCCTCCGGCGGCTTGTAGGGCTCCCTACACACAAAAAAAAAAAAAAAGAGTTTCCAGCCTGGGTGAAGTCTGGAACTTCCTGGACTTAACCGGGGTAGTCTTAATGTCTTAATGTGCAAACTCTGAAGTCACCACTGCAAGGACAGTTTGGCTGAGTCGACACAGTCCTGAGTCATCGCAGCAGGCCAAGTTGCCCCATGGACAAACTCGGCAGCTGTAAGGGGCGGATATCCAACAGGATTCCAGGTTAGACATTCGGTCAAATAACCGGTAACATAATCTCCAACACTGGGAGCTATCAGAAAGAGCAGATGTAAGTAAAAACTTTGTTCTAAAAAAGATTGTGTATACAGTGTCACAAAACTTAACGGTATTGTAAGAGTGACACGTTTCCACACCAGCAAATACCACATGCAATGGAGCATTCTGAAACATAAAAGCTATTAGAGCCTCACTTCTTTAAGACAACCCCTCGTAGCTGACACGAAGAACAGGGGTAACCGGAAGTGCGATTTGGTCCCTTCTTGCGCCGCTAAAGGAGCCGGAACAAGAAGAGTTAAGCATGTTAAAGCGATCAAAAAAAAAAAAAAACAAAAAAACAAAAAAAAAACAAAGCTTCACAACCAGCACTGTACACATCATCACGGTACATAATACATGCAGTCTTCCTTTGGTCCAAACAACATCGCACTGGGTTTGGATGTACAGAAGAAGACGGGCAACAATCAGCAACTGTCACTTTATTTCAGTGAGCCTTACACAAGTCGGTGGTCATGCACCACGGGACGCAGCTTTGACCCCAGTAAAACAAAGGCACCCCGGCATCTGACCCTTTCTCGGCACAATTACATCACTTTTAATAGTTGAATACGTGAAAATCTACACTGTCGTATGACTTTACGCCCTTTACTTTACGAGTTATTGGAATAGCTGCAAAAGGATGCGACTCGATCTCATAAATAACGTACCTTAATATCTGAACATTTAAACGTCTGAGCCACGACGCAGTAAACATGATCTTAATCTCAAATAATCACCTCAGCAGTGGGGCATTATAACAGCTGGACCAAAAACTATCATCCTTTGAACAAACTGCAGTATATCATTACAACACAATCAAGGGTAAAGCATTCCAGCCAGATGCTCTATTTTTGGGACATGTGATTTATTTCGGGATGCTCCTTTTAACTACGACTGCGAACAATTTGTGGAGCGCTCGCGAGAGGCTAAAATGTCAAACAGCACCACTTATGGGAAATCTACAAAAAATAAATCCATTAACAAATAGGACTTTCTTAATGGTAAGAATGGGAAGCAGACCTTATGGCAGAATACGATGTCTTCGTTTATTCGTTTTCTACCAGACACTCAAGGGTAAAAGTGAAAAGTAGGTGGGTCGTTTTTTCCGTCTGCAGAGTCAATGCAAGAGCATACTATAGACAAACTAAAACGTATCTATTTTTTGGGATTAATAAGATTTGGACAGTTAACAAAGTATGTGGGCATATTATACGACGTAGGATTGTTCACTATAGGGCGTAATGCAAGTCACGTGGGATCACTTCTCTAGCTATCTGCTTCACATAAATAACCTGTGATCCAATAAGGCAATTCTACACACCATCATTTGGGTTAATTAAAAAACAAATAACCCCGAGTCGACGTCACCAGAATTGTTTTTGCAGGGAATGTAGTAAGATATATAAAGCCATCGGAAACAATTCCATATGGGTTAAAATACACCAACCCACACTAAAGATTTTCCATGACATATCTCGAACAGTTACTGTTGTGCATTCTGTGACGTTACAACTCACTTTTGAAGCTCTATGTCCACAGTATTTAATTTATGCATGACTGGCATTCGGGTTATCCTTGAAACTTAATTTACAAAGATATATAAGTGTTGATGCAAAGAGTTTTTATAGTCAGAACAAGTGATGGCAGTGATAGATGTTACAGTGATGCTGAGGCGGTTTCATATTATTCGCGCTAAAATCAGGACTTAAGTGCAAATAAAATGAAACCGAAAAACTACTCCACAAGGAACGAAGCGCTTCCTAAATACGAGTACTTGTTAACGCACTGAACTTACCCTCGTTGGAAAGTGTAGATGTTCATGAGCTTGACTAGGAGTTGGTTCAAATATGGCACTAAGAGAATCTGCAACAAAAATCATTGTTACATGACTTTGGGAAAAAACTGTAATCTGATTGGTCGATTCCCAAGTCAATAATTTGACCGGAACACAAATGTCGATAGATATTACAGCTATATGTAATCAAAGGTCGTCTAATAAAGCACTTATTGATTTATTTCTATTTGACCTAAATGTCACCATTTTCATACCGGTCAATAATACTTTATGTTGACTGAAAATAAGACAATATCTGATAATTATAATGGTGCTCGCATGGACTGTTCGAAGAAATTAGCTACCTAATGCTCCATAAACAAAATTTAGTTGTTTTGATTAAGTGTTTGCAATTTAAAAACTACACTTACATTGTATACCATTTACTAAGCCGTTATAAACATACAGAAAATACGAAATAAAACAATATGTACATTATCAATTCATTGATGATTTGGCGTTATTTGAAGTTTTTTTTTCCAAAAATGCATGAGAAATAAATGTATGCAAATGAGTTTTCTTGGAATATCGCCGGAGAACATTAAATAATTTGTTATCTTTCTTACCTTTTGCCCAAATCTTGGAAAATTAGTTTCTGGAAAAATACCTGCACAGAAATTAAAAAAAAAACAGTTTGATGCATTTTCATTCACACATGGCTGAAGTTCTTGAGCATAACTCATTTATCTATCATTTCAATAGTCATTTTATCTGTGATTTTACGATTTCACAAAATACTGTTTTAATGGTTTAATTCAACAAGGTGTGAAGGGACATGTGCACTCAGGAATCTTATCTGTTGACAGCAACAAGCATGTCCAAGGACATGACCCAGCTGAGTTACCAAACAAGGAAAGAGAGAAAAACTCTGAAACGAATACTGTTAGGCCAAAAACTGAAGAACTTTGTTTCTGAACGTAACTTTTTCAAAATTTTAATACACAAAAACGAGTTTTCCCCGGTGGAAGCTACCAGAAAAGGGATGTTTGGAGAGGTTGGGTTTTGACGATTCACGTATTTACCGGCATTTACACAATTTTACAAAATTTTTAAAATTCCACCATGCCCGCATTTTTTTTGTCAGTGCGAAAAAAGCAAAGTCCAGGTAGAGAAGCACCTAAGAAACTTTCGATTAAAATTTTATAACTATTTGAAAAGGACTGAGAGAAATGAATGGTTTGACCATTCAGTTATTTACTACCATTTATTCCAGTTTTTGCCCAACTTCAAATTTCCACCATTTCGGCAATTTTTTGGCGAACGGCGAAAAACAATAATAATCTGGTGGGCGAAACCCTGGGGAACATCCCTGCGTAACATCTAAACGATTGGAGTAACACTGTAGGAAGACTAGCATTTTAAAAATGGGTCAAAACGGGCACAAAAAGTGCCGCCATTTTGTCAGTTTTTCGTCAATCGTCAAAAAAGTAATAGCCAGGTGGGGGACCACCCAGGGAACATTCCTGCGTAATATCAAAACGATTGGAGCAAAACTGTAGGAGGAGTAGCATTTTAAAGAAAAAGTTTAACATGCGCACACACGCACACATATTCAAGCCCCCTATAGTGATACGACTAACCCAGTCCGATAAAGTCGGCTGGGTTAATAAAAATTATAAGGCAAACTGAAACTGCCAAATTTCAACAAATCAGTTTACAAGTTTCGGCGGGAATTGTGTTCACAAGGAAAGCCGGATGGACGGACAGGAAGACAGACAAAAATATCAAAACCACTATCCCGCCCCTACCCCCCGTCTGGTCTAGACTGACATGTGCCGCCGAACATAAGTTGACCCACAATACACTTGCATCTGACACTGCGACTGATTCATATCATCAGCACGTGTATCGCTGTAATGAACACTCGCGTAAGATCGTGTGTAAAGATCTGCTTAGTAACAGCGATGGCTTACGTCTCCAGTAATTCTTGATGAACTTTTTCAATCCCCACTGTGGGTATTTGTATTTGAAAAAAAAAACTAGATTCTACCCCCGCTGGTCTTCGTTTACTACGCTCACAAGCGCCCAAATATGCACATGCCTACCATTTTGATGTCAAAGTGGTCTACTTTCCAAAAAAAAAAACATTGCGTGATGCAAAAGTAGTGTTGAATACCACACAGCAAATATTTCCTGCCGAAAGTCAACGACTTTTGAGTTTTTCAGGATGCCAGTGAAATATTGTTCAAAGAAGTTTTGCTGCCTTGATGTTCAGTTTCTTCAATTGTGAATTTCCACGTAAAACCTTTTGGCTGAATAATTGCTTGAAGAGGAATCGATTTGTCTCTGCCTATACGTGTTATCCACAAGGGTATTCCAATTAAAGAACCTATTAATCAATTCCAGATTTCCCTCTCGAGAAAATTAAAACTAATTTCAAGGCTTTTTTTGGCCAAGAAATGTTATTAACAAAACTTCACGGCACTATATCAAACACTGAAAGGCCACTGGATCCTCCGTAACAACAATCCCACAAATCTCAAGTATTTCTCCGGTTAAGTTGCGACAAAAACGCCACTCGTCAACACTTGTACGCACTAAACATCATAAGCATTAAAGTGTCGTATTAAATGACCCATTTTGCCACCCGAACTTATCAACCGATACACTTGAATTTTTACGGTGCTCACGTTGTGTAACCTCATCAGCCCAACCCTCATTATCTCATTACCTTGAAAAACACCCTGAACAAGGCGAGAAAAACAAACACTACAAAGTTTCCACTTGAAAAAGACTTGTTGACAACATACGCACAGCACAAGAGCATGGAATGCAACTCAGATTCCAGCCAAGAAGCAAATTGAACACTAATTCTTCATTTTACTACTCTAGGTGTTTGAATAGCATAGTGATAATCGGGAACTACTTGTAAGACGTTACCTCCGTTCAACAATGTAATACTCAATATTTCTATCCCTTCCTTTTCCCTTGCTTGTCGCTCTTCGAACCTTTGAAGAGCAAAAAAAAAAACATTACCCTAAAGTAAATTTTCACAGTAATAATGAGCCTTGACAAATTTAAAGGTCAGTATAAAATTTTCGACTTCAAACTTTTGTTTTCATTTGAATGTAAATTAAAATAAAAGAGACTATGAACAAAACTAAAAGAGGTTTGAAATTCGGCGGCAATGCAGTTTAACTGCATAAACATTACACTTGCTACCCCAACAACATGCATGTGCGTAACAGTAACAAATATCATTTTCTAATTTCGTTACCTCGCCAGCAGTTCTTGGGCTACAGTATCACCGTAATCATGCGCTAGTACATGTACTTCCCGCACGCCTAACTGCTCCAGTAAGGACTCGATCATATCTGCCTGCTCCACTATACTGTATACATGTCGCGCCTGTCGTGAACACAGTGGCACTTACGTGACTGGATGTGGGAAATTCGCTATTTGGGACTCTGTTATGCTTTGGGGCCCCAAGGAAACAGAACTGCACTTTGGCCCGAGTTGTCAGATGGGGCACTAATTAGGACTGTGATACAGTGGCGTTACTATAAACTAACACAGTACGTAACGCTATATCGACCACTGTTAGACCAACATGAACTGTTCGAAGTGTCGAATATTCGAGTTATCAGAAACACTAACACAATAACAACTCAAAGATTTGTAGTCTCCCTACTGTACAAGGTAACAGTACGCGCTAAGAATTAACATTACGTGTATTTATAAGAAGTGCCTGATATCACCGCTAGACTATGAACTGGACAGAGTGGCCATGGCATTTTGGAATTTACCTTAGAGCAAGATCAGCTGGTGCCAAATCTCACTGGAAGAACAGGATTCTCGCCAAGAGATATTCCATCTCCATATTTGTACCGGGAGTTTCCGAAAAGAAGCTCCCCCCATATAAAAGCCCCGGGGCTCTTATTAGGAAACTGTTTCCCAATAGAAGCCCCGGGGCTTCTATTTGGAGTTAAAAATAAAGACCTGAAAAATTCGTTTCCTAATAAAGGCCCCCCTCCTTCCCTGCAAGTCTTTTTAGAACTCGTGTTTACTCGTAATGCAGGCACGGTGCACTTAATCCATAGATATGAGGCAGCCCCTAGACATGTTCTGCATCGTTGCTTAATCCTGTGCATTGCACAAGGCGAATACACACCCCCTCCCCACTGCCACCTTTACTCCGTAGTATTACTGGAAATATAACCAGCTGAGTACTGAAACAGGCGGCGTGATGTTGCCCCTCCTTCCCTGCAAGCCTTTTTGAGCTTATGTTTACTGGCAATGCAGACACGGTGCACTTAATCCTTTGATGTGAGGCAAACCCCCTAGACACGTTCTGCGTCGTTCACCCCCCACTTTACCAGACTTTTTTAGTTACTGTTGTTTTTGTGTGTTTTGTTATTTTTTGTGCCGAAATCCTCAGCATGTAACGCTTTAATAAAAGACTGTTGGTAAATTTTCTTTTTTTCAATAAAAACTTATCGACAACCCCTCCCTATCTAAAAAAAAAATAGAAGCCCCGGGGCTCTAATTAGGAAACTGTTTCCTGATAGAAGCCCCGGGGCTTCTATTTGGTTTCTAAATGAGCGCCTGAAATCTGCCAGTTTCCAAATAGAAGCCCTGGGCTTTATTTCGGAAACCCCCGGTAGTCTCTGAACGATGACTGGGCAATTTAAGAATGTATTTGACACAGCAAAGTAATCTCAACTTTATTATATGTACTCGGTTGCTGCCGGTAAAATATTCGTTTGTTGTCATGCACTTACCGATTCCATCTTGTTTCACGATAACTGCCTACTGTTTTAACTCACCGGTTTATCGCTGTATCCATAGCCAAGGAAGTCCGGCGCCACTACTTTACCAAACTTCTTGACAAGAGATGGCCACATCTGTAGACAACAGTGTTCAAAATTTCTTTTTATGCTTTCATTTTAGTCTGTTAATTGTAGTATTCAATCGCAATT
The DNA here is from genome assembly GCA_949752745.1 of Protula sp. h YS-2021. Taxonomy (NCBI): domain Eukaryota; kingdom Metazoa; phylum Annelida; class Polychaeta; order Sabellida; family Serpulidae; genus Protula; species Protula sp. h YS-2021. The sequence goes on along the minus strand of OX457027.1, from coordinate 21,523,955 downwards.
ATTATTATTATTATTATTATTATTATTATTATTATTATTATTATTATGGTCAGATTATACGTAAACCTTAGAAGCACAGCTCGCATTCATAAAGCACCCTATTCAAGTAGTCGCGTGCACATTTACGCTCGCCTTCTCTTCTACGGATTAAATGCCACTGTAACGTTTACGGCATCAGCACGACCCCCACCCACCCCGATTTTTCTTATATATATTCTCCGGTATCCGCCCAAAATGACTCCGCCCAAAATGACTCCGCCCAAAATGCCTCCAAAAACTGCAAGGGGGGACAAAATGACTCCGCCCAAAATACCTCGAAATCTTATTTTTTCAAAGTGAAGGGAAGAATGGTTTATTTTAATAAATGAAAAAGACAACTCTTGTTAATTCACATTTTATCAAAACTGATAATCAGAGTTCTTGTTTCTCCAAGTTCACTGGCGCATTTAGCTAATCAACTCAGTTAGCAATCACAGTGTCTCTAACTCACTCACTCAGTGGCTCACTTTACTCATCAACTCAGTTAAAAATCACAGTGTCTCTTAACTCGCTGGCAAATCAACCCTGGAGTTCTTGGTTTTCCAAGTTCACTGGCATCCAACGCACGTTGTAACCGATACCGTCGATGAAGTCTGCCATAGTTCTCCGTCCTTCGGCGCGATCTGTGCACAGGGTCTTGAGTCGTCTTTGAAGTGCCACATACTCCTTGCGAATTCGTTTTTTCGGTGGTTCTCCGCGCAAATCTTGCTCAATAGCTGCACGGACGGCACAGTCTTCCTGCCGAATAGCCGTGATGAACGTCCAGATGGTTGGATGATGGTGGCCAACCAGGTGGAAGAATCTATTGTTAAATCCCTCACATTGGTTGTTGGTCCTCGGCTCATCCTTGATGGTCGCGTCGTGAACATTCCAAACCTCTGCATCCTGACCAGAGTCGGGGTAACGTGCGTCTACTCAAGGCACAGATTCTGGCAGATTTATGAAAACAAAAAAAAAGCGCCTCTATGTCGCCAGCGTTTTTTTTTTTTATTTCAAGCCGGCATTACACTGCTGCGGGATTAAGTGTGTCTACTCAAAACAGTTTCTGGCAGCTTTGTGGAAACAAAACCACGCTTATCAAAGTCCTCCGGAGTGGGATTAACATGCGTTTCAGGCCGGCAGTGCACTGCAGGGGGATTAAGTGCGTCTACTCAAAACACCGTTACTGGCAGCTTTGCGGAAACGAAGCCACACCTCTCACACTCCCCGTGATCAGGATTAAGCCCGTCTACTCAAAACACATTTTCTGGCACTTTGCCAGAAATAGTTAAAAAAAATTCGAAATAATATTTCGGGGCATTTTGGGCGGAGTCATTTTGTCCCCCCTTGCAGTTTTTGGAGGCATTTTGGACGGAGTCATTTTGGGCGGAGTCATTTTGTCCCGGATTGTGAAAGAATAAAGAAACTTTGTATTGTAATTACATATATTTTGTAAAAAAAAAAAACACAACTTGCCTTGTACCAGTCAAAGCTGAACGTGGGAAAGCCATGCAGGCATACTACGGTGTCCCCATGACGTGCCATGCCTTTATCTTCTAGCAAAAACAAAGCGCATACATTAAGTAACACAGCAAATACCGCATATGTACATACATATTCATCTCGCTCTCTCTATCCACAGAGTCGATTCAAGAAAACTATAACTGGTTCACAGCCGAAATTCATTCATTTATGTTTTCAACTAAAAAAGCAACATATACTCAGTTTCTCCTATTATTGTTTATTGGTATTATTATTATTTTTTTTTATTTACTTATTAATTTCATGTATTTTATTTATTTACTTGCAAAGCAAAGAAGCGTCCAAGTATTAATCTCCTCAAGACCCTTTCCAGTTACAACAGGCGGCTGACATCACCAATGTTACTAAGTTTATGACGTTACTTCGTGAAATAAAACAATACGAAAATGAAATGAAAGACGCTACGTTTCAAAATTTTTCCATATTATTGTGAACTGGAAATGGTAGGACAGAAAGAAGACCTACACTCTGCATGACAAGCAGCCCGCAAAGTGACGCTTACAGACGAAACGAATGCTTAGTATACAAGGAAATGTATATCTGAAAATACGTCTCTTAAAGAATAACCTGTCTCTAGAATTACTGTGAAAATGGTTGTCCCTTGGTAGTAGATGATAATCAACACGCATACATAAAAACAATACAGGTATCCCTCAATGATGACATGGGGATATATATACAAACTGTTGCTTAATTCTATTATATTCTTACCTCTGTAAAATATTCTATGTCCATTGTAAACCATATACTTTCCCTTGGTAATCCATGCTGATAAATCAGTCGAAATCAACAGAGGTGAATTGTCCAAATAAAATGCCAGAAACAACCCGAATCCAATCAAAGCCACGGCACGAGAGCTCAGACCTAGTATTGCCATCGCGATACCTGTACTAAAACAAGTAAAATTGAGGTTTTAACTTTTATTAAGAATCACCTTATTATGTTAGTGTCATAACAAAAATACGTCATTCTATTAATATTATCACCAATACTAAATAAAATGAAAATCAACTTTACTGAGAAAGTTGAAACTTCCCTCTGTGATATTTTAGCTTTAAGTAACTAACGTTAAAAAGTATTTAAATTCAATTTATGCACTTGGTAAGTGATTATCTACGCTTTCTGTTGAAGAATGCAGTACACCCCCTTCACCGCAACCCCAGAGACGGGTCCTAAGTTTTATGATGCTCTGTTGTTTAACAGGAAATCCATGTCTCAATGGTGACGCGGTTTGATGCTCATGGGCAACACAACCCAATATCCCTGGTTTGAATCCAGGTTGAAACATTTTTCCTTCATTTAATTTTGTCGCGATTACTTCCTAAGTGACCTTATTGAACGAATTTACAGACACATAACCTACTTTCAAAGCGCATTTTTAAACTCACACAATGGAAAATTTCAACTTACATAATTCATTCTTATTTTAATAATTAATATTTAACATTGTGATACTGTTGTAATATTATGTTGTATTATTTTCAATGTCATGTCCAATATTTTATTTTATCGTTATTATATGTCCTTTTGAAATGTGTTCAAAGGGGAAAAACTTTGCTTTGCATCCCTGGTTGCGTCATTGTTACGGATGCATGTGCGCTATTTGAAATTCCTGACCACTACTGATTTGAAATAACCCTAATCACAGTCCCGCGCTTCTTGATAATCTTCTCCTCCTCAACCAATCGAACCAAGGATTAACGGCGGTCAGGTCAGGAATTCTCCAAGTAATCCTTTACATATTTTCACGAGCCAAACCTAAGGGGATTACTGAGTATACAAGTGTACAAATTGAAAGTGTGAAAACTGGGGGAGGAGATCTTCGGGAAGAAGGTAGAGAAGAAACCGATCCGAACACATGTTTGGGAGTTTTTCTTTAAGTTCGCGGTGGTGTTGCTTCGGGATGCAGGTAAAATATCTTAGGTAAAACAAATAAATTTGAGGCAGCGATTCGCGGCTTTATTAGGGAAGCTATCAATCCAGTCAGTGTGAAAAAGCGGGATGAAAAAAGTGAAACTGGCGTCGTTGGTTATACGGAATGAAAGCAAGAGTTCCGATGCGGCACTGGCTACAGGAAATAGAGAAGAAATAATTAAAGATGGCTGGGTTTATAACAGGCGACACGGCAGGAGGGTGTGCGAAGGGATTAAAGAGACTTCTGGGATGATCCCATATAAAGCAGTTGGTAGCCGAAAAAAATTGTGAAACGATATGAATGGGATGAAAACTTTTTGAGGCAAGCTAGTCATAGAGAAGATATTTCAAATTCGGGGGATAAAAGCCGCTAATGGGTGCGGCAGGTTCAAGCAAAGAAGGGTGAGTAAGAAATAGATTTCGAGATGAGAAATACGAGTACGAAAGCGCGACTTGGATAATAGGATAAGAAAAAAAACAGAAAGTGAGGAATGGGAAAGGGAAGGACGAGAGAAGCAGTCACTGGTTCTACTAAGAGGGGGGAATAGGAATAGCCAAATATTGTCTTAGATGGATGGTCATGGAGAGAAATTGAATGCAGCTTGGAGACACAGACACATCTAACAACGGGAAACACTGGGAAGAGTCGATGGCATACCAGTATTTGTGCAGGGAATCAGTGAAAGAGCGAATCCCGGAGCACTTAATTTGGAAATGTGAGTGGAGCGACGCGTTTGGCGGAAGACATTCTGCCTCATAGGTCAGTGTTGCCACGGGGCCATCAAGAAAAAAAATATAAAAAAGTATACAAAAAAGGATAAAATTGGGGGAAAAAAAGTATGAAAAAAAGGATAATTCATACTTTGGTAAAAAATCGAGAAAACATTAATGTTAATCATATTGTATCATTTTTTTGTAATTATTACTTATTGGAATGCTCGTTTTCACAGCGATTAAAAATATTTGTATGCGTGAGTGTACTTCTAAATTGTCCTGAATATAACCAAAAGGACTGTCTCGCTTTTTTACCCATCATTTTGTTAATTAACCCTTGGAAAACAGGAAAACAGCTTCGTTGTATTTCCTATTTTTTTAAATTTATTAGACAAATATAAGAAAAAGTATCAAAATAAAACAAGTAAGTATTTGTGAAACACAAGCAGGCCCCAACCGCCCCCAAAATTCATAGGGATATAAAGCGATGACGGACAGACGGACGGACACCCCAAACCTATAGGCCCCAATCAGAAGGGTTGGGGCCTAAAAAGGATGAAAAGGGAAAAAAAGTATCAAAAAAGGATGAAAATTTAAAAAAGTATTTAAGGATAAAAAAGGATAAAATCGGGCTTTAAAAAAAAAAACAAAAGATAATCCTTTTAAAAAAGGATGTGGCAACACTGTACGTAAACTGAAGAATTTGAAAGGACCGACATCCACACGAAAACTAATTATGAAATACAATGTTCGGATTGGGATGGAAGGGTGTTTACATAGGCAAATGTTTATACGCGAACTGTCAGTGAAACGAACTGAGTTCTGTAAACTGAGGGATGAACAGGGGAATGAGATGGGAAAGTGGTTTATGTCGAAATAATCCAAGCGGGAGACCCTCACACTGCTCGGGAGGTAAGGGAAGGGAGTATGATTCACATGCCGAATTATCCCCACACCCTCAGGGTTGAATCAGGGTGGCCCTTAACAAACAACACCGTGAGTCTTGGAATGAGAGTGGAATCGGTGGAGATGGTCTGATTCAATACCGATTTAAGTCCCTTTTGCAATGAGCGTGGGAATTGGGGCTTATCAAGTGTTATCATGTGGTTAGGTCAAATCTCTCCAGTCAATAATAACATCAACAAATATCGATACATAATCTAATTTTCTTTACATAAATGCTTTCGAGGTGCAGCAAGTCCTTATTTGAGTCATTAAACTCACTGCTATTCTGCATGTATATTTGTGAATATGTTTCCAGTAAAGTGGGAGTTTGCTGACTATCATTCCTTTATGCGACTAACCCAATATATTCTAGTTGAAACGCCAAAACCTTTCCGTAGATTCCAAAGTTCGATTTCGCTTCATGTGAGAGGCAAATGAATGTCGTTCTTTCCAACACCTTCATCAAATTTGGCCTTCATCAAACTCCAAACTGGAAGGAGGGACAAAATTACCGATAACTGGAGTGTTTTCACTATTCTTTACCATTATGAATTGTATATATAAATACCTTTTGGTAACCGAGACAAAATTTGAAGGTATCTTTATCTATCTGAAAGTTGAGTACTCGTATCTGTGGAAAGCAACCAATGACAACAGCTTCTATTAATCCTCTTATAAGGGAGAAAGTTGTCATAAATTTGCAAAGAAAGAAAGATAAAAATTAGTTTCTGCCCCCAAACAATACAAGTCAGAGCTGACTCGGAGCTATACAAGTACTGTTGCAAGGGAAAATCACTCGCAGCTGATTTCAGGGTTCGTGCGGAATTTTCTTGAGCAAATTCCAGGAGTTTCCAGGAGAATTTAGACCCAATTTCCAGGAGTTTTCGAGGAGATTTCATAACCTTTCCAGATTTTTTAGTGAGAAAGAAAGAAAACAAAGGGTTTTCAATGGCCTCCCACACTCCCCTACAACCGTCCCCTCCACCAATTTTATTTAATCTTTATCCGTCACACATTAAGATACGAAAATAAAATTAAGGATTTTTATCCATCCCAATCCGAAAAACACAATATGCAATGATACAGATTTCTCAATCCCTATGCGCGCTTGAGCAGAGGCTATAAAAACTGTGTTTGAAGAAGCTAAATTATAGGCCTAAATATGCGTGCGCATGCGTTTTGGTAGATCGAGTCCCACTGGACACCCTGACTCTGCAAGGTCTTTTATCCAAGTCCTACCCCTTGTGTAAGTAATATGTAAACGGCCTAAATTCTGGAATTTTTATCTTGAATGCGACCTTTTGCTAACTCAAAAATTGATTCAGTGAGCCTTGCGGCGACAGAACATTAAAAACTTACTCTAGACAGTATTTTTTAATGAATTTAGTTTGTGCATTTGATTAGAAATAAAAGAGAAATCGACGAAAAATCGATTAGGCTTTAGAAAGATTCTCATTCTGTGCCATGATTATTAGGTGTCGCTGATGACTTATGCTGAATCGTTGCCACAGAATATACAGCCAACAAGTACACTGGCTCCTCTGATGCCTTTCAACAATCATCGAATTCTATAATTAACAAGTGTGTCCAAAGACAAAGTTCCACCTTACGAAAAGCGATAAGACCGATTTCAGCGTGAATTTTGAATCAGTGCGCATGGTTATTCAGCTTGCATTGATGTGCGGTTATTATTTCGGACCATACAACATGTTTATTTAACTTGCGTTGATGCGCGTTTTTATTTCGGACTAGTGCGCATATTTATTCAACTTCCGCTGATGAGCGGTTCGGATTTCTGGCCAGTGTGCATGTTTACTTAGCTTGCGTTGATGCATGGTACTTATTTTAGACCAGTGCGCATGTTTATGTAGCTTCCGTTAATGCGCGGTTTGCACTTGGGTCCAGTGCGCATGTTTATTTAACTTGTGTTGATGCGGGCTGCCTATTTTGGACCAGTGCGCAGGTTTATTTAATTTGCGTTGATGCTTAGTTCTTATTTTAGACCAGTGCGCATGTTGATTTAGCTTGCCCTGATGCGCATTTCGCATTTTGGACCAGTGCGCAAGTTTGGTTAAACCCCTGATTCCCTGATCGACTCAAAAAGCACAAGCCCTATTCACGAACCCCTAAGCATGCCTGAAACCCATAATAAATGATATCGGATCAAAAAATTCACAAAAATAACAAAAATTGTCCGATTGATTAAAAAGCACAAGCTCTATGCACGACCCCTTAGGGGTGCCTCACACCAAAAATGAACGGCATCGGATAAAAAATGTAGGAGATACATTTTAAAACAAAGTTTACTAAATAAACAACTAGCTAACTAACGGACGCCATTCGCAAACCGATAGGAATACCCCAGCTTACGTATAACGTAAGCTGGGCTAATAAGGGCATGCACGTGATTCTTTCCTAAATGCGTGTGGAGCAGGTTCATTTACAGTCACACCCCTCACAAAGACCTAGCCACGTAGACTCGACATAAACGTCATTTAAGAAATGTACTAGAGCATACCTCTACTTATTCATAAATTACTAAAATATAGATCAACAAAATAGCAAGAGATTTGAAAGGTAGGGGTCATGCCATATTTTTCTGTAACACAAGTATTGAAGTATTTGTTTAGGTGCCAAGTATTCAGTGTTCGAATAAGGAAATCCAATGCGCAAAATAAGGAAAACTAGACTGGCCAGTGTTTTTGTCAAAACAAAAACGGATATGTCTCCCCCGCCCTCAATCAGTCACGTGGGAAAAAATTCCTTGCTTAAAAGTACAACATTGGCGAGCCCAAAAAATTTAAAAAATCGCCAAAAATACATTTTACAGTAAATGAAGAAAAACTTCGCAGAAAACATTTGCACTATATGTGTGTTCTTCTTGCCAGGTTTCAGCCTAATGGAACAAACTGTTTCTGAGATATCGCAACAATATGGCCAAAAAAGCTAAAAAATAAAAAATTCAACGGAAATGAAGAAAAACTTTGCAGTATACATTTGCGATATATGTGTGTTCTTCTTGCGGCGTCTGAGCCTTAAAAACGGACTGTTTTGGAGATATAGCCTGCCAAAGTGAAAAAAAATGCACGACCCCCCCCCCCCCCCCCATGTTAAACTTTTTTTGCAAAAATAGAATTTTGAAAGGAACGAAAAAAAAATAACACGGGCATCAGCTAGACATGTATCTCAATACGTATGTTTCTTTTGAGAAAAGTCAATTTCATAAGAACTCACTGTGGACAGACGGACACACCAACTGCTATATATGTCTCCCTTAGGGGGAAGACATATAGTAACCCTGTAACCCAGAGCATTCAAGATAAAAATTCCTAACTTGAAATGTTTCACGATCATAACGGACATGGCAATATTTATCTTTATTGCCAGAAGTTCATATGAAAGTGTCTACGACATACCAGACTCTGATAAATAGGACAAATAGAAAAATCATCCTGTTTTTATATAATTATATCAAAATCTGAATATGCATATGAATAAAAAAAATACAAATTAATTATGATTTCGATTTCCAGGAGTTTTCCAGGAGTCTTGATGGAATTCCAGGAGTTTTCCAGGAGGTTTTGTGACCAGTTCCAATTTCCAGGAGATTTCCAGGTTTTCCAGGAGGCGCACGAACCCTGCTGATTTGTTGATCCGCTCTTGTGACGCCTGTGTGAAGATTAACTATTAAAAAAATAAGATGCTTTCCGGCAGTAGTTTGCAAAGTTCTCGAAACTTTACAGCGATTTAAATTTCCTATATATCCCCTGTTTTCTCTCCTTATTTAGCTGTAAAATGTGTGATTTGGTTTACGAATCACCTTCAACACTATTTTAAACCCCCGAATATCGCTCAGTCTCCACACCAAATACTGTTTCAAAACATTAAGTGGAAATTTAAGTGGAATATATAATTTCTAGTGCTGTACCAAATTAACAGCGTAGTGTCAACTGTTATGCAAGGAACAGAAATGACGAAGTGGTTTTTAGATTGTTTACATACAACAACGGGTACAGGCAGACGTATTTTTGCCACTCGTAAAATTAAGAACGATGTTATTACTGAATATTATTTATAGACAAAAATTTTTGGCTGAGTATAAAAAAGGCAGCAATGAAAATAATACTAAAAACAATCAAGTAAAACTGAAATGCATATTAATAATGTCATTATGTATCCATCATTTCTTTTCAAGACACACCCTTTGTTATACTTCAAATTATTCCTCAGGAAATAAACATGCACTGCGAACTGAAAAATACTATTTGATTATAATTATCTTGCTGGAAAACTTTAAGGCTTAAAAAACTGGGATAGAGAATTCCTCCAAAATCAATTTTCTTACAAATATATATAAAAAGTGCTGGTATATTGTAAGATACATATCAACATTTTTAAATTGTCATGGAAGGAAAACGGTCCTTTTTTTTTCTTTTTTTTTTTTTGTTTTGAAGAATGACGTGATATTTTGTATTCATTTTGCATGATTTAAATAGGTTAAAAAAGCGCTTAAATTTTGTCTGAATGACCGATAAATATTTAACAATAATCTTCACTATTATAGAAGTTCTTTCATGGCATTCTACAAGACTTAATACAGCACACAGAACTGAGAACAAAGCAAGCAATCGTGGCTGGTACATTCAAAATATGGTTAAATTGTCAGAAACTATGTGAGTAAAAATACAACCTCTTCACAGATTTTTTATTTACACTTCTACCGTCATTTATCAACGGATATTGCAATTTATTCAGTCATAAAATCAGTGGACTTCCAAGCCAGCCTTTTCTCTAGCTCTTTTCTGATAGCTATTTTATACCATGTTTCGATAGAGGTCCCATATTTAGTTAGTTAACGGTCCCATAGTTAGAGATTTAGTTAGTTAGAGACATTCAAATAAACAAACACGCTAAGAAATTGTTTTATATTTGAAATTTTGTTTTATGTTTGAAATTTTGTTAATGTTGATTCTTTGTTTACGTAATGTAACTCAAAATTGTCAACGAAATTATCGGAGTTGAAAAGTATCAGTCAGAGGTAGTGTACTCATGTAAAAGTGACCTGTTACTCTAAAGATTTTATTATTTTCTGCCTGCCCTTTTCTGCGCAGATATATGTGTCTCTCAATATAATTGCACTATCGATCGCATCATGCAGAAATAAATCGGTTGATTTGATTTGAAATATTTCCTTACCATAATTGGTTAGCGTTTTATTCCGCGTACAGTAGTTAGTCTAGCAGCATGTTTGAGCATGCGCAGTGCGAATATTTTCATTGACGACCTGCCAAGTTTAAAAATCATACAAAAATGTCATCCGTAATTAATGCCACAAAAGGAAAACGCTTTGATGTAGGTATCTTGTTAATATATCTATAGTTTCTGATCGATATGTTTTGTCCATCTGACCCCAAAACAGACCATAGCCTTGAAAATTACTACGAGCCCACTGACTTCCAAGTAGCTCATGAGCCATCGGGGTGTTTACAAGCCGCATGTTCTTTTAGCAAATTATTAAAAGTTTTAACAAATAGTTTTAAGTTTCAATTTCTTTTATGTTCCGAGTATGAGCTGTTTTTGCGCTGTTTCTTCTATATTTTTCTATTATTTCTTTCATTTTTTTACCGGTTCCCTACAGTCGAAATTCAAAGTTCTTGAACATTTTTTTCGCAACACTTACAGTGTGATTTGGCTTATATCACCATCAGAGCTACATCATGATTCCATTGGTCAAGCCAAAGGGGTCAACTCTCTGTGCTGTGAGGCTCGATGTCTGCATAGCTGTCCCAGTTTTACTGAACGTCCCCATGCAATGTGGTTTTTGCAAAATAGACAAAAATTTCAATAACCAGAATCACACTTTGGACGTTCCATAAAAATGCAGAACGTTTTATAATTTGTCTGCAAGCGGTGAAAATATAATTAATGTTAGGTAATTTTTACAGACTACCAAATGATGAACTTCCTTGTATCGAAGTGCAATCGTATTTCAGCCGAGTAAGCACTGAATAAACTAACTTCGCATATCTCTCTGTCAGAGCTACGAAGCCTTACATTGTTCCGCTAATAGGGGTCAACTTGATATCTTCTGAGGCACGAATCCTGCATACCGGTTCCTATTATTCAAACATTTACTTAATAATTTTCCTGCACATAATACCCTTTTTGCAAAACAGGCACAATTTTTAATAGGCTGCATCTCTTGTATTTCTTCGTTAAAGTGTAGACAAGTCAGCTTCCTCTGTCACCTGTCAAATGTGTGTGTACCTTCTAGGCTTTAAATGTCATGTGACTAAGTCAAGTGACCAAAAAATTAAATAATTGGATTGATGATTTTCTGTAAAATATATACAGCTGTACTCACGTAATTGACAGATGCAGAATTAGGTGTAAATTTACTCTGTACACCCACAATATTTCACTGTTAGTTTCTTCCATGCTTTTTGAAATGCCAATTCAAAAGTTTTTGGTGGATAATTACAAAATTTACTGTCACTTTTCACGTAATAAACGATGATTCCTGGATGTAAACAAATTTTAATTATTGCGGGAGATTTGTGGTTATTGCCACATTTTTTTTCTTTTAAAGAAAGGGTAACACAGAAATTATGTGTCACTGTCGTTGTACTTTGAGGACCTTTAGCGAATGCCAATAAAGTACTTGTGGGTCATTGAATTTTACACATCGCCACAGAGGTGCCTCAAAGCGAGCGTAGTTGACTTGCATATCGTTATATAGCGAGAATTTGAAGCGGGTACGCCGAACTTCAGTAGCGGGCCGCTTCTTGGAGCTAGCCACCGACATGCTATTCTAAAACCTTTTCTTTTTTTAAGTTTTAAAACATACTTTTAAATTGTGATTGTGTCTATGTTCTGAGAGAAAATTGTTTTTAGCAATATTTTTCTCTCGACACCAAGTGAAATCTCTCTTTAGTTTCTTTCATTTTTATACCTGGTTGGTTTGCTGTCGAAGTGCAGAATTTTTGCCTGTATACAGGGCTCTGGTGCACCACTTGAAAACAATGAATGCTTGCAATGATGCGTCTAGATTGGAGTCGAGTTGTCACCCATAATAGGGTTGTTTAAACAAAAGTGTGTGCTACTCAAACAAGTAGCGTGTATCAGTTTTATTTACAAACACACAGATTTAAGCCTCCCAAAAAGGTTCGAGTTATCGAATATGCTATAAGGCTTACAGTGAAAAAAAAAAGAACAGGACCGAGCAAAAGTGTTCGAGTTACGAAACAGTTCGAGTTATCGAATATGGACTGTATATTTTTTGGAACACCCAAAGTGGAAATAGACGTAAGCAACATTTCCTCCATTTCTTCGCAAATTGGAGAAGAAGTTTCCGCATTCTGCTGTCATATTCTTGGTTATTTTCTTCTTCAATTCCTCACGTTGAAACTACAACAGTAACTGACAGTTGTGACGTTTTCAAAAACAAGGTAATGCATAATGCTCAAGTTTTCTGGCGTTGAAGGATTAAAAGCCCTTGACCTGCGCATATAGATCCTTAAAAATGTAGTAATAATACATTGAGGCTTTTCCCGCATTCAGTGCTACACCGGGGATTGTGTTACTGACTGTCTGCGACTGCGAAGATAACCCTTCTGTTCAGTGCGAAAATAAGCCTTCTGTTGTATATGTTTGCTGTTCCAGTTATTTTGTCAAACTTCTGTATATATGTAAACGCACATGTAATTTTTTTCTAGCTGAAGAAATATCTCGTCGAAAATGGTATCGCGATGCGTATTGATATTTAATACTTAATATATTTAATACCAATATGGTATTGATATTTAATACTTAATATATTTAATAGCAGTATGATAATATTATATGGATATTTTGTAGATATGTTTAGATGTTTTCACTGTAACACACATGCCTGTGTGTTTGCGTATTTGTATTGGGATAGTTTCTGCATACCGGGCTAGATGTGCCAGAGTGGTGCTAAAAGCCTCTCGCACTTAGGTCGGTTGGCCTTTAGGAGGTCCACGACTTCTTATGCTCATTGAGATCATGTAAAATAGTTTCACATCTTTATAAGAGAAATAAGAATATAGAAAATATCGATATTTAAGAATTACATATCTATATTAGTGTATCAATATATATTGTCATCACTAGTACTGGATAAAATTGCCTCACTATTTTTGTTGGGTTGCAAAATCAGGTATGACTCCAGATTGTTGTTATTTATTACCTTTTTTTGTGGGGGGAGGGGGGGGTAAATGGTTGGGATAGAGTAGATGCGGCGCGATGTTGGAAGTGTTGCAATAATTTGCAAGGTAAGTGGAGTAAGTTTGCGAGTAACATAGATGTGAAGAGGGACCAATAATGGCGGGAAAGTTTGAGTTAAAGACAGATTGGTTCATTCATTAGAGTCATTTATATTGCGCCCATTAGGGTAGCACATCTGAGCGCATCCCAATAGCCTTTTTAAATCTTACCAAAAACCTTTAGTTAAGATAAATTAAACTAAAAAGTATATAATTAGTAAATAATAGTATGCTGACTAGTGTTCCTAGGTAAAACGTAAAAGCTCATGCATGACTGAACATCGCATCAAATTAAAGATCACTACCAAACAATATCTTTATATGCTAATGTGAAATAGTGGATTTTTTGAGCTCGCTTAAGTGAAATCAATGACTCAAGCTTTCGAATGGCTAGTGATAAGCTATTCCAGACTTTACGACCCGCCACTCTAAGCGACCTTGATCCGATCTGTTTCTAAAACGCGGTTCCTTTAATAAAATATCCGAGCTGGAACGAAGTGACCGAGATGGTGTATAACGCCGAGTGAGGTCCCGTAGATAAATGGGTGCCTCACCATGGAGGCATTTGAACACAAGGAAGGCAATCCGAAATCTTATCCTATAGCGCACTGGGAGCCAATGTAATACCTTTAAAGTTTTGTGAATACTTGTTTTTGCGTCGATTCATCACAAGTCTAGCTGCCTGGTTCATAACAAGTTGAAGTTTTTGAATTTCATCCAGTAATCCAGTCGTGAAATGACAAGACAATGTACCAGTGTTTTGGCATTTTCGATATCTAAGGACGCACGTATATTCTATATCCATCGCATGTAGTAATAGCACGATTTACGGACAGAGTTTATTTATGGTTGCATACTCATTGTTGAATCCAAAATAACACCCAGATTTCTTGCTGATTGTACACGGTTTACCTCATCACCAACCAAAAGTCCATCTATTTCTATTTTACTAATATTTGCACTACTGGAAAACACAAGGAACTCAATTTTATCGGGGTTTAATTTGAGTCTGTTAGTGCTCATCAACTTATTTACTTTCTCTATTGCATTCTCTTGGAGATGCGCAGTGTGTGTTTATTCTGACAATTGTGAATCTTTCCCAAGTTGCGTGTCATCAGTATATCCATGAAAAATCATATCCAAAATTCGCAACAATGTTCCGACTGGTTAAACATAATAGCTATATAGACGGGATGTCAGACAACTCACCCAAAAACCAACTCACCCAAAACATGACCAACTCACCCAAAACCTTTAGACGACTCACCCAAAAGTTTTGGAGACTCACCCAAAGCCCTTGGACGACTCACCCAATTTTACAAGACGGTGTGAAATGTTTATAAGAGGCTTTTAAAAATATTTTATTGATGTTTACAATTCTGTCTGCATCTTTTCCCCTAGTTAAATTTGTATTTAAAGTTAGTAACAACGTCAAAATGACGAAAATTTATGTAAAACTTTTATTTAAGTGGAACATTCGTTTATTAAAGTGTGTAACTTGATATCAATACAGATTTCAAATGCATTTAATACGAGCAAAGTTAGTTCATTCAGTCATAATGTCATTCGGTGCACGTTTTTCAAATGTTCACATGGGCTGTGTGCGCAGTTTCGAGTGTTCACATGGGCTCTGGCACGAGTCGTGCACAGCGCCGCAGAAGCCGACCGGCAGTTATGACCTGCTCGTTTAATTCCTTCCAGTATTCGAACAAACGCTTTTGTAGGTTTCGGTAGGTCTTGCGTTGGTAACACGCCAGCCACTTTTCAGAGACCAGGCGTATCTTGCCTTCATAATTACTTTCCAGCTTCTATGTGGCGCACTACTGGGATTGGTACGAGCGACTCCGAGCGATTTGCAATTGGCACAAATTGCAATTAAATATCTGTTCATCGAAGATTATGCAAGTTTAATTATCGAAAAACAAAACACGCTCACTGTTATTTGCGGTAAAATAACAAAATATTTTTTTGGGTGAGTCGTCCAAGACTTTGGGTGAGTTGTCCAAAATTTTGGGTGAGTCGTCCAAAATTATTGGGTGAGTTGTCCAAAATTTTGGGTGAGTCGTCCAAGATTTTGGGTGAGTTGTCTAAGGATTTTTTGGGTGAGTTGGTTTTTGGGTGAGTTGTCTTGCTCCCATATAGTCGTGGACCCAACCAGGAGCCTTGTGGAACAGAGCATGATAACTGTGCGCCTGAGGAATAACTATTGCCTATTTTAACTGTCATAGTTCTATTACTCAGATACGAGATAAACAAATCTAAGGCCTCGCCGGTAGTTCTTAAGTCGTTTTATCAAAATTGAATGGTCCACCGTGTCAAAAGCGGCAAATAGATCCAGAAGACACATGAACATTAGGTTTCGATTATCCAAGTCATACAAAATGTCATCAGATACTTTAATCAAGGCAGTCTCAGTACTATGGTTTTTCTTTTAGACAGATTGGAGCGGTTATTCGACGGAGTTTATTGTAAGGTGCTCAGCTTTTTCCTCACCCACGACTCTCTCAGTCACTTTACTCAGAAACGGCAGATTAGATACTGGCCTATAATTCTTGAATGTTGTATCCAAGCCAGGTTTCTTGAGCAGTGGACGAAAAATAGCACATTTGAATTTTTCAGGCATATCCGAGTTGCTGAGCGAGAGGTTTACAATTTGGGTGATTGACGGGGACAGTTCTTAAGCACATTGTTTCAGGAGACTCGTTGGTACTGGATTCAGTTCACAAAGTTTTTTTATTTGATTGTACGAGAAGCTTTGAAATGTCACTGGTGCTTAGTTCCTTAAAACAGACAAAAGTCGGAGTATCCATATTTTGGTCATATTTAAAGCCTGATTCTAAAGACTCATCGAAATTTTCTCTAGTTTTATCAATTTTGTCGTGGAAAAAGTCCAAAAAGTTATTGGCTAGCATCTCATTGTTATTAATATCCGGTATTAGATTATCAGAAATTTTGTGCACCACTTTATTCAGCGAATCAAATCAGTTTTTTAGGTTGTGCGAGCTTTTTTCAATCAGTTCCCTATTGTACTCAACTTCAAAATTATCCAAGAGCCTTTGCCATGTATTGCGCACTTTTTATACGCCTGATTATCACTATCAAGCCAAGTTTTACGCCATTTTCTTTCAAAAGCCCTGGCTACCCTTTTTGCGGTCAGGACTTCTTCCGTTATCCAAGGGTCACGCTTTGGTGCGCAAATCAATCGGGATTGCAAAGGTTCATGCTTATCCAAAAGTGTTCTAAGAGTAGTAGGAAAACGACAGTTCTGGAACACCCCTCTCCCCCCTCCCCCCTAGGGGTCGACTGTCAGAGGTGAGGACCCCCCCCCTAGGGGTCGACTGTCAGAGGTGAGGACCCCCCCCCTAGGGGTCGACTGTCAGACATGATGAGAAAGTCTTTAAACATAGCTTTATATACAACAACTTGTTGAACAACAACATGTTGAACATGTTGAACAACTTGTTGAACAACAACATGTTGAACATGTTGAACAGCAACATGTTGAACAACTTGTTGAACAACAACATGTTGAACATGTTGAACAACATGTTGAACATGTTGAACAACAACATGTTTAACATGTTGAACATGTTGAACATGTTGAACAATTTGTTGAACAATACCACGACCTAATATCTTCCAAAAATTATTCGAACACGTGTTTTGAATGGGCTTGCCATTCCATTCGAACACGTCTTTTAAATGGGCTTGCCATTCGAACACGTCTTTTAAATGGGCTTGCCATTCGAACACGTCTTTTAAATGGGCTTGCCATTCGAACACATGTTTGAATGGGCGCAGTTTTCCTACATAACTATCCACATTTTCACTTCCAACAATCAACCCACCAACCAAGTGGTAGAATTGTTTGAAACGTGAAAAACTAAATTTGTTAAAGTTGGTCTAGAACCACCATTTCTGCACCACTATAACTTTAGAATATTTGAATAAGTACCATGGTAAAATGCTAAAACTTATTTTATATATCATATGTTGTCAAAAACTACATTTGCTAAAGTTTGCACCATTTTCCAACTACTATAACATAAAACATAACATTGGACTTAACGTAGGGAAAATCCCATTCCTTCTCAAATTATTGATCGTTCCCACGCTCTGAACGAGTGCACTCTGAAATTTATTGATTG
Organism: Protula sp. h YS-2021; assembly: GCA_949752745.1. Taxonomy (NCBI): domain Eukaryota; kingdom Metazoa; phylum Annelida; class Polychaeta; order Sabellida; family Serpulidae; genus Protula; species Protula sp. h YS-2021. The sequence continues at coordinate 21,506,389 of OX457027.1, read as the reverse complement.
GTTTCCCCACACTCTGAGACCTTTCATGTACTTATTCCCATGCTGTGTGTGCGTGTGGTTATTGCAATAAAACCATTGAAATATGACTAATTAAATATTAGCATAATAATAATAGTGAAAATAGACATAGAAATATGGCTATTATGTTAAAAAAAAAGTCACAGAGAGTCACATAATGTCATAGATTACATAATGTCACAGTCGCATGTTGTCACATAATGTCATAGAGTCATAAAAACCAAAAACTAAAAGTTTGTCCAAGTTTTTCCAAGCAGAACAAAAAGGTCTGCTTTTATACTACTTCGATGCAATCAAAATATGGTGTGTAACTTGTTCAAACTCGTTAAAATTGCTGACTCAGCAGAATGTCTCACATACAGTTGTAGAGCTGCACAGCTGTAAAGCAGAGACATCTGACGGTGAAGTTAAATAGGTTTCATCCGCGAAATAGCACACTAATTAACTGAATTAAATGGTGAAATTTTCATTGAAATCGGTCAAGTATAACAAAAGTTATCCCAGTTTTAAGTTAAAATGGTTACATGCTATAAATATGTATACGGCCAGCTGCACAAGTAGCCCATGACTATTTTATAACAAAACTGTACATAACACTGAATCAAATGGTGAAATTTTCATACAAATCGGTCAACTATAACGAAAGTTATCGCAATTTTAAGTAAGGAGGGGGGGGGGGGCCTCAAAACCAAAGTTGCTTAGAATTGTCTGAACCGGATAACTATGCTGAAATCACAAAACTTTCTCAGTCCTGGGGGGGGGGGGGGGTCCTCAAAACCAAAGTTGCTTAGAATTGTTTGAAACGGATAACTATGCTGAAATCACAAAATTTTCTCAGTCCTGGCGGGGGGGGGGGGGGGTCCTCAAAAGCGAAGTTGTTCAGAATCGTCTGAAACATATAACTATGCTGAAATCACAAAATTTTCTTTGCCTTGGGCGGGGGGGGGGGGGCCTCAAATTTTCTTACCGGTGGTCAACCCCTGGGGGGGGGGTCCTCATCGCTGACAGTCGACCCCTAGGGGGGGGGTCCTCACCTCTGACAGTCGACCCCTAGGGGGGGGGGGTCCTCACCTCTGACAGTCGACCCCTGGGGGGGGTGTTCCAGAACTGTCGTTTTCCTACTACTTCTAAGCTTAGAATCATAAATTTCAACTAAGTTTGTGACACTTTTGCCTTCAAACGGACCTGCCAAGGAAGAATTTTGAATGTCAAATTTGAAAGAATCAAGATCTATGCAGTCAATATCACGCTTTTCACGAATACCTGGCTCTTTTTTCTTAGGGGCGAAACTAAATTATGATCCGAAATTGTATCCCTTACTTTCACATTTGAAATACAGGTATTGTCAGGTAGACAAATGACAATGAGATCCAAGATATGACCTTTTTCATGAGGGCATTCACTTACATGCTGCTCTAAATCAAATGCACAAGCTCATACAATTTTATAACTCGGGTTTGCTGTCATTTTCCCAGTGATAGTTGAAGTCCCCGGTTATAAGAAGCGTTTGATTTTCAAGAAAGAGTGTAAATACTTCGATGTACCTTGTATACGCGGTATTTGGTGGCCTGTATATAACTGCAGTATTATGTTGTCATCTGTGTGTTCCGTGGCAACTCTGGTTGCGTAAAGCAAAACTGGTTTCGTCGCAAAGCCATCGTCTGCGTCGCTTCGGCTTATCGCTGTGGCGAATTTGAATAGAGAACGTCACATTTGCTTATCATTTCTTGTACGACAGTGCATCTATCGCAGGATGCGTGTGTGCTATAATCGCGAATGTGTTATTGCTATTAGTACGTTAAGCATGTGTTCAGTCATGTTGCTTTTGTGCATTTCAGCTCAGTAAAAAGATACAGAAAAATCCAAAGTATGAGCACATTAAGTCCTCGCTTGACACAGGTACGCATGCGTTTTCTTATTTTTTATTGCCGGGAAAGTCAATGCTTTCGTAAATGGCATGTGCATAATACGCATCCATGTCTCAAGTGTACTGTACACTATGGTCAAAATTTTTACAGTCGAAACTGGTTAAATGCACAGTCCATTTTCCAAAGTTAATCATCCATACGGTTTTCAAGCGTGAAACGACAAGGCGGGATTTCAAAAAAAATATATTTTGCTTGTTAGGCCCCAACCCTTCGCATTGGGCCTATAGGTTTGGGGTGTCCGTCTGTCCGTCCGTGTGTCCGTCATCGCTTTATACCCTTATGAATTTGGGGGGGGGGGCGGTTGGGGCCTGCTTGTGTTTCACAAATACTTACTTGTAATTGGTGTAATCGAATGTGTAGCTGTGCAGAGAAACGGTTTTATCTGTAATTATTACCTGCCTAAAGCATTTTTACTACAAAAAGAAAACAATCAAATAAATAAATACAGTAATAAAATAAAGACAACACAGAATGTTTTCTCACCGAACACGAGCGTTTTACTCAGTGAGGGCATTGCTTGTGGAATTCCTAGCTGCAGGTTTTGGCTCTTATTTATTAGTGGTGATTCTTTATATATGTTTTTAGGTGCCAGCATGTCCAAGTATATGGCTAAAGTAGAAGAGATCAAAGAAAGTAAGTAGTGACAATGAATACGGGCCCGTATGTAAACTATGTTTAACTTAAGATGGGGGCACATACCACAGCCATTCTTGCCAAAGAAGCAGGCTCATATCCTTTCTTTCTTTCTTTTTTTTTTTCTTTTTTTTTTTTTTTTTTTTGTAAAGTGGCGGGGACGCTTTCTGAATTACTGCTTAAAGTACCGGTACATATTTTCATTTTTTCTGCATGCGCTAGACAGCTTTTAAAAACTGGGTGACAGATTATTGATTTCTTAGCGAAGATGGGCATGTACCGTATTTTCCCACAATATAGCGCATTTTTTTCCAAGATTTTGCCCAAAAATTAGGGGTACGCAATATACACGGAGTTAAATTAAAACATTTTTACCTCAAATATTTTATTGCTGTCGTGGCATGTAACCGTGTAATGTGTGGTAAACTGATACATACCATAGACTGTTCAGTCTAGAACTAAAATCCGTCATGATTTTCGAAGTTTAAATATAATAAAACTAAGTTCTGAACGAAATCAACAACTTTAGGTTTGAAACTGTTTGAATAACTTTCCGTTTTACTTTTTTATCCATTTTGTTTTTAACTACTGTTCATTGTCATTTTCCAGCTCATTTACGACGGATACTAATTTATTTTAAATTAACAATTAATTTCAAATGTCTTATTTTACTATAAATTTTGATTACAATTTCCTTTTGTCAATAACAACTTGAGAATTATGATCTACTTTGTTCAGAGATGATTTATTTAACCTTTTTTTTTTTTTTTACGGCGTTTTGTTTGTAAAAAGAGTGATTGAGACGTCGGTGTGAGTATTATTTGGTCGTTAAGCCGATTAGAAAGGGGGAAGAGGGAGCAGCTTGGATCAGCGATATCTATGCGGTTTACATAATTTATCAGTAATAATTAACACTCTTGAACAATGGTACCGATTGGCTTATTAGAGTAAGCTAGGGAAAGGACACTTTGTTACTGGTAAAAAAATTGTGAGGGTTATGAGTATCAAATTGTGGGTGCGCAATATGCACAGGGATATAGAAATTTTTCAGTTTGGAGGCCCAAACTGGGGGTGCGCAATATACTTGGGAGCGCAGTATGCATGGGAAAATAGGTACCTGCAAGCATTCAAACAAGTTGCAGTTGAGAAAAAGAGAAGCAAACATAAAGTTTTGACTTACTTGAATGACTAGCATTGATTTCATCTTAAGCACGTAACCTGAGAAAGAATGGTATGCAGACACAGGTTTAGAAGTAGAATATGTTTTGATTTGTGCGTAAATTACGATAAGGTGCTAGGAGTGGCCAGTTCGAATTGAATAAAATTTGGTACGTGCACGAGTATCTTTAGCAATAAAATCAAAATGAGCCCGTTTCTTCAGCAAAAACATGTTAAGCTACAGGCCTGTGGTGGCGAAGCTACAGCCATTCATTGATTAAGCTTGTTATTTCATTTAGATATTTCGTGCTTTGGGCTGTCAGATCTGGTGTTGTCTAATTTATCGAAACTAGGGTAATCTTGCACGCATTACTTGTGTGTGTGTACCAGCCTTCGATTTAGAGATTATCCAGTAGTGTTGTTGATTTTGTTCGTTACGTTAAACATGTCAGTTTTCAAAGCATTCTTGATTACGGAATTGATCTTCATTAGTTAGATTAAGGGCCTGAACAGAAAGTATAGGAATCATATGAACTGTAGTACATACACTTCATTGGGTCGCTTTGAACAACTTATTAAGTTCAAGTTCGGTTTCTCTAATTTAAAGATTTAAAGTCACCTTTATCCAGTGTAGCTTTTGTGCTACATAATCTGCAAACTTAAACAGAACTCAATTCAAGTCACCCCTCCTCACTCGACTACGTCCCTGTGTCAGTCAAAGCCATGGGAGAATTTTTTGTCTTGTTTATAGACTCTGGAAACACGTGGGACTGAAATATTCCTGTTTCTCGTTTATTTCAGATTATAAATTTCGGAAGGATGAAATTTTTAAGCGGATGAAAATCACAACTTTTGTTCAGCTGGTAAGTTCTTTGCAGGCACAACATGTGTCATTGCGGGAAGGGTGGAAGGCAGAACCCCCTCCCCCCCCCCCCCCGACAAAAAAAAAACAATCCATTTTTTAGCCTTGTATAGACGTCATTTTATCACATGTAATACGTTGGAATGTATAACTGCACGTCTCAACGATCAAATTGAAAGATCATAGAGAGGGTGCTGAAAGTTATACCATCATTATGGTTTTGTTTATTTCTGGATCTATGTTGTGGAGAAAGTAAAGTTTTATGAGCTTTGGAAGGACGGTTTAAAATCGAAAATGTTCTAGGGAGCAATCTGCAGATGTCGATGTAATTAGTTAATTTAAAAATCTAACGAAAAGAAAACCCTTCGCTGATTCGTTTTAGATCATACAAGTAAAAAGACTGTCACTTTGTGATGGTGACTACCAACTAATGCCCGCCACACCATCCACCATGCGCCCAGACACCGCCGACAGGGAGGTACAGATGATACAGGACGCGTCCGCTAGAGGGGGCGGCAGCGTGTTGCCTATGCTGGACGGCGACACAGCGAGGTCAGACACACAGCAGAGCCACACGCAGAGGTCCACCTTGCAGAGGTAACGGGCCCACGCGCTCTCTTTCTGGTTTTTTAACATTGCGCTCAGCATTGAAAATGCTAACAGAAGAAAAAGAGCAAGAAAGATTAAAAAGACTTCGACTTTTATCAAGAAAATTTTTGTTAAAACGACTGAAAAAATATTTATCCACTCATTAAAATTTTTTTGCCGTCTTACTTAAATATTTCAGTGTGGCGAGGGGGGTCGGAGAAATGGATATCAACCAGCCAGAACGAACCAGAGAAGAAATACAGCAAGATGACTGTCCTTTTTTATTACTAGATGTTCGTGATTTAGATGATTATGAAATGTGCCATATAATTTCTGGTAAACTTTTAAAGTGGAATTTTGTTATCTTTTTCTTAGATTTCAGCACGGTATATTCTGTAACATTTTAATTGACAGTCTGTTGCGAATCCTTCATACAACACTCTTCTTAATGTCAGCATATAATGTTGAAAGATAAAAGGGTAGAAGCGAAAGATTCCCTAACTGTATGCTTGAACTCTATTTATTTCGATCATAGAAAACCTTAGTATTGTGCGCTTGAGTTCTCATGTCATGATCCTTAAGCAATTTTCCAACACCAAATAATTGTTGTTGTCTATGTATTTTGTTTCAGCATTTAGTTATCCTAAAGCTAATTTGTCACGAGCAACGCACTATGAAAGCAAGGAAATGCTACGATATGTATCCTTCTACCTGTGCTTCTGCTTCTCTTGTGGTCTGTAAACAACCGTGTTGTCACTGACAGCTGGCTTCTCCTGCCTTAACACGTCCCTGTGTTCTACCACAGCAGTGGAAAGAACCATTGAAAAATAAATACATAAGAAAGCAAAAAAATAAAGTCAATTAACTTGGAATATTAGGGCCAGCTCAAAGGAAAAAGTTGACATCAAAAATATTTCCAAATTAAACCCTGTAAAAAATGATTTTTTAAATTGTTTTGCTTTTGATGTGCCATACAGGAAAACCTTCCACAGTAGTACTGAAGCTACATACATGCGATTTGATTGACAGGGACTCGTTTGTTGTTTGCAGCTATGGTGACTAGGTTCTAGATTACAGTAATAATTAACAGATATTGACTGTACATGTCTTGCATACATAACAGTAAAGGGAGAGGGGAGGGGTGGGATTGGGAGGGAAGGAGGGAGCGATATATATATATGTTACAGCCAACGAGTAATCAGTCATTAGGCGTAAATAGTTTTTTTTAGTTATTACGCGTCATGCCTGTGACCGTCAACCATTTCAAGAAGTGCCTGAAATTCTAATAAAATAAAATCGGACGAGGCTAAGATCAGTTTGGATCGTCCTTATCACAGCGACCGTTCGAGATACGAATACGGTCTCGTTCGTTAAGAACGTTGCCTAGTACGGAGCACCTTAATAGGTGGGATCATAAGGGGATTGATGATGGATGGCCGTTTTCCCTATCATCGTGGGTATTAAAATGCTTAGCCTCGTCAATCAAGTGCCTGAAATTCTAGCTAACTACGCGTAATGTCTGAAATTGGGGTTAGTCATTACACGTCATAGCTGATTTTGATTTGAATTGAAAATTTATATAAAGCAGCGGTGTTTGAAGCCTTTGCAAACTGTGTAAACATGTATGTACGCAACGAGTGAAGTATTTCCTGATAGAAACAATGACCGTGAATATCTGATTGTTAATTAGCTATAACAACATGGTTTCACGTTCATTACACATTTACTGATGACAGTTGTGTTCCGAATATTAATGAGCTATCACGGTATTATTTTAAATAGATAAGAATCCAAATGTTTTTGGTAACCTATTTCGGAATTAAGTATGGAAAATTTATATGTAGGAGAAGTCGAAACTTTTTTTTTAGCCCGGGTGCCTTTAGTCATCTGGACTATTACCCGTCGTGTGTGGCCTGTCTTCCGTCTATCTGTCTGCCCCCCCCCCCCAAAAAAAAAAAAAAAAATAACAACAAATAACAAAAAAAAAAAAAGTGGTTGCTTGAGGGATTCTAAACTTGACGGAAAGCTGTCAGAATGCTTTATGTTCTGTCATGATTTTTGCGATTATTCCTTCAAAAACCCAATTTTGCTGAATTTCTTTAAACAAAAGAAGAAAGAAGTCAGGGGTAGAAAATTTGGCGAATAGGCAAATTTCGCCAAAAATATATTTCTATTTTGTTTGTTTTTGTTTTTTTTTGTTTTTTTTGGATGCGGTTCGCTCTATTTTGCTAGTATGTTTGGAATAAAACTAAGGAGAGGGGGGGGGGGGGGGTGAGAGGGAGAGAGAGCAGAATAGGGGGGGGGGCGACTGCGCCCTTAACGTGTTAGAAGTTTAAATAACAGCGCAAGATTTATAAGGTTTCCTGCGCCCAGTCACAGTCGTTTCATTACAAAGTAATGTATGTTTGACCTTAACTTATATATCAGAGAAACAAAGCGGGTAGTATAGTGATAGTGTATGACGAGTGTGAGAACATCGCACCGGCCGTGGCGACCACATTAGTTCAGAGGGGATACGACAATCTGTTCATGCTATCAGGGGGTAAGTGCCGCTTTTTTTTCTTCAGAACTATATTTTCAGTTGTCCGAGACCAGGAGAAAATGGCGCTTATCTGAAAAAGTATTTTCCAGTGGTTAGCAACTGCAAGAAGAAAGTTTATCATGTGGCATTTATTTCAGTACTGTGTATTCATGTAGAATAGTGCTATGTATTAGAAAGAGTCCAGGGTTCGCGTTGGCGGGGTTTTTGTCCACTTTGTGGGCAATGTTTACGAAATGACTCACTTTTTCGAAACCCACCTAGTTTTTCTGAACCAAAATGAGTCACACTTTATTTTTTTTTTTTTACTCACTTTCCTGAAAACCCAGCGCGAACCCTGCAGAGTGTTTACATGATTATTGTTTGCCTTGTTGGCAATTGACAGTGAAGATTTTTTAAAATTAATTTGATGCCGATTATAAATGATTGTGAGACTAAAACAGTTATTCTCATTGTGTAAGGTTTGAAAGTAGCTGCCAAATTGTTCCCGCAAAGTCTCATCACGGGTACTTTGCCGCCATCCATAACTCACGAGAAACCACGAGAGTTCCAGCCTGCCTCACAGAAAGACTTCGTTGTCGACGACATCGACGCGTTAGAAATGCAACTCGATAATGCCCTAGAAGATAAAAGCTTGGCCAGTACGTTTTATGTTACTATATCTGTCACAGTGTACAATCACAACATATTTTTTAAAGTTGAATGAATGATCACGAGCTGTCGATAGGACAGTTTTTCTTCCCTTATAAAGTAAAGCTATGGAGAATTTTTCGTTTGTGAAAAATGTGTATCATTTGGCAATATAAAGAACCTTATACCCCACAAGTTAACACCTTCTATTTATTTATTTTCATAATTTTTTATTGTTATTATTACTATTATTATTTTTTTTTTTTTTTGAAAGAGTATATTTCGTGCTGTAGACAGTATATTTGAACAATGAGCGATATTGTGGTTTTGTGTTTAATTTAAAGAAGAGCTCAAGAAAAAAATCTTGGAAAACCTCACTGCTCAAAAGTAAATCTTGCGATAAGAATTGTATCCTGCCAGTTTGATAAATTATTATTGTTATTAGCTTACAAGTGTTTTTGGTAAATATTACAGGTGTCAGTAAGTATAAGCTAAGTGTTAGCTACCATTACTTATGACTGGGCTTCGGTTTATTGGTCTCTATCGCTTTTTTCGCAACATTCGAGTTTGCTACTGTTTTTGAATTACTAGCTGGGAATGAAAAGTTTGCTCAAAATGCACTGTGCATGACTTAAATTAAATTGTAGTATTCTACAGGTTGCAGTTGAAATTTTAACATATACTTGAAATAAATTTTCCCCTAACATACACACAAAAATACTAATACTTGCAATCATTAGTGGCACTGCACTACTACTATTTTGCATATTTTCTAATGTGTGTATAATTTTAGCGCTTTTCTTGTTCAAATACATTTATTGGTAAAGGATGTTATTTTTCCTGTTGTATTCTGGGATTTCTTCAAAATATTTATTTTGGGAGTCTGCTGACCAAAACCGGTTCTACTATTTACAGATGGGAAAGCAAAGCTTAGCTGTTGCAAAAATAGTAACTTACTTAAAGATCAGAAACACTAAGTCTTCATTAAGCAATTTCAAAATAACGCCTCAAAATAAGGATTTGTCTTATTATTTTCGGGTGGCGTTGAAACTTGCAGTGGAAGCATGGAGTGGTGTAGCTTGCTTTGCTAAAGATGTAGTTATTGGACCTAATTTTGTAGCCATAATAGCTATGACATGTGCTTCAGTTTCAAGTATTAGGGATCAGTGTTAGTGTAAGGGATAGCATGATTTTCATGGCCAGGTTCGACATTATAGTCTGCTCACAGAGATAATAATGTGGCTGCAAAACTAAGTGGTCCGCACCTTATTCCCTTATTTTTCGTAAAACAATGACACAGAACTATGGTTGTATTTGACAGTAAATTTTGACAATATTACATTTAGTTACATTTAACCATTATAATGAGGTTTAACGAGGTTTAAATATATCTGGAGAAAAAAAAGTAATTGCTTCTGTTGGTATCTTATTTAAATTAATTTAATTTCTCTTCATTAAAACAACGACGGATTAGTGCACAAATCTACAGGTATTTGCAAAAATATATGAAGCACAGTAGACACCTCTGGGAGTACAAAGTGCGGCTTTAATGCGCAGGTAACATAAACAGATAGCAAAAACACAAAGTGTGACATGGGGAAACAATCATCCAGTGTGTTTTTCATGATACAGGTCGCCTGAGTAAACCCTCCAGTAGAGCGTCAAGGGAACCAACATCAAGTAACAGAGGCTCTGCAATGTCTACCCGCAGTCAAGTTCAACATAGCAAACCATTCGTACCCTAGTTTCCTTTCCCTAGTTTCTGTGGGGCCAGTATTCGTTATTCAACGCAATAGTTGTAAGTGTCCCGACATTTGCTGACAACAATATTTAGGGATGTTATAGATGCTATTGTGTTTAAATTTATCTGCAGTATAAAAGCTAAATGTTTCATGAGAGGCAAGTAAACCAAAGCGTGGAACTTGACTAAAAGGATAAAATTAAAGGTCATAATTTTGTGAAGATAATTGAAGCTTTGAGTTGCTTCAGTGCAAAGTGCGTTATGTAGCACTGCATCTTTTGGGATTTACTCTTTAAATGTCGGGCTTTATTTTCTGTTTGCAGATGTCTCGAGTGACTCAAAATTTTAGGCAGCAATCTACAGGTTTCTTTTTTCTGTTGCATTTTGTCAACAGATGTAAAGAGCGCTTGAGACATGAAGGAGTTTTGCGTCCTTTTAAAGTATTGTACAGTGTTATCTTGCAAATAACATTTTTCAGTTGCCATTTATTGGATTACAGAACACTGACGTTTTAACTGTTAATTGAACTTTTATTGAAAAAGTAAGTGATGTTTCAATGTGGAGTAAAGCTGTATTAGCAACTCAGTTGCGAAGGCCGTTCGAATATGTAAGCGTTTTGAGCCACACCCTGAATCTGTGTTGTAACGTTTTGCTGTATATTCGGCAACAAAATTTCACTATTCAGTGACATATAATGAGGGTGTTACTACAGTTCAAGTATCGATTCCAGTGACAGTAAAGCCTCTATGAAGGAACAACCTCTGTTGCTGAACAGTTGGTCCCATTGCCCATGAGTTCTATTACATAACTAACTTCCTTAATCATCTCTCTGCGACAGAGGGGAGATACATAGTGTTTGTATGTTCGGTGTGTGTGTCAGTCTGTTGTGAACAAAATGTTGTGTGGAAGGTATCTCGAGAACAAAAAGTCGGTTCGACTTCAAACTTGGTATGTGTGGGTTGGGGGGGGGGGGAATCTTAAGAATACGCCCACTGCTTTCTGTTCCGTGCATGGCGTTAGGGGCTACTAATCGGAAATTCTTTCTTTCTGACTCTTCTTTTACTATTTCTTCATTCTTCTTTCTTTTTTTTCCCTACTTGTTTCTTCAGCAAGTGCGTCCCAGTATAGCCGTCATAGTTGGTTAACGGGACGTTAAACACCAAGCAAACAAATCCTTTGGTAGGATGGGCGGTTCTGTGAACTTTTAACGCCACCTTGCGCACCCGGAAAAAAATGATGTACAGTAAAACCTATTTTTAATGACCACCATCCAGACCAGGACAAACAGGACATACAGTATAACCTCTTAATGACCAATTTCCAGACCCACATAATGAGAGGCGTACCGTAAACTTGTCATTTGTTTTCGTTTTTAAATACAAAAGGCAAAGGCGGGCTGGTAAAGCTGTTTGACATGTTCGGGCACATTATTGTTGGTGAGCCATGGCCGTTCTAGTTTTGTTTATTTTCGAATGTTTGAGAATAAATTATGGTTGTGTTTGCAGAAATGAATCTTTTATTTCAGTAAAAAGAAAAATGGAAAATGGTTATTGGGGAATTATGGGTTTAGATGGGGAGACATTTGTTTTTGTTTACAAGGGCAAGAAACTGAATAGGTGTCCATTGAAAGTGTGTGAGATGAGCCTGTTTGTGTGTACTGTTTGCTCTAGTTCACTACTGTTTGAGAAGACATCTGTATAAGAAACATTTTTTCGGGTCCCAAAGGAGTTGCTTGTGTGGAGGTTTTACTCTTACTCTTTTCCCTTAACTACAAATTTTTAATCTTGGTAAGTTTTTAGCGATTATTTATTTTGTAGTGGAAAAGAGAGCATGTTTGTAATTTTACTACAGATGTGACTAGTGCTACATTGTAAAACATATCATATGGTTGTGGAACGTTCTGAACTTTCAGTGACTGTTGTAAGGTAGAGATCGATATGAAATGGTTTCTTGGAATTTGGTGCAAGTAAAGTGTTTTTTGTTGTTACGAAGAGAATGTCAGCACTGTTCTGTGTATGGAATATTTTCGTGGTTTACGACTTAATTAGGGATTGGCAACGCTGACTTTCCTTCAAAAACGAAAAACAAGGAATACGGAACACAGATACAACTGAATGTTCTGGGCGTCCTGAAAAAGGGTTAATTTTTTGAGCATGCACTTACGTGGCTTTCGGGAATCGGCGTAATATTTTTCTGTAAAAAAAATCAATTACATGGTACCTTAGTGTTGTATTAAGGTTGTCACAGATTCTCGTGTTAGTCAGGAAACAAATGATTGTTGAGAAGCGTAGTGAGCGGAAGTGACGAAAGAACGAGGCTACGATACAGACAATTTCCTTTTTTCTTTTTTTCTTTTTTTTTTTGGGGGGGGGTGGTGTGGATGGGGGATGGTTATTGCAGCTTCCTCTGCAAAGCCTATTTTGTACAATTTGCCAAAGAGGTTATTGCGTTATCCTTGTGAACAGAGCGTAGATCCAAGGGAAAAAAATTCAAGCATGCGAAGGAGCGCATTGCGATTGGCGGGGATTTTGTGACGGCGTCACAAATCTGAATTGTGATATATTTATTCTTTTGCTTTGTTGATGGGTCTTGTATACATCTACCTACCCGTAATGGGAGTAAGCCAAAGTGTCATGTCGAACAGCCGTTCTCATTGAACTCGTTTTATTTCTACTTAAAATATCTGGTACCATTGTAAGCGAAAATTATTAAAATAAAATACAAAACGTTACAGGATTCCTAATTTTCTTCAACTTTCAGACTTCAGTTCACACTTAATGAATGCCAACTTGGCTAACATTTTTTGAGTGCCTGGTTGGTTGTAATGTTGTTCAGCGGTCGACAAAGACGATCTTTATGCCATTCTGTGTAAACCTGTTCGTATGTACTGTGATAACTTGTACTTATATAGCAATAAGCTTTATTCTTTAAAGAAAAAAAAGCTTCGTTGTTCTCATGTTTTCACTCACTGTATGAGTGAGTCAACAATAGGTTTGCTGTGTTACTCAGTGATGGACTTGTTCAGTATATTTATGATAAATAAATTGATTAGCTCAAAGTTTTTAGCCTATAAGGTTATAGTTTTTCCCTTTTAAACAAAATATGTTACAGATGAGCTTCGTAACACCTTTTTTAGTCCCAGCTCCCTATAGAAACGGGGGCTATAGCAGTCGTTGAAAGTATGTGCGTATGTACGCTTGAGCAATCGTATCTCCTCCTAGGTTTTTAGCCTAATTCTTGAAATTTTGGTCGATGGTAGCCGAAATCAGTACCTACCTTGCTGTTATTTTTTTTTTTTTTTTTTTTTTCTTTTGCAGTTTGCCAAAAATTGGCTGTAATGTTGGCAAAAAATCACTTTTCTTTATCTCTAGGGTTTTAATGGAAACGTTCTAAAATTTTGTTGGAAGGAAGGGGACATAAATGTCCACCTTTTTTTTTTTTTTTTTTTTTTTTTTGGCGATTCGCCAAAAATTGGCGGAAGTATTGAGTTTTGATATTAAAAGTAAAGGTAGCAGGAATAACCACCTATTATTATTGTTTTTTTTTTTTTTTTTTTTTTTTTTTTTTTTTTTTTTTTGGTGATTGGCCAAAAATTGGCGGAAGTTTTGGTAACAAACCAAGAAAAAGGGTAAAATCCGAACTCACACCGGGACATAGCTTTACTGTCTTGAAATATGCGTTAAAAATTAAAGCGGCCATTGGTACTACTGTATTACTGATTTTCGCAATTCCGAATAAATTTGCAATAATAACAACAACAAGAAAACAATTCTTACTAAAATTGTAACTAATGTTAAGGATATAATTTTACCCTTTAAAAATGTGAATGACGAAAGCAGGCCTTAATACCTGCCTGGCTATCTTCTTTTTTTATGATGATGATGATGATGATGATGATGATGATGATGATGATGATGATGATGATGATTCGCCAAAAATGTTATTGACAACGCAACTGACTCTAGGTATATGGTCTTAATCTCTTGAAAATTTTATTAAAGGTGACGGTCATTGGTCTTCACCTATTACGTTTTTTCGTGAACCTAAAATTAGTGAATCTGTTGGCAAAAATCCCCTAGGATTTAAGTGGAACGTCCTAAAATTTTTATGGGAGGTAGTGGTATATCTGTCCACCTTTTCTCAAATCTGATTTGAAATTTGAGGCGATTTGAACAATAAATGGAAATATTGGCGAAAAAAAACTTTTCAGTAAATTTCTAAATGACGCCAGAGAAAAAACTTTTCTCTTGTGATTTTAGTTAAGGATAGCGGTATGGGTACTTGCCTGACTGAAACTGTTTTTGGTGATGCGGAAAACAATTGGCAGAAATGTGAATATAAAACCCAAATTCTTCTCACACAATATTAACTGACTCCAGAAAAATAGCCTTACCCTGTTAAAATTTTAGGTAAAGGTAGCAAGCATTTCTACCTTCTAGCGTCCGTTAGTTAGTTTGTTTGTTAGTTAGTTGTTTATTTAGTAAACTGTTTCAAAATGCATCTCCTCCTATAGTTTTGATCGGATGTCATTTATTTTATGGTATGAGGCATCCCTAAAGGGTCATGCATACGGCTTGTGCTGTTTTAGTCGATCGGGTAATTTTTAAATTTTGGGGGAATTTTTAAAGAAAAAATTTTAAAATGTATCTCCTCCTACATTTTTGATACGATGTCTTTCATTTTTGGTATGAGGCACTCCTAAAGGGTCGCGCATACGGCTTGTGCTTTTTAAATCGATCAGACAATTTTTGTATTTTTGGTGAATTTTTAAAGAAAATTTTTCAAAAATAATTCAAAATGCATCTTCTACATTTTTGAACCGATATCATTTATTTTCGGTAAGAGATTTCCCTAAGGGATCGTGCGTATGGCTTGTGCTTTTTTAGTCGATCGGACAATTTTTGAATTTTTGGGGAATTTTTAAAAAAAAGTTTTAAAATGTATCTCCTCCGACATTTTTGATACGATGTCTTTCATTTTTAGTGTGAGGCACTCCTAGGGGGTGGCGCACACGGCTTGTGCTTTTTTAATCGATCAGACAATTTTTGGTGAATTTTTAAAGAAAAAATTTTAAAAATAATTCAAAATGCATCTCCTCCTACATGGTTGAACCGATATCATTTATTTTCGGTATGAGGTTTCCCTAAGGGATCATGTGTATTGCTTGTGCTTTTCTAGTCGATCGGATAATTTTTTAATTTTTGGGGAATTTTTGAAGAGAAACTTTTAAAATGTATCCTCCTGCATTTTTGATCCACCTTCTATCATTTTTGGCATGAAGCTCCCCTAAGGGGTTCTGCATACGATTCGTGCCTTTTTAGTCGATCGGACAATTTTTATATTTTTGGAGAATTTTCGAAGAAAAAACTTCGAAATGTATTTCCTCCTACAGTTTAATCGATGAGGCATCCTTAGGTGTGTCGGGCATACGATTAGTGCTTTTTGACTCGATTTGAGAATTTCTGATTTTTGTGGGTAATTTCTGAAGAAAATACCTCAAAATACCTCGAAATCTGCTACAGTTTTGATCCGATATCATTTATTCGGGGTATAATTAATGCTTAGGGACTCTTGAATACCCCTTGTGCTTTTTGAGTCGATCTAGGGGAGTTTTGGGGAAGTTTGGAAGAAAAAATTCAAAATGCATTTCCTCCTGCAGTTTTTATCCGATTTCATTTGTTTTTGGCATGAGACATCGCTCGGTGGGCGGGCATACGGCTCATGCTTTTTGACTCGATTTGGGAATTTCTTATTTATGTGCGAAATTTTTGAAGAAAAAAATTCAAAATGCATTACCTCCTACAGTTTTTATTCGATTTCATTTATTTTTGGTATGAGGTATCGCTGGGTGGGTCAGGCATACGGCTGGTGCTTTTTGACTCGATTTGGGAATTTCTGACTTATGGGTAATTTTTAAAGAAAATACCTCAAAATGCATCTTCTGCTACAGTTTTGCTCCGATATCATTAATTTTATGTGTGAGGCATGCTTTGGCGATCTTGAATACGGCTTGTGATTTTTGAGCTGATCAGAGGATTCTTTTATGAAAAAAATCAACACGCATTTGCTCCCACAGTTTTTATCCGATTTCATTTGTTTTTGGAATGAGACAACACTCTTAGGGTCGGGTGTACGGCTCATGCTTTTTTGACTCAATTTGGGAATTTCTGAATTTTGGGGAAAATTTTTGAAGAAAATACATCAAAATGCATCTTCTGCTACAATTTTGATCCAATATCATTTATTATGGGTTTGAGGCATGCTCTGGGGATCTTGAAAAGGGCTTGTGCTTTTTTAGTCGATCAGGCGATTTTGGGGGAATTTTTGAAGAAAAAATTCAAAGTGCATTTCCTCCTACAGTTTTATCCTATTTCATTCATTTTTTGGTATGAAGCATCGCCAGGTGGGTCGGGCATAGGACTGGTGCTTTTTGACTCAATTTGGGAATTTCTGGTTTTTGTGGGTAATTTTTTAAAGAAATACCTCAAAATACATCTTCTGCTTCAGTTTTGATCCGATATCATTTACATTGGGAGTGTGAGGCATACTTGGGGGCTCTTGCATACGGCATGTGCTTTTTGAGCCAGTCAGGGGATTTTGGGGGAATTTTTGAAGAAAAAAAAGGCGAAATACATTTCCTCCTACAGTTTTTATCTGATTTCATTTATTTTTGGTATGAGCCGTCTCTAGGGGGTCATGCATACGACTTGTGCCTTTTGAGTGAATTGGAAAACTTTTTCGGAATTTAAAAAAAAAACGACATGCGAAACCGTCCGAAATGCAGACCTCGCATCAACGCACGTTAATCAAGTTTGCGCACTGGTCCATCAGCGCAAGTTAAATCAACATGCGCACTGGTCTAAAATAAGAACCGCGCATCAACGCAAATTAACTAAACCTCCGCACTGGTCCAAAATAAGCAGTCCGCATCAAAACAAGTTAAATAAACATATGCACTGGTCCCAAATGCGCATCAACGGAAGCTACATAAACATGTGCACTGGTCTAAAATAAGTACCATGCACCTGGCCCGAAATCCGGACCGCTCATCAACGGAAGTTGAACAAATATGCGCGTTAGCCCGAAATGCGAACCGCGCATCGACGCATTAAATAAATATGCGCCCTGGTCCAAAATAAAAACCGCACATCAACACAAGTTAAATAACATGAGCACTGGCCCGAAATAAGAACTGCATATCAATGCAAGCTCAATAAACATGCGCACTAGTCCGAAATGCGAACAGAGCATAACGGAAAGTTAATTAAACATGCGCATTAGTCCGAAATGCGAACCGCGCATCGACACTAGTTAAATAAACATGCGCTCTGGTCCGAAATGCAAACCCCGCAAAATAATACATACAAAACATTGGAACTTAACAGAACTGCATTATCAATGGAATAATATGCACAGTAAGAAATAGAACTTTCACTTTTGAGAGTGCATGAGGTTCGAAACATTGGCAGCGCATGCAGTTATTAATGAAGTCCTACTACAGACTAACATCTTCCCCCTTTCTTCCCCCTTTTCCCCTTTTTGTCACCTTACAGTAGGCGCATGTTCTCCTGCCTGTGTTAAATTTGTGTATCTATTTATCGGTCCATGTTCGGGTCGGTTGCTATATTACTTACTTCGCTGGCTCTTTGCCATCTCGTCTTTTGAAGCCCAGTTTCTGAGGGAAATTCCCTTGCTCCTGCACGCCGGAAGTGGTCGCTTATCGCTTTTCGTAAGCTGGGACTTTGTCCTTGACAAACTTGTACTTTTCTTTTTATTCGCCAAAAATTGGCAACAAAATATTTTTTCAAATCTTAACCGACGCTAGAAAAATAAAATTTTGGTTGAGATTGCGGTCATTGATAATTAACTTGCCATAAATTTTTTTCCTTTTTTTATGCTTTACAGAAAAATGGTAGAAATGTTGTCAAAAAACAATTTCGTCACAAACGCTAGCGATGCAATCTTACTGTCAGAAAATTTTGAAGAATGGAAGTGGAAGTGCTTACCAGGCTGGTATTTTTTTGTTGGTGGTACGCAAAACTGTCGGAAGTATTGGCGAAAAATCATTTTCTTTTTGAAATCTTAATTGATGCCAGGTATATCTTGAAGTTTTGATCAAGCAGAGTTGTTATCTACCTTGCTATAATTTTTTTTGATTATGAACAATTGGCGGGAGAATTGGCAGTCTTACATGGCGCCGGAGAAATAGCCTTTTTGTCTTGAAATGTTGGTTGAAGGAAACAACTTTAGTCTGCCTGGCTTTTATTTTTGTTTGACGATCTATCCAAACTGGCAGAAATATTGGCCCAAACAAAACCAAATTTCTCCAAAAACCCATCTCCTGCTCCTGATTGTATGTGGGGACACAATTGTCCATCTGGCTATTATTTCTGGTACGTTTACCAAAACATAGTGAAAATTTTGGTGGATAGTATAGTCTTATTTTCTTGACAGTTTGATTATGCGCAACATACGTTATTACCTACATGGCTATAATGATAAAACCTGTGCATTAAGACCTAACTGACTGGACTTTTTAGTCCGTAATCGACAGATAGAGGGTTTGTTTGAGGATTAAAAAAGCAAAAATAACCAACCATAATAAAGGCTTTATTTCTTTGTTTTTCTCACCCCTTCATACAATAAGGAGATGACACATAATAAAGCTAAAAACTTTTGAGAGATAAGATCCATTGCTGTCAAAGTGGACATGTTGCATAAGCGTTTTGCTAGCACCAAACTTATCTGCTAAATGTGCTACAGTTTATCCTCCGCTACTTTTGATAATTTTCACCTTTTCTTATCTCCTTTCTCTTTTTGCTCCTCCCATGTTCTAATTGCAATTGCTTTTTGAGTACAGACTTAGCCAAGAACTCGTCTTTTATACATATTGCTAAGCCCAGAGATGACATTTAAGGTCGGGTGCACCATAAATTCAAAGAATAAGATATGTAAAGTTAACTCGGGAAACTAACCCAAAATTGCAATTAACCCGTCCCATCCTCTCCCTTCTGTCTAAACACTTTCCACAAAACCCCTTTAGCGTAGCTTAATAGGAGTGTATTCTGGAAAGGGCAAACAATATTCTGCAGAGCAAAGCGGCTTATGTTACTTTATGAGACACAAAACTGTTTTCCAAAGTATACAGATCGACTTCAGTGTAAAACTTGACCTGCGAAGCAAAAATGCTGCCCCTAATTAATAGCCAGGTGTCCTTATACAGGTTTTCTTTGTATGGAAGTCAATGGGATTTCAAAACAGTCTAGCGTGCACTGTTAGTAATTCTTAGGTGTCCCTAATATACCATTTTTGTTACTGTTTTGCTTGAAGGTTGTGCTTCTATATTGTAGATCTTGACACAAGCATACGTGAGCTGGGACATTGTTCATGGACAATCTTGTTATGGTATCGAATTCCATTTTTTTTGTCATTAGAATATATAAAATGCAGATTTACGATTGGGCTTTACGATTAATTTCATGGCAAATACTTAGCGTGATAACCACAGTATCACGGCATATGAAAAAAACTTACTAAAACATAAATACTTTTAGTGATATTATTGTGAAATGCTTTATATAAGCACCATAAATCAAACAACTCACTTCTATTTGTCATGTAACTGAATAAATTAAACACAAAAACACACGCTTGACATAGCTAAGTGAAGCGTATAATTGTTTTATTTTCTGGCACACCTCAAATAAAGCTATGATCGGACATTATCGGAGCAGTAACGTTACAATTTTACAGAAAACAACGCAATTTAACGTGCTCTAAGCAAAAAAGTTGCAGTATCACGTTCATTATTTCAACTCGTTCAATTTCCATTTAACATTTCACAAGTCCAAACCATTTTGGCGTGCCCATCAAAGTTCTAAATTTTGAAAGCCAACACCACGGTAAACGTGATAAAGCGTGCCTATTAGATTGGGAGATTTTGCAAAAGTGAAATTCCAACTCATATTTCCAACAACAAAAATGCTGCTTTGCAATAACTGTCAGAAAGATACTTTCATTGTGCCAGTTTTCATAAAGACCCCGAGAATTGGGAGAAAAGTTTGCGATTATATATTTATCAAATTCTTAAAATGTATGGATTTGGGAGACGTTGGTCGTAAGAGATCAAAAAAGTTCAATAATCGGCTGCGAAACAGTTATGAATGAACAGCATTTTGTTTCTTGTTACCCAATCTCTGATATTCTCTAAAACGTGGTTAAATAGGACGTGATGAGTAGTTTTCAGAGCGACTTAGATGCCTTCACGCCCATAACAAATCACCATTAACACAAATTTTTACCAATACCATTCTCCGGATTTTGGCTTTATCTTAACCACAGATAAGTGAAAAGAATGCCAGCAGATAGATGCCTTTTTGTCATTGACGTACAATATCTGTGTTGCAACAACTTTTTGCAAAATGACATGAATCTATGGTACTTACAAACAGTGTATTTGATCAACTGAAATGTTTCTAACATATGGAAAGATTTGTGTTGTCGAATTAAAACCAGAAATCAGAAAATAACTAAGATATTAGCATGCACAAAAAAAGGAAAGACGAAGAAAGAAGTCAGAATGACACAGAATTTTACACCAAATCTATTCAAATTCGCCTTGGACGGTTAAATTCAGCCATCATTTTGCAAGCGCACACAATGACATAATGATTAAATAAGAAAAGAAGACACGTTAACAGGAGATTTTTACATGCCATATCTGTTCCGTTCATGTCGTATGAGGTGAATAACTGGAATTTCTTTCCAGCTCTTTCAATATTGTTTCATTCTTCCTTCTTTTTTTCTACTCGTCTCTTTAGGAGGTGCACCCTAATATACCATCATATTCGCTAAACGAGAAGTCAAACACAAAACAAACAACAGTACATACCACAATTAAGGAAGGTCTTTGCTAGATATCGATAGGAAGATCATATTTCCAGTATCAGCAAAGACTTTTAAAAATCCATATTTGGTAATTGTTTTGTTTCTCTTTTGGTATATAAATGCGATAAACCATTCTCTAGGAGGCTATGATCATATAAATAAATGAACAGTGGATTAAATAAGCAAAAAAAGCTGCTATAATTCTTTTTAGAATAACATGAAAAAGGTATGAATCTCTCGCTCATAAATTATTGAACAAGCGACGCAAATGTATAACGTGTAACAGATTATCCAAATTGGGTAATAAGGTTTATTCGTCCACTGAATCCACAACAGAAGTTCTCGCCCTAAAAGGTATATTATTTTTTATGATCTGCTTTTTGTTTGTATTTCACTTTCGTCTAGAGTTGAACACAAGGCTTAATATACCGTCGGCATTAACTTAGACTAACCAGATTAATACTAAGGTAGATGAGCTTACAACTGCCTG
Organism: Protula sp. h YS-2021; assembly: GCA_949752745.1. NCBI lineage: Eukaryota > Metazoa > Annelida > Polychaeta > Sabellida > Serpulidae > Protula > Protula sp. h YS-2021. The sequence goes on along the minus strand of OX457027.1, from coordinate 21,484,915 downwards.
GAGAAAAACTGGAGGAGGAGGAACATAATTCTTGCCTAACCTATATCACCTCAATCCATTTTATTAGCAGGAAACATAGCAATAAAACAATCTCTTAACTTTTGAGGCTCACAGGTGGGCAGTAGTTGGGTGTAGACACAGTTGAAAGCACTTGTGGATGGCTCGAAAGATCCGTAAAAACCCAAAACAGCTCAGAAAGGACAGAATATTATTTCAAGTGAATATGTGCATATGATAGGTTATAAAATGCGGAAGTAAATGAAGAAAACTATCAGAATTGTATAGCAATAAGTTGGTGAAGGATTACAAGAACGGAACTTTTGAACTTTGCAGCAGCAAGTACAAAAATTCTCAATAAATCCCCGTGGCCTTTAAAATTTTATCTTGGCGTTAACAACGAAAATATGGTCGTTACTAATGTGAGACACTACGACATACCAACAGGCCATCACGAAAGACACAGTTACATCATACGCCAAGCGGGTAGCGCTCTTATAACCATTAAATTTTCTTGTGAAGTAACATAAATCACCAAAGGATATGGGGGATAGCGTTGCTACATAAAGCATTACTGGGTTGTTAGCGCCAGGTTGCCGACTTTCTTCGTCCTTTGTCTGGTTTCGCTTGTTTGCTCTTCAGACCACTTGGACGACCGGGCCACGGTAGTTTATTACGCTACGGCCTCAGAAAGTTAGGGGACACTCATGATGGTAACCACTGCATGCTATTTCTCTTCAGCCAGATCCAGTTTGATGCTCGCTCCGATGTTTCTTCACATGCCCTAGGGATCTTCTTCCTAGTGTTTCCCCTGGTACCGAGGATCTTGCACATAGACCACACTGACTTTCCAATGAATCCTCTACATCCCACTTTGATCGGAATGCACCGCGCTCGCCAACCCGCTGCCTTGCATGCTGATGTCAGCTCTTCGTATTTGGTTCGCTTTCTTTCATTCGCCATTTCAATATTTTCTTCCCAGGGCACTGCCAACTCTTTTATAATCACTTGTCGCGTCTTCGGTGACCACATGATGACATCAGGCCTTAAGGTTGTTTGTGTAATTTAGCAGGGAAACTGCAGTTTTCTCCAAACGTCTACGCGTAACTGCCAATCTGTCGCTGTTGCTAAGACACCGATCACTCTGCCAGTTCTCTTCTTCTCTTGCCCTGGTTTAGCAAAATTAATGAACGTCAGTGCCTTTGGTTTCGCACAACACAGGTTTGATATGACTGGCTCCAGTATAGATGAGATGGCTTCTTAGACTCTTTCGTGCCCCCAGCGGTATCTTCTCTTTATCAGTTTTGGTGAGACGACGACAAGAGATATCAGTAATGATTGTTCTCTTGTCACAATCATGTAGCGAAAAAAATTATATACTCTCTGCTGATATATCAGTTTGCCTAAGTAAACCAGTTATATGTGGCTATTCATAGGCTTTGTTTTCGTCAATGTTCGATAAAGTTTATAAAAAAGACAACGGCTTCTAATGTATCTTTCCTATCAGAATTCAACATTGAAAGGATACCCCTCTTCCACATTAATGTAAAATTTTAACTTTCTAGCTGTTCTATTTTTTGTCGAGTTATAGAGATAAGGTTTGCAGAGAACCTTGAGTAACACAGAGATGTCCTTGCGAATCTGGGTACAGAAGGAAAATAAAACTTTCCAAGTGCAATTACAATACCACAATGATGACAAAGCCTTTATGTCTTACGCGTAATGTAAAAAATACAATCAACTTCATTACGGTTTTTATGGCAAACAAACACCAGTTTCAGTCAATCAATTATGTTATTGTCTGAAAAATTCAAAACTATACGAGGTACAATTTCTTAGGATATTATAACGATCAGAAAAGGGAGCAAGCAAAAGCAGACGCGTGTTAAAGTCTTGTTCTTTGCTGAAATTAGCAATTATTTACACTAAGAACACTTAATTTTTGTATCATATAATAATTGATATAAAACCATAATTTATATATTAGCATATATATTATCTATACAAGCTAAGAGAAACATCATAATGAAACATTTATAGTAATAAACAATTATTTATACTTTCAATATATAAAACATCTGATCTCAAAAATTGCAACATTATTACTTTTTATATTAATACCACTAGCCTGAATTTGAGGATTTTCATCTTCCACGTAGAAGAAAAATGAGATAATTCAAAAGTTTTAAGAATAAAATAACAATATATATAAAGATCTGAGTAATGCATTCCATAGCTTTATACCATTAAATCTTAAGCAATGTGATTTTAAATTAGTTCGCGAATAGTTCTATTTAAAATATCAGAAAGTTGTAGAAAAAAACATAAACCTATCGTTTCCTGTATGAAGCCAGCATATTTCACACGAATTATGTTTTACTTGACTTTTTGGTTAGTTTTATGCTCCCTTTCATTGAAATTTTGAATTTTACGAACAAGGTTTCATTTGATATAATATGTTAAGTTTTTTTTAAATAAACATCTTAACTATCAAATCTTTGGAAATGGTGGTGGATGTTAAATATTGTAGTAAAAATATTGATTTATTCAAGCATTTTCTTTCACTAGACGAGTCAAATATAGTCTTTGCAAAACCAGCGAATATATTGTTTAAAATCAATACAAATCACATACAAAAAAATCGCTACTCTTTTCATTTTAACCATTGGCAGATTGCCTTTAAACATGCTTTATTAGCCAAAAAACATCACAATCATCTCGTTTTTTACATACAAGTAAGGAATATTATCACAGAGCACCCTTAGTTCAGTTGATAATTCTTCCTAATAAATTTCTTGTCAAGAAAATCCTTGATAAAATTTCCAAATTTTCATCTTATTTTCATTAAAAGGGCTTGCCGAAAAAATCAATAAGCTTTAAATTTGATTTCCATTGCAACTGATCTGGTCCACTGTTTTCTCATAGCTATGCACTGGGTGTGAAAGTCAATCGCCTGTTTACCTCCCCCTTAGCTGAATTCGAATCAGAGATCTACAGAATACCAATTCTTTTACATTAGAATAATTGTGTGTTCGGGATTTCAAGACCGTTAACCGTTTAGTTAATAGCTTAAGGAAAAGTCTTGGGATTGTATACGTAGCCATAATCTTATTTTTTTTTCGGACTCAAATATCACGAAAAGGCATCTTTTATTTTTCAGTCCATACAATATTATGATCAAAATAATCGTTTACTAATAGAAATGAATGTTAAGTGCCCATTTTCTTTCTCTTTTTAGCACAGTACTACAAAACCCACATTAATAAATGTGGTAAAAGTAAAAATTTAATTATTGATATTAATGCTTTCACTGCGGAACAGCTTTAAAAAGCTGTCAATTTCATTTGAGTATGTGTCCTTTTAGTTAAAAACAACTTTAAGGATGCATTTTTCGCATTTGTTCTTGTTATTTAAAGTACCTCCCTGTTCTGTTTCATTAGGCAAAGATTTGGTTTGTAATTGCCACCAAAACCGTCCAGCCAATTATCGCTCGGGTTGAGTTCCGTCACGTGATTTTCTATGTCAGCGGATATTTACTTTGTACGAGTACTTGTATCGGACCTCTACAATAGAGGCAGTTGTATTGTTTAAATTTTGACCGATTTTGATCAGTCATATGGCTCCTGTTCGATTTGAAGTGCTACATGGTATACTTCACATTGCTGCGAAATGAGTTGAAATTAGTGTGAATCAGCATTCGCTTGTAGTTCAAAGAAGTTGAAACAAGTATAAATATATAAACGCATCATTATATCAGTTATGTTGACAAGAAATGTGGGATAAGATCGTATTAAGTTCGTTATTTAAGATTAATACACAAAGCAAATTCCAATATTTAAAGCTTTTTACTCGGATTTCGGCGTGGCGTTAACACGTATATTTAATATAATTTATCGGATTGGCATTTTGTGATATAATGGATAAATTTATAAAACGTTGCACTTTGTGATATAGTATTTTCAGTGTCACATATCACTTGATTGCGTCAAAATGGATATGGATTTAGAGAAAGATTGCAGTGCTTACGGCGGCCTATTTCAGCAAATTGTGAATGATATGAAGGTATGTGATGAATATAGAGAATTCATGCTATAGCTTTTAGCAATTACAGTTTTATTGCACTGCAACACCAGAGTCTGTTCATTGAAGGGATTTTCAATAATGGTTTTATATGGCATTCATTAGTATTCAACGTGCATAGATAACTCACGAATAACAACACTAAAGCAATCAATTTTAAAATTGTATTAAAATATAAAAGAGCGATATTCGTTGTAAGATCAGTTGAAAAAAAAAACAAAAACGATTGCACTAGAAAGTCGAGTACCTTTAAAATATTCCCAGAGTTGTTCTTTTTGAAATATAGTTTACAAGGATAGATATTTCTTAAACTAGTAAGCGGTCAATAGCATTTGCATAAAATAGGTACATATTAATTAAGTATTTTGGCTGTCACGATTGCTAATATAAATTTAGTTAATTACCAATCGTAATTCCTGTTAAAATGTTGCTTATTTTTTGCTGCAAAGTGGTATATTAGTATCTTTTCACTTTTGCCACAGTGTTGAGTTAATTTACAAAATTGCAAAGTAATTGTTCACTGAACCTACAAAACTAACCAACCTTCTTCGCCAAATAAATCTTTACTGGTTCTTCAAAAGTAAAATATTGTAAATAGCTCCCCCCACCTAGTTTTTCGTTTTATGTCACCAGTGCACCAATGCCATGTCAGCTGCTGTCTAAAATTATACGTGCCTTTTTTCATAACAGTGTAGCTCGCCAGTATGGGAAGATTTTCTGAGCAAAAGCAGCAAACTCCATTCTACTTTGAGGTAATTCTGAAAATAAATTGGGGATTGGTGTATTCACATTTTCTTTTCAACGTAATTTGTATGTTGTATTAATAAAGTTACAATGTCATCTGAACATAAGGTTTTCTCGAGTTTAGCCATCTTGATTATTAAACTGGACTTTTGTTGAAATCCTTTTGTTGAATCTGCATTTATTTTGAAGAATCCTTGTGCTGGAATGTTTATAAAGTTAGATACGATCATTTAGGTGTAAAAATTATATTTTAGGGCTACCATTGTGGCGACAAGTGCTTTTCTAGATGCCTTCCAGAAAGTTGCGGATATGGCAACGGCTAGCAAAGGTAAGCAAAGCCATATAATTGACAAACTTGCTGACGTTTTGGAGTGGCTTCATTAGTTTTGATATGGTACAACTGAGGTTCTGGCTTGTTGTGTTAAAGCATATTTTTTCGTCCTTTGAGCCGCTCCCAGAGGTGTTTCAAGATTTAGAGTAGCTTGCTGCAATTTACAGATCGGTTTTATGGAGGCTGTTATAAGATTATATATATATATATTATATATATATATATATATATATATATATATATATACAGTTTCTTTGTCGTTGTTGTACTGAACTCAGTTTAAAAAGGATTGGCAATACCATATCCGTTATGGTGAAAGATAGCTGTGAAAGAACTTGAGTGAGGTCATTATACAGGCTTCGCTGCGTAAGTGAACATCTGTACCCGGATTTGTATACTGGTTTATTCCGGCAGTATTAAAAACTGAAGTTCCAAGTATTTTGTTTATATAAATTATGAAATAAAATAAGCAATAAGTGTCTCGATTATTTAGCTCAGTAAGTATAAAAAGTAGTTTACCTACGGCCATTCCTGGTTTCTGCTGATTATTTCGAATATGAAGTGGCAATTTTTGATCTTCATATTACCTCTTTGGTTCTATTCATAATGCATAAATAAGACAGATAATAAATTAGCGGCATTTTTTGTAAGCTAGAGAAAAGAAAAATTAGAAATAAGCCAACGACTGAGCCAAGTAAGAGGAAAACCAAACAGAACGGAGGCGCAATCAATGCCTTCTGCAATGCGATATTGTTTGCTCATTATAGGGTCGTCGCACGGTTAAATCGTTTCGTAGCTCAACTGAAGTGAAAGGAATGTAAATTAATGTTGTGAGACATACTGGTGCAAATATGCGTCTTCTCGGACGGTCCTATTTGGTACATTTTAGGGGGTTTTATATGCTTCCGGTTGTATATAAATTGATAGGAATTGTGGGAAGAATTCTCAAAAGAAGGAGTTATCGGGCATTGGGTGTGAATACATAAAATTGTCTGTATAAATGGCGATTATCTACGATTTTTAGGCCCCAACCCTTCTGATTGGGGCATATAGGTTTGAGGTGTCTGTCCGTCATCGTTTTATACCCCTATGAATCTGGGGAGCGGTTGGGGCCTGCTTGTGTTTCACAAATACTTACTTGTTCAAATACCATTGCCCCCCCCCCAATCCTAAAAAAGATTCACTATTAGAAACCTATGTCCAACTTTGAACTACCCTTGCGCTGTGCTTGTAGTTCCAGTTTTGTATTGCCTAGGCCTCGATCTCAAGTCTTATAATGTGGCTATAAACTCCGGTATCTATAGAAACGAATTGCGAGGCTGAGACCTTTTTGTGGCTTCGTGTTGGTTTTCCATTGCCGATTTATGACATAATAGCACGGCTGATCTGACTTCCAAGTCTCGAGGAATATGTAGGGAAATCAAGAGAAATGTTCTTAGTTTTAAACGTCTCAACGCACAAGTGAATTTCTAAGTTATGATATATTAAAAATCCCTTTGACCTACGTAAATATTAATAGAGTATTGAATATTTCAAACAGAAGATAAACTGGTAGCTCATTTACTAAGCTGCATAGGTCTTATAACCTTGGCAAGTGAAATAGACGAAAAATATAGTACTCGTTTTAGTGGGAGATCCTACTTTTTTGTGCCTTACATTCCGACATTTAGTCAACCTCTTTGGACAGTACTGTTGTTTAAGATTATTTGTTGTTTGTGAACGGGCAGAAGTTGAGTTTTCTGCACACTTTTCGGTTGAAAATTTGGCTGTCGAGGTGTCGCAACATGTAACTTATCTTGTAAATCTGCATTCTATTTACGGCAACAATTTTCTCATCAAAAAAGATGTATCGTGCCAAGTGACAATAATTTCAAGCTTTTACGATTCTCTGTTGGGTAAGTAAATGTGCTTCTCTTTGTGGCCAGTCAGCATTGGTAATTTCCACCAATTCCACCAGTGTTAAATTCCTCAAAATTTTTTGGGCTTTCTTGCCCCGTTTCACGAAGTCTGTTGTCGTTTAAAGAAAAGTTTCTTTCACAGCCATAAATCGATGGAGTTTATCTTGAAAGATAGGACTTTCATGTGTTAGATACAATGGGAACCGCTAAAATGTGTTGCCTATTTTTCGAAGCGCAATTTTCTGAATGTGCAGTAACTTTTGAAAGTAAAGGAATAGTATGGTATTTCCGTTATGTGTGTTCACACCTAGCTTGTTTACTGACGATATGTTGACCTTTTTGCTTGTGTTTAAGTTAATCCAAATTCTTGTACCTGTAAATGCAGGCTCGGAAACTTACTTTTTTCTTTGTGTTTTTCTTTTGGCGTAAAAAAAAACATGAGCCAATGTTGTTTCTAATCAAGTTGTCTGGCTAACTGGATTCTTTGCACTGATGTACAGTCTGTTTGCAGAATGGTCGGAAAAACAACAGTCAGGTTAATCATGCAATTGAAATTCAACATTATTCAGTTTCAGTTTGATATAATGCATATTGACTTCGATCTCGTAATATATCTTGTGGCAAACTGATACGCCGTTTGTTTTAGTGTGTAATGAACTCGCTATAGCTTCTGGGTATTATGCAAATATTTGTCAGCCGCCTGGTTTTGTTGTGTCTTCTACAAGGGGTACATCTGTTCACATGTAAAAACACTGTCGTTGTTGTTTTCTGGGCAGGATTTTTACATTTGCCACAATCGCAGGTGCCAATTTGGTTAAATAAATGCTACTGTGTTGAAGCCAAATATGGTTCCACAGAACTTGTGGCACTGAAGAAGCTGACACTGCTGAAGGAAAGGTCAAGTACAGTGTGTAAAACATATGATTGTGGCGATGTTCTGTGAGAGTGATAAAGTTGAGATTTGCTGAGTCGGAAGAATACAAGATTTCCGGTTTCTGCGCCAATTTCCCATTGTTCAAGATGGATGTGAGACCTCTGTGATGTGAGACTTCGTGGGAATGTGATTTACAAGTGCACACGCGCGCTCCTCATGTCATTAGTTACCGTGGCTGTGTCCTTTGGCTCTTTGAAGACACGGGGGAAACATTCCCTCCCGCCCACCGACCTTAACCTTAATTGGCATTCGTCCAAATCTGCTAGCAATGAGCACGGGGCACGCAGTCATTTGCAAGAAGCAAGGGGTGTTGTTGAATCAGCTAACGTTCCTTTGAATGCTCTCGTTCGAGTAAGTGGTTGAAAAAATAGTGCAAGATGTTTCTTCTTTAAAAGAAATAAGGGTAAATGTCGTGTCATTCTGTTCAGTGGCGTCAAACTGAATACGTACAAGAGTTAAGTTTATTTTAGACAAAATTGAAATTCCAGTTTTGCCTTGTACGTGCCGTAGCGTTTTGAGATGTTAACTTTTATGTGTAATTTGTGACCTTGTCTGAGAGGTCAGGTTTGGGCTGTCTCATTGAGTGGTCATTCCTGGCAGGCTTGCTTTATGCATTCCCAAATAAAATGGTGAGAGTGTATGACAGCTTTATCAATTATTTACGGACTCGGTACTGTGAATGCCAGTGATCTTACTCTGGTAAAAACCTCTGGTTGAGCTAAAAAGCTTTTTGTGGATTCAGATGTGTTTCAGCAACGTTTCCTTTTGTGGAGACAATCAAGAATTACTCTAAATTCGCTTGTAGAACATAGTGAATCAAAATGCAGTTTTGTCAATTACATCCTTGAAGACTGTTGTCCAAGTTTGCCTAGGTACCAGTTGAAGTACAAATTGGGTTAATCTTTCCCCAGTTGGACTGCGATTTTAGTCCCACTTGTATTGCGATTTTTCTGCTCAGCTGCCGTCTTCTCCTTATAAAGGGCATATCTTTAGGAAAGCGGATCAGCACTCTGTCGTTTTATAACAATGCCACCAATGCAGTATTTTGTGCTTCATTTGTTTCATTTAAGGGCACCCGAATGCCATTTTACCACAAAGTCTGTTCGTCTTCCAGTTATTTTTCCAATCAAAATACCATAATAGACTCGTGGCGACATCTGCTTTGTTCCTTCTGTTTTTTTTATTGGAATTGTTGGCTTATAATCTCATTCCTGGAGGTGCAATTGCAATTATCCGCAACCAAAATTTGGTACACGAGGTCCTAGTGGAACTGTAAGGCTTCAGGTCGTAATAGAACCAGGTGGAACTTAGATCAGCTAAAGGTGTCTTAAGCGTAACAAATTGCTTTGCAAATTAGGCGGTTTAGCACCGTGCCAACAGTTGATAAGGAAGAGCGGGTCAGCAGCGGACAGTAATTTTTTTTCTCCTGGTGAAGAAGCAACTCGGAGTCTTGTATTTAGCCTGTGCTGTTATTGAATCAGTTGATGAATATCTTTCGCGTATGCCGAAGAAAACCTGGAAGTACCTTGGCTGCTCGTGGTAAATATGTAGTGCTCTGGCACGATCTTGCTCCCCTGCGGAGATTTTTTTCCTGGTTTTGATTCTTGATATTAACCTTCTAACCATAGACAGACATATCATGTGACATACGCATCTAAAGGTTAAACACCTTTTCGTTCAGTATTTCACTGTGATAGAGAACAGTGTTAACGTGCTGTAGTTTGTATCCAGGATGCAAGAACTAGTGGTTTACTTTTTGGCAGCAACCTCAGAAATTCATACTGCTGATTATTGTTGTGGTTCTTTACAAATGTAGATGAGCAAAACAGATGTACACTGAAGTTAGTGTAGTGGTTGCTGGAAAGTGAGATTGATCATTATATAGATATCGATTAGCTTTCCGCGTTACTTACCTGAGGACTTGGTAGATATACGTGGACAACTGCCTTAGTGCGCAGGTGGGATGCCACGCAATCCAGGCAGGGCTCTAAATGACATGTCAGTTGACTAAATCCAACCCTAATGCTGCTTAGTTGGTTATGAGTTGGTGAACTGGCTGTTTTCTATTGATTTTTAACTTTTTGGACCCTGAAATGATAATGCCTTTTAGTCCTTGTTTATTTATTTGTCAAGGACACCAGTCTAAATATTGACGTTTACCACTTAGAAAATATTTCGTTGATTGATAGGTTTTGGTTTTGAGGCTGTGCATCTGTATACAGTTCCAGATGGGTAGTGTGCGGGGCCAGCTGGTTTCGCGTTATGCTGCTTTAGTAATGCTGAAATATCTGGCATTATCTTTATCTTACGTCCATGTTATCTCTTATGTAGTCAGGTGGTCTGGTCATGTCCTTGGACATTCATTTACAGGGATTGGAGTACGCTTTGATATTGCTTTCTGGCTTTTCCTTATAAAAGTTGATGAAGGTGATCTCATATTTCCATTTCTTTGCACATGCTCCTTATAACAACTACAAAAAGATCAACAAATACAGTGTAAACATGTTGATGTCTAGTAAGTATGCAGTGCAGTTTTTCACTGAAAATGCTGGTCTTGGAACTGAGTTTTTATTCTGTACAAAAGCTGTGTGATATGTTGTCAACATTCTGGGAAAGTGCCCGTGTTTTTAGTTGACCTTAGAACGCGGTGCATTGGTTAACAGCCGTATCCATATGCCAGCTGTTTCCAAGCTTTCCAAGTTCATGTATGGTAGTTTTTATGCAAGGTGAAAAGAAACATCACGGGTGCACACATGTTAACCTAACGAACGACTTTTTCCAAAACATTTCAGTATTTGCAGTTCTCAAGAAGTTCTTCGCTAAAAAGGGAGAGGTTTCATTTTCTTTATCACAACTGTAATTTCGTGTCGCGTGAAGTGTGGAAGCGCATGTTGCTGTTGTCTTTAGGTGACGATGCAGAAGTTGTTCTGTATGCTCGATTTGAGTAATCTGAAGCCACTTTGATCTTAAGTGTTTCAAAAAGAACCCTCCATTTCGCCACAAGAAGTGTTTCTCATATAATGCAATTTTGGCCTGAAGGAGTTGTTAACGAAAAGAAATTGATCGTGAAGAACTAAAGTGTTCAAATTGTTAGTAGTTTTAAATTTTGCAGAGGGTAGTATTGGCTGTTCGTAAGTCACTGGGGTTAGGTACAAACTTCACTGACCTACGAGAAAAAGTGAGCATAGCAAATAGACGCCTTGTGGCCAGACAGCTCCCTTCCAAGTGCAGACAATAGATTCAGTGCCCCACAGGCGAAAGCCAAGCCATTTTTATTGCCTAAAAGTGGAGATATACTTGCCAACAGTAAGTGACATCGCCCTTAGCAACTGGACCGACGAGAGAGAAGGTTATTTATATCGACACCCACAAGTTCGACGACAGGATTCTGATTATGCCTTGTCAAAACTAGGAGAAGAGCTTCCAAGTCCCATTTCAGTGTTATTTCTCTCTACAGATGGGAAGGGGCAGTTCTCTTTCAACGTTAGCTGCCTGTCTTATTACAACGTTTTCGATTGTTTTCATATTTGCACCACTGAGATTTGTCTCCCACATTTTTGTATGAGCACCTTTTTCATGTTTGTTAAAGCTTGAATGCTCATTGTAAGAGCTCCGCCTGCGGTAATAAAAGGTCTTCTTTTCCAGTATATTTGGCTGTATAATCTACTCAAAAGTTCACCCGAGTCCCTTCTTGTTAAGGACAACATGGACAATTTGTTTTGTTTGGATAATATCAAGTATTATTTTATGTTATCAGCCCTAGTTGAGATCAGTACTCTATTTTGCCGAGGAGAAAAACATGTTTTGAAAGACAAAAACTTGGTAAAGTATAGTTGATTTTCGCTTCACGAGGGTTACTTCTCGTGCCTCGCTGCATGGTACACATGGTTGTGTCTAATTTCGCACATCAGTGTCGTATCACTGACTGAAATGTTTTATAGGCAGTTGTTTCTTTCTTTTTTTTATTTTTACAGAACGTTTCATGTTCACCTTTGTTTTTGCCGTTCTACGGAATTCTGAGTGTCCGGTAAAATCTGCAACAATTTGAGCGCGATAGTCGAGGCAGTTATGTATTTGCAGTTTTTGCTGTGTAATGTAGTTGTATAAGTAAGTGACTGTAGCTAGTGAATTAATATGATTGCAAAAGCTGTGAAGAGTGTTGGATCCATCTGCGAAAAGCTGATTAATTCAGTGCGCTGTAAATTCTGTTGCGACTTGCGACGTATCTGGAAGGAGACACGAGTTTCCTTCGGGCAGGAAAGAGTAAGCTGCTTTTCATCAGTTCTGGGAAGATCAAAAATTGCCTGTCTGGGTCAAACTGGCCTGAGATGTCGCTGCGGCATTGACTGATGTCCTGGTCAAGCTATTCTCTACAGTGTATCGGCCATTTAACCACATGTAGTCATTCCTAATCTTGTTGATTGATGACGTATCACATTTGCAACTGACACCGGCCAAATATGGCGTGTTGTTTACTTCTGGAGGTGGTTGATTTGTTTATCATCTTTTTTGTGTGCCATTTTCTCACACACGTTGTTGTTTCAAATTTACTGCGTACCGGAAATAAAATCATTTAAAATCGATCCTGCTAATTGGGGAATCACGAGAGCTCATTGATTTGCAGGAATTCATGTAAAGTGTTTTTTTCGGGAGGGGGGTGGGCAGACTTATCTATCAATTCGGCAGTGCTTTGTGGGGTGTGTGTGAACCCGGTGGGCAATTTCAGTGACACGCAAGAGACGTGATTCGCGTCACAATTAGCCCATTGGCTGCAGCAGACCTGTCTCTAATTTGCAGGAAACGGGTGTGCAACCAACAGATTTGACAGCGCCACGAAATAGAGATTTCCCCAGTGGTCAGTGGTATGGCATTGCTTTGCGGGTCGCAACAGGATGGCTGAATATCGTTTATTTGCCTATAGTGACACTGACGGATTTGTTGAAATTAGTACAATCTACTCACCGAAGAAAGCTCAGCAAACACTTGTTACTGAGTCCAAACAACTGAACATTGTTCCATTTGGTGCTGTATGAATATGTAATAATGAAACATTTCTTGATAATGAGCCCCATTTGCTTTACATAGCGATCCTGTGTTTGTGGAATGTCTGACTTCAGTTTCGTGTCATGACAAAATATCCCTTGATATTCTTGGTAATCATGGATAATTCTAGCGTGCGCCATGTGCGCCGGTAGGTGTCGATTTTCTGTAAGGTCGTGGGTGAAATCTTTATGGTGCGGTGGTGCTTAACTTGCCCAGATGGTGCATATTTTTAATCTTGCGTCATAAACATTAAAATGTTCAAAGTGCACTTGTTAAGAAGCATATTGTGGTTTGTGTTCGTTGCCGTTTCGCAATGTGAAGCAGTGCACGTTTCGCCAATAACTAACCACAGCCCTTTGCGTTGTATTACAAAAAGCTAGGCATTAGTGAAGATGCTCATCTTGATTTCTGAAAGCTCCACAAAAGTGCAAAAAAGGGCGTACAAGTCAGAAGTGCTCTTCAGCACAAGGAGAGTTAAAGACCGCAGAATGAAGCTGAGTAGTTGGGCGCCGGTTTGATCCGATCGTATCTGAATGGGGATCCCGCGGAACTAGATGGGTCAGAAGTGCCTGACTTTTGAGAACCTTCGGAGGTGGAGAAGTCAAGACCTACAACTTGTCGAATGAGATGGAAGTGGAGGGAAAAAAAACAGCCTTGTAGTTGTTTATGTTTTGTGTTTTATCATTGCCGTGGATGCCGACAAGGCGCTGGTAGCAATTGTGCTTTATGGATCCAGCTTCTATTTTTTGCAAAGAAAAGATAGGCACAACATGTGTTTGATCATAGCCAAATCTTTTTCATCCAGATTAATTTAAAGCGGGAGCGAAAGAGAACTTGCTTTTACCTGAGAAGTAGCACTCTAACGGGTGTGAAAAAATCTCGTTGCTGACTTTCTGTTCACTAATGTTTAGATACAGTGGAGGGGGGGGGGGGGGGGCTTAACCAAAGACTTTATTTTCCAGCTTTTTCGTACAGGCTCGCTCATCTTTCTTTTCTGAGCTTTCTCAGTCTCGCTTACATTGGCAGCAGCGTCACGTGGGACACGTCACGTGGTGGTGGGGAAGAACGACTTCCTGTTTAATGATATCCCTATTATAGAAAAATATTTATGCGAAAGAACCAGTTGACAAGGCGAAAAACTTGAAACTAAGCCTTTTGGTAGTGGCATTTCCTCATGAGTATGCTGGTTGAATCCGTGGGAGGGTTAAATGTACAATAGACTTTTCTGCATAGAATGAGAAGTTATAAAGTGAAAAAGTAAATAAGTTAAAATAATAATATATGTATCAGATTTACTGCCCAGTGCTCATTGTGTGCGTTTTGCGAGATGCTCATTTGAAGTGCATTTTGACAAACGTTCCTGGAGACATTTTGGGGGGAAATGTTAGGTGGGAGCCAACGCTCACAGCTGGCATTGCCACGGAATGATTTGCTCTGGAAATCTTTTCTTCATTGCTGCCAGCGCGGAAGCTGATTGCCTCTTTACTGAGTAAAGTGAAGGGAACTTGTTATTTGTGCGAAATTAATTTGGCCACCCAATTAATTGCTGTGAACAATGCTATTCTTAGCATTACGTTAAGCTCCTGTACTTGCCGTAGTACGTACATCTGATGCCCCAGTTACATTGATAAGAACGAATACGGTCACGTATGTGACACCGGAAGCTGCACCCTCCCCCGCCCCACCAACAGGCGCCACACCTTAGATCCAGTTAAAAAAAAGGGATTAAATTATTTAGCTTTCCGACATTTTTCCAAAAGAAGGGAGTTATTTATTTTTATTTTATTTATTTATTCTGGTATTCCATGGTGGCGGTGATTTTGTCTGTGGTGTTCCGATGTGAAAAAAAAAAACAACAATCATTGATTGTTAAACCAATGCAAAAATATTCTGCTCAATACATTACGTCATTGTAAACCAGAATGATGGCGTCGTCACTTTAGTGTGGATTCAAGTCGGGCAAAAAGGTTAATTAAATTTATTGACTAATATGATGTGTGTATCCCGAGGCTGTATGAGTAGAGTGTATTGCCTGCATTTTGTTTTTCGCAGCTCAGGCAAATAACACAGCAAATATTTTATTCATGCTGGTTCACTTTTTCAGCAATTCCACAATGCATTCTGCAGTGCTTGCAAATCTTTTCTTTTTGTACTGCAAGTAGCCGCTGTCTTCTTCTTTTTGTTAATGTTTCATAGAGAAAATTTTAGGTTTGGCATTTACCGTAAATAGCAATCGATCACCACACAAGGTTCAGCACATCACATGAGGCTGAACGTCCTTCCAGTGACAACGCTGTTGCCATTTACACTCTATCGCCAGCTTGATCACGCAAGAAGAGATAAGTGTTTCAGGGACGATTTAAGACTCCACTGGCATTTATAAAGGTGACTGTCTTGGCACTTTTTTCTGGCATCTGTGTTCTCTTGGACAGTTTCTATCCGCAGATTTTCTTTTGGCGTCTTGACGTTGTGTTCTAAGGTGACTAGTTTCTGTTTTTGAGGGAAGTGTGTTCATTCGAAAAGCACAGTTTTTCCGTTGAGGTAGGTGCTTAATTAAATCGGATCTGTCGGTTTGGATTGACTTCCCGCAGTTCCACTAATGTTCCAATCCGTTCTGCATTAATGGCCTCCGAAACACCAAATTACACGAACAGATTTAAAAAAAACTAAACCACCAATGTTAAAAACATGGAAATGTTAAATGTTAAAACAAAATAGGATATTTCGGGCTATTTCGATAGCTACCATATCCCACTTCAAACGAAGAATATCGCGGAAATTTGACGGGTCTTAAAATGTCGATTGGCGATTATCACGTCCCCGGCCTTGCTTTATCCTTTGTAAGAAGCTGATAAAAGCCGCACTTGTCCGGTATAAGGTTTCAGATAATCCTCCATCCGATAAAGGTAGGGCTGTAGAGATGATACCGGTCAGCGTATTACCCGATTCGTTCGTCAAAGAAGTATTCGGAGGTACAACATTTTCAAGTTTCTCGACTGTCAGTGAGCACAGAGAATGCCACATATGTGTATCAGTTACGGCAAAGAATTCAAAAGTTGGCACCTTTTTCAGGCGGATCTATTTCAGTGTGGTTGATATGTAGTGGGCTTAGAGACGCTGTGTGTGATCAATTATCAACTAATCCCCTGCATCTATATGTTCAACCTCCAGATAATGAGTGTCACATCTTGAGACCTTGGCTCACAGCCTTGCTGAAGCCCGAAAAACAAAGCCCGCGTTAGAGGTCATATTGTATTTGCCCACAAAACAAGATAGGGATGTGGCATTGAGTGGTGTGAACAGAGGAGTATGTGTCTGAAATGGTCGTGCAAACAGTGGTCTTCATTTTGATCCCGCAGTGTCACTGGCGTTGGTGCGGGACAGTAGAATAAATTGGACCCGGACGTTTCCTGTGTTGTAAGAGAGGGAACCGGTGGTGAGGCACTGATAGCCATCCACTTTCTGTCACAGTGTTACAGGGCGTTTTCGGTTTCAGTTTATGGTGATGCGCGTCATCTTCAATAATTGTGCATGAGTCTTTTTCTGATGTCAACACTAGTTTTTCGATCATCGCCTTGTCATACCAAACCATGCTTGTGTTTGTTCTTTGTGCGGTTTTTACCGCGTTTTCATGTCAGAGACAAGTCGATTGCTGTTTTACGGTGCTGTTTGCGCTTACTTGACCTTCTGAGTAAATGTTCAGTCTTTGTCATGCCTTGTGCCATAAACCCGTGTAATGAGCGATAAGAAATCGGTATAGGAAGAGCCCACTCGTAATCAATGTGATAACGTATCACGGCTCTTGCATTGCCGTATGTCTAAACTCAACACTTTTACCCCACAAGTGTGTCATCAAACCCGATGTCTCGCTGCTATCCTCAGGTGTCACCGTCCCCATTCCGGCTGTTTCCCCCTCCCCAGACACACGCACTTTGTTCCGACCCCTTCTGTCTGTGCCCCCCCCCCCAACCCACGTTATTACGTTTCTTTCCGTCTGTACCCCCAACACGCACACTTTTGTTCCACCCTCTTCTGTCTGTGCCCGCCTCCACACACACTTTGTTCGTCCCCTCCCTTCTGTGCCTCCCCTGCCCCCCCCCCCACACATACTTTTGTTCCATCCCCTTCCGTCTGTGCCCCCCCCCCTCCACTTTGTTCCGTCCCTCCGTCGGTACCCCCCGCCCGCACACTCAAACTTTGTTCCGTCCCTTTCATCTTTACCCCCACACACATTGTTTTGTCTCCTTCCGTCTGTACCCCTCCCCCACCACAAACACTTTGTTCCGTGCTTATTCGTCTGTACCCCACCCCCACACACTTTGGTCCGCCCCCCGTCTGTGCCCCCCTCCCACATACACAATTTGCTCGCTTCCCTTCCGTCTTCACCCCCACCCCACCCGCACACTTCGTTCCCCCCCCCCCCCCGTCTGTGCACCATCCCCAGCTGACGGTTTGTTCCGTCCCCTTCTGTCTGTGCCCCCTCTCACATAAACACTTTGTTCCGCACCCTTCGCTTGTGCCTTCCTCCCCCCCCCCCCCCCCGCCCTCCCACGTTCCATCCCGTCTTTGTACCCCTCCACACACACCGACGTCTGTGCCTGCCGCTACGACCGTCTCGTGACACACCTCGCTCTGCCTGTATGGAGAGAGGCATTCCATGTGCTCTGAATCGACTTTTACAAAAATTCAAATCTGTTATTGGTTCGGTTCTCATAACAAAATTTCAAAAATGTATTCTTGCCAAAAATGATTTCTTTTGTGAAGTATTCGTGCTTCCCCCACCCCCAAGTACATAACACACTGACTTACATGCGACAAAATAACGAGGATAAAAGAAACGCGAACCTGTTTCTCGAAGAAGAAATATTAAACGCTTAACCAAAAACTAATGTCTTTATAATGACTTTCTCAGCCTGGTCAGCCTGATTTTAGTTTGTTTTTCATTTACGGACAAAATAATGTTTTTTTTTCTGATTCCGATACCTTTCTAAGAAACTCTTTTGCCATTTCGAAACTTTTCCAGAAAAAAAAACAGCTTTGCTACTAACGCTGTTAAACGGCATACCACCCCCTGAACCTCATCAAGAGCAGTGCATAACTGAACCTGATAATTATTATCCCCCTTATATAGGTTTCAGCTTGTCCGTCTGTCCGCTTACGTGCACCCTCGTTTCCGGGCTATATCTCCGAAAGTATTTGTCGGGTAGCTTTTTCCTTCGGCTTACGGTTAGAACGTATATTGAAGGTGTGCAAAGTCGTATTGTTTTTGAAATCGTTCAAAAATTCTCAAAAATACGGCTTGTCAAAATGGCTGTATTTCAGGAAATTTGTTAGCACGGAGATAGGTTTTGTCCCGACGATTTCTCCAAAACTATTTGATCCAACGTTCTGAAATTTTATGCAGTGAAAATATATGTATTGTGCATGTGCAACGTCGTATTATTTGTGAAATCGGCCAAAAAATGTAAAAAATACGACTTGTCAAAACTGTATATTTTTATGGAAACTTGTTTGCACGGAGATAAATTTTGTCCAGACGGGTTCTGCGAAACTATTCGATCAGATGTTCTGAAATTTTATGAAGTGAAAACATGTATATTGTAGATGTGCAACGTCGTCTTATTTTTTAAATCGACAAAAAATCGTTACACAATGTGGGTTTTCAGTTTCACTGAATTTACTAATATTCAGTGACATTATGTGTTACACGGGGGATCCTGCCTCACTGAGGCTCTAGTTTATATGAGCATTCAATGCATTTATATAACCAACAACAGCGTACTTGATTATGCAAAGAGAACACACATCATTTATATAATGCACAATGTGGCTGTCGGCAGATGCGAGAGCTTGTGCAAATGCTGCTGCAGCCTTTATTCCCTTCATTTCTTGATACAAAAAATCAGTGTTTTTATTTCGCGATTTGATCATGAAAATGAACATAAAGCTAAAACAAAAGCCAGGTGAACAATTTCAGATCATGTACTACATATGTGAAGTTTGGGAGTCGATATGGTCACAGGAGTAGTAAAGACAAAATGACGGACCAGTAAAGAGAAGAAAAAGGGTTTGAAACATTCACCCTGTACAACTTCAGTATACTGTTTGTAAGTCTTCGACTTGCCAAAGTGGATGACTTTGTTGTTAAGTGGTCTGGTTCAGATTGCAGAACTACGCGTAGTTTTTGAAGAAAAGTTTAAGAAGTGCTTTTTCTCCTTGCCTTTGTTGTGGGTGGTCATTCATCTGTATTCGAAGAACAACAGCAGAAAACAGGTCAGAGTTTTTCCGCCTACAGAATCTTTTGTTCAAGCTGCCAGTTGCCTAGAGAGCTAAGATAAAGTCATGTTAGTCATAGCGCAGCAGCAACAGCGTTCTGCCTTTGAGTTAATTTGTCAACAACATACAGGGGATAATTTAACTCGTTAAAGCAGTGCTGCAAAGCTGAGTGCCTTGTTCCAGGATTGCCTTGCTTAAGAATAATCAAACTTCGAATAAATCGGTTGAAACAAGTCTACTTCTCGTTTTCCAATTCTATTTTTAAGTGAGGCCCCTGAGCTAAGCTCAAGAGCTTGCAGCGTTCTAATGTGAAAACTTGTATAATGTATAATGTATAATGTCCGGCTTAAGCCGGCAGTCTGTCGCAGATTAGAAGCCGTGTTTGTCAAGCCTTGGGCTAAAAAGGCTGTCTTCTTTTCTTTTTGATAAACTGTGACGTCATCGATATATGCTGCAGAAGAAACTTACTTGGTCTGTGGAAGAAACTTAGTTGTCTTGAAGCTGAAAGCGGCGGCTTACCGTCCGTATGGCTGATATACATTAAAAAATCTTTATTTCTTTTATTGCGACAAATCAAATAGGAATTACTTGGAGTGCCCTGAATATTCGTTACAATACGATGGCCGGTCAATGTACATTTGATCCATGTATTGATCAGGATCTGCGTAACAGACAGTCATTTATCTCTCTCAAAACAATCTTGCTATCTAATGAAGTGCACTTGTTAACCTCTTGTTATGTGTATGTTTTATCCCTCCCGCCCCCCCCCCCCTTGCAAAAACAACAGTTGTTTTTGCATATCTGGCGTGCCTTGTAATGGGGGAAATCACTGCACCATGTAGCATGTTTGTGTGTTCTTGAGCAGATGGTGCACATGTTGACCGAATTCCTGTGTTCATTTTCTTTTCGCAAACCAGAACCGGTTGGAAGGGATGTGAGGAGGAGGAGGGGGGGAGGGAGAGGGGTTTATTTAAAAACACACACAATATACACCTTGCTCCGTAAAATAGTCTCAGGTGATTCTAGCAGTCATTCTATGACTTTCTGCCCAGGGAAGACAGAAAGGGTCCGATATGATAAAAATAACTCTGGTACTTAGGCCTGGTCTGTACACGGTAGAAACCACGCCGTCCCCCAAAGAAAAAATAAAAAAACAAACAAACAATAGTCGTCACTCTTGCAACGTGTCTGCGCACCAGTTTTTTCTTCCAAGTTGAAAACTCTTAAATCACCGTACACTGTGAAGTTAACGCAGTGGATAACTGTCAAATCACGGTACACTGTGACGTGAACGCAGTGGATAACTCTCAGATCACCGCATACTGTGACGTTAACGCAGTGGATAACTCCCACATCACTGCGTACTGTGACGTTAACCCAGTGGATAACTGAGCTCTCAAATCACCGCACACTGTGACGTTAACGCAGTAGTTAACTCTCAAATCACCGCATACTGTGAGGTTAACGCAGTGGATAACTCTCAAATCACCGAATACTATGACGTTAACGCAGTTACTGTGGAACTGGAAGAAGGGCATGGGATATACAGGGATCTTTTTGATATTTCAGAGTAGTAATATGCGAGCCGTGACTACACCCACCATCCATAGACCTCCCCCCCGCCACCCAGTAAAACTAGTAGAAGGGTATGGGATTAGTATGGATCTATTTCATATTCACAATTGTTTTGCTTTGATGGCTAGATAAGCTGTTGTATCTTTGCTGACAATTAAGCACATATTGCGGCATATCAGGGGACCGAAAAATAAATACCTAGCAAATTTAGAGTGATCAGTCAACACTGGGCAGTGGTCATCGTATAGAAATGTTGATCTAAAGGTCAATATTTCAATAGGACCCCCGTTCCGAAATATTCCAGAACAAAATCAGTCAACCCCCCGCCCTTCCCGCTCCCATAAGACTGTTCCGCTGGCCTGTCCTGCGGGACTCCGCCGTCCGTCCCTCTGTGGGACACACCCGTGGCCAACGCGGACATTGTTAACTGGAAATAAATCGGCAGATAATTATGATCCGTTAAGTACAGAACCCCGGGAAGGTTCGAGCAGGTTGTGGCTGCTGGTTCATCATTTCAAGTGCTGATTAGAAATCCATGTTCCAAGTTGGTTTTGAAAACACTTTGGGGGGCTATTCATGCCTATTTTTTGCCAGTTTCAGTCCGGAAAGCCTATAATCTTGGTAATATGACAGCTTTGTGTGTTCCATGTGTGAAGTATCATTTCGGCAGTGTTAACATTTACCGCTGCTGGTACAAAATTGGACACTTCACCAGCCTTAAAGCAGTAAAGGACAGTGAAGGCATAACGTATTCGTAGATGATGACGTGTTGATCTGATTGTAATTCCGTATGCACCAAGCGATATAAGTGTTTGTGAATGGGTAGGGGGCTTTCAGACCTGTTTTATTGATGCTGTAACATTATGTCATAAACTTGATTGCACCGTCTGGTCTGGAGCTCATCAGCTGATGAAGGTTGCCGTGTGAATGCGAATGGAACTTGTCAACAGCAGTGTTGGGATTAGCAAATATAGCTGACTTCAGTTGTTCTTTTTTTTCCCACTCCCAACTCCACAAACAGCAGTTCTTATTCAGTTTAAATTCGAGATGATCCGGATGCACATGGGTGTTTAAGTCTAAAGTGATCTGGCGCACAAGAGTACAGTCACACGTATCTTCTGAGAAAATAAAGGTGCACGTGTACCTAAATGTAACTGCTGTCTAAATCTTAGGTACTGGGCAAGACGAAAGTTATTTTGTCTGCAGATATCAAGAGGATTGCTTGGTACCGGTCAGCAAAAAGTGAGGTCAGAAGCAGCTTTCATCGGTTTTTTGTGTGCCATGTTTCCGAGTGAAAACTTGAAATGCCAAGGTTTTTCCTGAACCGTTGTAACACTCGTCGATATCAGAATGATTGACATTTGTAGGTACAACGAGTAAATGCACAATTTCTCAGTTTCACAGTTGTAGGAAACACGGATGTCATAAACGTTTATCTGAGACTGCCGTGAATTTTACAGTAACCATTTTTGGACAGCTTGTCCTGTTGGTCAGACACAGTATGCGTCATCGGCGTTGTTTACAGTAACCATTTTTGGACAGCTTGTCCTGTTGGTCAGACACAGTATGCGTCATCGGCGTTGTTTGCTTTCATTTTGGATCAAACTGATGCAGTGTTTTGTGGAGTAGACAAATAGGAGATGTCTCGAGCGGCCACCAGACACTTTGAGATCGTAAAACTAGGTCGCTACTTTCCGTATGTGTGGAAAAAAAATCAACATGCGGAGTTTTTTGCAACCTATACTAGAAACGTTGTCTAACTGCATAGCGGTTCAAGGAAGCTCTTGCCTGCGCTAATCTAAATAGCGGCGGCAATCTGTAATAAATAGAGGGACATTTCACCATCCCCGTTCTCCCTTCTCTATTCGTAGGTCTGTATGTCAGGGTAAGAACATTTCATGGCATGTTAGCCCTGTCGCGGGGATAATCTCACTTCCTTTGCGTGATGTTGTCCCCGGACAAATCGTAGAAATTCCATGCCAAATTTGTAAACGTCCGCTGGTAGGTATCAAAATCCACGCACTGTTCTGACTCTGGTGTGATTTATAAAACCTCATCTTGGTGTCTAATTGGAAAGAGTTGATTGAAGGAATCGATTTTCACCAGCATGGAATCTGAGAAGCCTCATATTTTCACCCCAAAAAACAGGACTTATTGGTGAAAACTAGACGATACAATTGCAAGGTTATTGCGTGGGATGGTTGTACCTTTAGGTAATAAGATAATGGTATGATAATGGCAATCAGTTAGAAAAAGTTGTATTGAAAAAAATAAAATAAGACGGTTTGTTCTTCGGGTCTCTTCGTAGCTGTGTTTTATAGCTGTACTTTTAGATCATTAGAGCACCTTGCAAGCTTTGTGATGTCGCCTTTTGAAGTGTATTATATTTTCT
Source organism: Protula sp. h YS-2021 (assembly GCA_949752745.1). Lineage (NCBI taxonomy): Eukaryota > Metazoa > Annelida > Polychaeta > Sabellida > Serpulidae > Protula > Protula sp. h YS-2021. Next base: position 21,461,645 of record OX457027.1, on the reverse strand, counting down.
AACATTTCACAAAAGAGCTTCGATTTTGAAGACATTGGGGATGTTGTATTTAGGGAAGGAGGTCAGTGTGTAGTGTGGAAATGTTCATTGTGGAATTGTTCAGGTTTTGGGAGGTGGGATGAAGTCCCCTCTAGACCTGTGTGCAGCATGGTATACAGTTACTGACTTTGTAGTAAAAGTGACAGTAGCTAAAGTTTATTTGGGGTTCCATTTTGTTTGTTGAGATTTATGTGAACGCGGACCATTTTTTACTACTAATTATGGCACATCTATGAATATCATTATACACTCTAGATTTTAGACATTGAATTAAAAAAGTATCCAAAAAAGATTAATAGATCTATTTGAGGCTTTGATTTATGCCTTAACCAATTCAGTGGGACATAAATTGCCCTTTTCAAAACAGTAATAAGCACGAAATTATAAAAGTGGTGATAAATAAAACTGTAAATTCGTGAAAAAGGGTATTGGTTGTAAGTACTGGTTTAATCGCTGGTGGCTGTATTTGATTTGACAAGTTTTCATTTCGTGTTACCAGGAGCAACAAGGGAAATTGGTTCCGCATTGACAAGGCTTTGTATGCGACACAGAAGTATCGAAAATAAATTGAAAGCCTTCACAAGGTAAAAACATTTAACTCTACAAAAGAAATTACCCCGTCAAAATAGCGTTTGATTCTCCCTGGGTCAATGAGAGTTTATATATAGAGAGACATCAACTAAAAAAGTGAAAATAAGTAGTAGAACCAAACATTTCTGCGTCATTACTGCAAACCTTAACTGATGATTTATGCAACTTCTTTTGTTAAAGAAGTCGAGTTTTGGTTGTTTGCAACCTTGTTAATGGTTTGTTTTGGCTAAGTAAGTTTGCATTGTATATTTACACATCTTATGTATACCACAAGTTTTAACCCGAGTCAGAATTTATGAGCATCTTTTTGTTGCTTGATACCAGTTGTATGTTAACCGTGGTACGCGCAGTAATCTTGGGAAAATGAGTACTGCAGAATGGACAGTAAGGGTTTCCACGCGCCAAATTCCTGCGAGTATGTGAGCAATGTTGACACAAGCCCACTGCCTTGTGTCAACATTTCTGCAGCATCGAATAAAAGAAAAAAAATAAACTACAAGTTTCACTAAATATGTTGAAATGTATGATATGTAGGTGATATGTTTTAATTTCAGTATTTTAATGGACGTTCTGGTGACCCCCATGCAAGAACGGATGGAGGAGTGGAAAAAGAACGTGCTGCAATTAGACAAGGAGCACACTAAAGGTATGGTCTCAAGATAGGTTGTCAAAGTTGTCACTTGGACTTAAAAATTTCACATGTAATGAGGTGTACTGTGCCCTGTTAGCGTGACATGACAGAGATAATAACCAGTCAGCAACTCATCAGGGGCATACGTGTTCCTGCTGACATATTTCTTGTTTGGCAGCGTACAGAGGTGATGGCTCCCGTTTTCGAATTAAATCAAGCAGAATTCATATCAACAAGGGCCAACAAGTTTTTTTTTTTTTCCTTTTTTGTTTCATTTGTTTGTTTATTTGTTTGTGTGTGTGTGTGTGTTTTTTTTTTTTGTTTTTTTTTGGATGTGCGAAAACAGATCAAATACCATGGTGCAAAACATGAATATGCCAGAACCGTCCCTATACTTATCTGCCAAAATCTGACTTGATTTGTCTTGCAAAATAAAAAAAAAATCAAGTGAAAAACGCTGCATAGATTCGTTTATCAATAAGGCGCAGGTGCGGCTTTTTCAATAAAGAATCAAGAGCGTGTATTGCGACAGTTCTTATTTTTTGTGCACATTTGAAATAAAATTCACATTATTGTGTGTGTCATTGCCACTTCTCGTTTTGCGTTTGTACGCTGAAGTAATTGATATTATCCATCTGCTTCTGGATGAATGACTGTTTTGAAAAGATTTAATTAACAATATTTACAGGGCGCGTGCAAAACAATCTGCTTTGATAAAAAAAAACTTCAGGGGCTTTATTGAAATTAAATGGATTAGCAAAACCTTTCTTCAGTTCATTTCGTTGAAAAAAAAACAATATAGAACAGCACTAGATAGGGAATACAATTTCCCCCGTGCTTATCCCACGCCCCACGTTCTTCGGCGCCAAACATGGCCATTTGTAGCGCTTATTATCGCCTAATCTGATCGCCTTCGGAGTTGTCTGATTGCATGTGGGGCGTTTGAAAGAAAGTTAACTGAAAAAAAAACAATTTCGCGAAATGACAGAGAAAGCTAAGAAAAAGGTTAAAACTGCACAATGTAGAAAACAAACACGCCCGGACACCTTAAGCGAGAGTCTGGATTGCACAATCCAAAGCGCAGCTCCATGGCTTCTTACGTCGTTTCCGCGGACCTGTTTGTGTCAATCTCGTCTTGTTGCTGTAGATTTGTTCCTTTTAATGAGAGAAATGTGTCAGAAAAATTATCGACAAACTTTCACTGCTATTTCTACAATTTACCAATAATCGAACAACACCTTTAGACGTAAATGGTGCTTTTGGCAAGGCTTGGCCCTGCCCCGGTGTGGTTAGATCAACAAGCGTGAGGGGAACTATTTGTCACTATTCATTGAGGTTGGGGGGCGGGAGTGGGGCGAAGAGGTTCTTGTTTGGCCCATCATCCTTTTTCTGTGACGAAGTGTAGTCGTGAGTACTCATACCGGAGATGATGCACGCACCATAGAACTAAAGCTGAGGGTCTTTTGTTAGAAAAGATCCGTCTGCCCAGACCTTCCTTTGTGGCTTTGTTGTGAAACGGAACATGTTGTGCGGAGATCGAGACATTTACTGCACTCCAGCATTTCCTCGTTTTGTTTTTGTTCAGTGGGTTATTTTTTTTTATTTTTGCTGGTGAATATTGTGGTGTTTGTGTGCGAAATTAGACATTGTTTGTGCAATGGCGTGAAATCGTTTTAAATTTGAAATCAAGAGAGACATCACAGAACAAAGCATCGCAGCGCAGTTATCACCAACTCTCCCCAATTATATTCATTAAATGATGATAAGCGGGCACATGACCGCGCCATTTATCTGATAGCAAACTGTTTCGAACTTGAATGTGACACAAATTTACGAGCGCAGACGGATATCAAAATCATAGGGGGTAGAATTATAACACAGGACAAGGTCCCGGTGTACATGTTTTTAATGTTTTTAATGTTAAGACCAGACCGAGAAAAAGATAACACACGCAAAAAGAAGCTATTTATTTAGTAAACTTGTGGTTCCGGTTAAATAGAACGGATGTTGCAATTACTTACGCTGTGACCAAGCAAATCTTGATTTTTTCAACTCACAAAGCTCAAAGTTTGGGAATAATCTTATCAGGTTGTAAACTTGTTACACCAGAGGCTCTCCAGGAATATGTGAGACTTCTTGACCTTTCATGATAAAATAAAATCGAAAGTGACTCAAAGTTAAAACAAAACTTGAAATCTCAACAAGAATCTGTTGACATCTACGGTTTTAGGTATCCAGTTTTTGCCCCTAAAGTGTCATTCGGTATAATGGTTTTTACAGTAGCTCTCCATGAGATTAAAATGGTGTATGAGAGATGACGATTAAAGTGACAGGACCGTGTGATGTTGGACCTCTTAACGTGACCAGAGCCACTCAGATGGGTGTGTTGAGGGACTGAGCCAGACTCGGTGTTCAACTGAAATTATACACTATTTTTAAGGTATAAAATTTGAAAGCGTCAAAAGCTGTTGCCTGCCACTCCAGTGTCCTTTAAGGGAGTGAAGGCCATGAACTTAATATTTTTTCATGTCAAGTGAGATTGCTTTTATGAATCTTTCAGGTTTACGAAGAAGTTATATTCGTGCAGTGCTTACAGTGGTTAATCTGCGCTCCCATATATACACACTCGCCTGTCTCTATCATTTAGGAAAAGTACGCATATTATGTTTGAAAACATGTAGATTAATAGTGCGGTTGTTGCACTGGAATATAACGACGAACGCGGAACATTCAGTTATTTTAACAAATGGGTTCGTCGCTGACTGAGATACACACGTAACTTACCCTCATCGTTGGTGTATCAACTGGGCCAATGGAGTTTACTCTTCCCATTCAGCCAAACTATTCGCGTAAATAAAATTGTAATAGCTTTTGGCTCCTCTTGGCTCAGTAGAATAAATCTTACCACTGCACTATGAGCGTAAAATCTTGATTAATTAGCACAGTAAATAATTAATTAATACTTTGTATACATAACCCTTTTTAATTATTCTATCACAGGAAAACTAGAAAGTTAAATCTAAAATGAAAATAGCCATCCCCTCATTGTATGCGGGTTCCTCATATAATGCTCACATCTACACACTTGCCTTATAGAATTGGCCTAAAGGAGCTGCTAATTTATGTTTAAAAACATTTATTATCTGGGAAACTACACTGACAAGTTGCATAAATAGCCTTATTTATGGAGACTTAGTTTTAGCATACTGGCCACATAGAGAGTACTTGTCTGCATCTCAACATCTTTATAGGAAGTCTTGTCATCAGAATGGCGTGAGTGAATATGCGTCAAATTGTTTGAAAAATCTTGCATAGCATCTTTAAACTTAATTATAAAATTAATCATTTCAGACCTAACAATAAAGTATTCTGAGAAATTACTGATATATTTAAAGCAGGCCGGACATTTGTGGTCACGCTGAGGTGTTAGAACGTATGCCTGTTCGTTGAACTGATGTATTCGTTGCGGGTAATTCCCATCTGATACACTCCTATGGTAAAGCTCCTTTCAGCTTATCTAGAATCATTCAGTGACACGTCCGTTTGTGCGTCATTTGGAGCCATCGGTTTCATGCAATCATCCAAACTGAAGTGCGGGTTGATGGAAACGTTTTTATGACAAAGAGAGTTAAAATGACGTAACGACGCTCGATACTTCTCACAAAGAGACATGCTCAGTGAACTGAGTTATAGCACACTTTTTCATGTTTGACATTTTTAATGCGGAAATGAAAGAAAAAAAAAATACATGAATTTATTTGGTTTAAATAATTTACGCAGCATAGAGAGGTTATGCATGTTTTATCTGGCCAATAAGCCGTGAATAAAAACAACGGACACACCATACAGGCTACTAAAGGCTCCAGGGACTTAACTACACAGGACGTTTTATAACAAAGCTCTTGTTACATCCGTATTGATTAGTACTGGACACTTTATAAGAAATAATGTAGTGCACGCAGTTGCTAAGCTCTTTGTGTTAATTCTGGTTACCATGGCAGCTGTAACAAAGCTGTTTGAGAGAAACAATATAAAGGCGTTAGTTTAGCTGGCATTTTCCCCTCGCAACCATTCTTTCATTTATTCATGTGGAATCGATGCATGCCCTTTGAGTGAACTGTGAACTGGCCGTGATATCGTGAGAGATACCCGCAGCAGTGTGGTACTGATTGAGGGTTGTAAATGGTCCTTGATCAAGTAGTATTTCGGCTCAACCCCCTCCTTAACCCCCACCCCCCCCCCCCCGGCGCATGATGAACGTGACTGAATGGGAGGACGGTGTGATAGCTAATTTTTTTTTTACATTATGTACATTAAAAAGTGCTCAGGCCTTCAGTTAGGGTCATGTGGTGTTTGTGACGTCATAACGTGGGCTCATAACTTTTGGCCGATAATCATGATATCAAATTTCATAAGTATTTGAAAAATATTTTCTTATAGATGTATATTATTGTAATTAATTACACCCTTGCTTGCCTGATACATTAGTGCTTTTACGTTAACATGTTTGGCACATGTCAAGTCGGCCAGCGCGATTTTAAATTTAAAATTTAAAAGCTACTTGAACCGTCGCGCAGTTGGTGACTATGTCTGTCCATACCCGACATTTTACATGCCCAGGCAGTCTTTAATGCCTCAAAAGAAATCACGTTAATAAGATCTAGAGAGCTATGCCAAAGTCAGTTTCGTTTATCGCAGTTTAAAGTTACGCATGTGGTCGCACTCAGTTTTCCCCCGGTTTTGGTCCAGTTTTCAAGGCCTTGTTTATTCGATTAAACCTACTCTGAAAAGAAGTTGCTGTGGGCGGTAGTTTTCTTTTCATTTCCGCATCACGGAATATTTATTTTTTTTTTATTTCAAATATTGCTCGTTGTCCGGAATGACCCGTAGACCGCATCTTTTTTTGTATTATCACTTAGTTTTTGATATGAGAAATGCTAGGAGTGATCTCTCGCAGGGGGTGCAGTTCGCAATTATCTCTCGCAGGGGGTGCAGTTCGCAATGATCTCTCGCAGGGGGTGCAGTTCGCAATGATCTCTCGCAGGGGGTGCAGTTCGCAATGATCTCTCGCAGGAGGTGCAGTTCGCAATGATCTCTCGCAGGGGGTGCAGTTCGCAATGATCTCTCGCAGGGGGTGCAGTTCGCAACCAGTCGTTGTGTACATACACAGGTGCACCCAGTGTGAGATGAAATATTGACCCCCATAAAAAAGTGACCCCCCCCCCCCCCGTTCCGAATTTCATTATGCTAACGTATTGTTTGCTATGAAGTAAGAGTTCCGTAATGTACTGTATAAAGGGATGATTGGGTCAGGAGCTTAAACGTTAAACTGAGTTGATGATTGATTATGTTTCGTTAGATTTCTTGGGGAGCAAATTTACGATAAAGTACTTTTAGGACAGCTTTCCAATCATTCTGCTTCGAGTTGTTGAATTCAAAAAAATTAAAAAGTACAGCCTGTTAGAAAGAATGACAAAGCAGGTAACTGAATTAAATATAAAGACGAATGGACAGAAGTTCTCTGTCGTATTTATAAGGGTCATCAGTCACAGACATGCTGTAGTTATCACCATTGGCGTTTTCAGTGAAGTATGGGTGCTTTAGTCAGCTATCTTTAAACTGCGGCCTTTCCATTAAAGAGTGATGTTAGTTTTGTCGTTCGTCAAATATTTTACTCAAACCTTGGGTAAGAATGACAGGACTGGTCCTGATTTACGTACAATTATTCGTTGCCAAAAGTAAGTTTTGAATATGTTTTGATAAATAGTGGTGGGGTTCACTATTTCTAGCTGTCATATTTTGCCCGTGTCATGATTTCACATGTTTCATGAATTTTGCAATATTTAATTTGAAATTTAAGGATTGTCCTCAGTGCGTCATGAAATATAAAATCTCAGTTCCTGTTTCCGCGTGGGCTTATTCAGTAAACTTATAAAACAGGAAATCTGGAACCGCGAAGCGCTCGGAAATGCATAAAGATTAGCACCAGCTAAGGGTCGAAATGATTTCAGCTGTAAGGAATGTAAATCCTGTTTCAGAAGGAAAGTGCTTGCTATCACATTACAGTTTTTCACTCAACCCCAGCACCGAGAGTGGCCTCTCAGTCCAAGAAATGTATGCGTGTTCGGACTAAATAAGGCAACATTTCCTGAAGGAAGACTTTATGAAATTGACATGTCTGACAAATCATCTGACAGATTCATGATGATTAAATTGTTGTGTTCGTTGACTGGTCGACTCAGTTTTGCACCGGTGAAAATTGAGAAGAAAAAAAATTTATAAAAAGATGTATGTTAGATTTATTTAGACCCTTTCATTTCTTGGATGATCAGAACAGAAAATGAATTGCACATAAATGTTAGTACTCTGGGGAGGGTTATGAATGCAAACATGTGTTGTAGTTCGTGTGGTTCGTGGGTATTTCTACGTCACGCTTGTCCGCATTATCATGCCTTCCTGTTGAGAACTTTAAATAAACTTTTTTTTTCACGTACGATTAAATCCAGTCCATAAGTTCTTACAATAATTCGCCCTATACAAGCAAGGCAAACGTGGTCTTCAAGTTTTGTGAATGAAGTGCCTGGCTGCATGGCTATTCAGTTACGTCACAATGTATTGTACCCCTGCGATAAAATGTAAGCTAAAACTGTTTCAATAAAAGTATACACAGTGTTTTTATATACCTTGTTCAAAAGGTCGTGATCTTGTTTAGGTGCGCTGTGGTACACTGGAGTTGTTAAAGCGTTAAGGAATTTAGAGACTTAGGTCTTTAATATTTCTACCCCAGAAGCTTGACAAGATTTTTTTAAAATCAGAACTAAAATTCGAATTGAAGAGCAGAAAATTATTTGAAACCTTAGCCTCAGAAATGCACGATCTGAACTGATATTCCTGAAGTTCCATCAGCCAAATATTTGTTCAACCATTTCACTTTTGACGTAATATAAGCATAGCATTTTCGCTCACTCTTGAGGACATTTTCGGGCAGATCTGTTATCTTGAAATGAACAACATTGCTCCCTATTGTTATTACACGCGTACCGAAAAAGAACAGAACGAAAGTTATCAAGTACGTGTATTTGTGGAAAGCCGGAAATGGACCCATAGATGCACGAAAACAGCGGGGAAAGAATTATAATATACACAAAATAAATAAATAAACAAAAGAATTACAGCCTGATCTGGCGGCTTGAGATGTGCAAAAATTGTTCCTTTTTTCTGTTCAGATTTCTCATCGTGAAATAGATCAATAGTGAGTCGGCATTAATTTACATAACCATGGTAAACTTGTAATGTTTCCCGAAAGAGTTAGGGTGTAGGGGAGGGGGTGGGGGGGGGGGGGGGGGCTGGGACTTCTTGCCCGTGCTGATTGTGTGTTGTACGGTGCAGTTCTGTACATTTTATCGCAGAAACAGGGTAGTGACTAGTCATTTCGATGATCACTTAATCAAGGGTAAATTTGTGGTAGAAAATGGTCTGAACACCTTCATATAACGGAGATCACCCTCTACACTCAAAAGGACTTCATGTAAACTACATATAAAAAAAGAACCACAAATACGCAAATGATAACAGCAATTCCATGGGCTCACAAATGTTTTCTGGCTTATTGCTTAGTTGTCTAAAGCTAAAATGAATTCAAGTTGCAATAAGGTGTCTGAATAGCCTTTGCCAAGTGAGCAAAGTGCAGCCTGAATTAACATCGTTGTTGGAAAAAGTTTTAAGATTTTCTTTTGTTGAGTGCTCTCGTAATGTCGTTATTTCGTCTTGAACATTTTATTTAGATACATTTGCGTCTAGCCACGTACGCAGACATGACCCGCCTTTGCGTCTCGTCCCACTTTAAACAACAACAGAAGTATTACTTTATAACTTGCCCTATTTAATAGCAGCACGTTTTAGTTTGAAGCTTTGCCCAGGGTTTTTATTGCCCGAAGCCCAGCTGCAGCAAAAAAAAAAAAAAAAAAAGGGAATGAAAGGAACATTAATGAGAAATCGTCTGCATTCTGCACATAAACAAAACGTTTCAAATTGTGTTTCATTATCACTACAGGTGTCCCTTTCAATCCTAAACCGAAACGTCTTGTTCTGCTTTACCGGGGACTTCACTTCTTTCAATTCTTTTAACCTGTGCTAAGAAAATAGATGAAGATTTATCTGAGGTTACATGGGCGTAAATTAAAATGCACACTGTGTTTTAAAGGCCAAAACGTTTCAATATTTAAGCTGACACGTGTTACAATTTGTGTTTTCATTAATAAATTTTCTTGAAAATACAAGGCGCAATTTAGCACCATGTACAAATGACACGGTGAAAACTATCCGAGATGGTAACCTGAAACCGAACGGCAAATTAAAACCGCAAATTTGTATGTTACTGAAGTTTTCAACAAAAACGATGAAGCACACATGTCATTGAAGTAGGTGTGCTAACTTGTTCAACAGTGTCAAATGCTCTTTTGGAGTCGCGCACAAACTGCGTCCTCGCTCTGTAATGAATGATATGGGAATAAGGTTTGTGCGAAGGTTTGTCCCTGAAACACTGATCTTAATATTTACTTGACAAAAAGAGTATATTTGTTGTATGTTTTCGAATAAAGGTCAGAACAACCCGCAAAAGAAATGCACGTGTCCTTGAGTATTTATAAACTGACAAATTCTAGGGTGATTATACTCTGCCAGCTATGAATGTGATGCATTTCATCTTTTCCGCCCAATTTAGAAAAAAAACCTATCATCATTTATAGAAGTTTTTCATTTCTAGTGTGAAGGTAATGATCTAATATACACAAAATTATTCACGTGTGGTTGACAGATATTATATTTTTTTTAAGTTTCATAATAGAAGCGTTTATATTTGTCAAACCTACGTAATTGTTTGAAAATTGTCTTTGAAAAAAAATAATAAATGCTGCGTACAGATAAGAATTCCTTACCTCAAGATCGAAAATTGTTCTTATTCAAAGTGCAGACAACATCCGGTATGATTTAACAGGGCTTGGTGATCATTATTTATTCTCCACAGGGGGAATATATGCGATCGGCCTCGTGTCGGTCTGTCTGTCGGTCTGTCATCAAGAGCTTGTTAACACGATAACTTAAAAACTGCTGCAAGGATTTCAATGAAACTTGGTATGTAACTTCAATGGGAACAAACACAGATCGGTATTGTAAATGGCCAGGTTCGACCAAGAAAAATGGACCAGCTGGACTTAGAAAATTTTAGCTCTTGATTGACTTTATTGATGGCCGTGTTTAACTGATGGGGGGGGGGGGGAGATATGTGGGCTATGCACACTAATCTAGTTATATATTAAACTATAAATTGTGTCTGTATTTTAACAGATTACAAGAAGGCAAGGGCAGAAATTAAAAGAGCTTCTTCCGACACCATACGCCTTCAGAAAAAATGCAAAAAAGGTAAGATTTGAAAATAACTTATAAAATGAATAATGCAGTACTTTCTGGCTTGTGAGAATTGGAGCTGGTTCCCTGAAATCGGACTTCTATTGTGTTAAAAAATTTTCTGTGGTAATTAAATTCACTGTAACGTTTCTCAGGCATAAAGGTGTATCGTTTATATTATGAGATATTGGGACCATGCTGTTTGCCATGTCCTGCCTGTCATGAAAGATAAATGTATACATATAGCTGAAATATATTATAATTTGACGTAGACAGGTGTAAACTGCCTCAAGAAAAATAAGTGAAAGAAAAACAATGGGGGGACCATTTCTTTTTTGTCTAGTATGTAAAGAAACTTAATTATTTAATTGGTTATCATCAGGCTGACTTATTCTGTATAATGTGAAAATGTATTTTCTGCGAATTGGGGTGGTGTTATTGCGTTATTGTAAAATTTAACCATGACCATTAGACTGTTTGAGAGCCAAAAAGACTTTGATGGGATTACTTGCCGTTTTGACTGAGAATGATTTACCTTGCCATACTTTTTTGAAACACTTTTCATTTCACATATCAACACCCCTGATGACTCGATACAATAAAGTAATCCACCCGGAAAAAAAGATAAAACCTCATATTGACAACTTGTGCCACGATTTGTGTTACGCTGTGTTATAATATTGCAAATGTGTTATAATAGCAACAGATCATGTTCTGTGGTACTTTATATTGGATTCATGCACTCGTGTGTTTGAATCCAATACAAAGCATGCCAGTGCATTTTCAACATGTGTTTAGTGACAACAGTATAGCCTTATTTGTTTGAAACCCCTCCCCCCCCCCCCCCACCCCCCTCGAACTCTTAGGGCCGATTTCACAACTTAAGTTTAGACCTGATGTGGAGCAAACCCAGTCTAGACCGCGGTTAAGACTGGGTTTCAGACCATAGTGAATTTCACAGCCTACGTCCAGACCACATTCGTATGTAATCTTCTATATCTGTATGAACGGACAAAACCGAGTGTGGACTGGTTTAAAAACCTAGTTTCAGACCAGGTCTAGACTTAAGTTGTGACATCGGTGCTTAATGATTCACAGCAGGTAGATACAACTATTAAGGGCTGCACGCATTAATTTTTGTATGTTCGTTATAAATCACGTGCACGATTCATGTACGAGGCTGAATACTGGCTCGCATCTTAGATTTTGCCACGAGGTGGCTCGGATAGAGGATGAATACGGACCCCGGATCTTAGATTTTGACATGAATCCCGTCGGATAAAGGATAAATACGGGTACCGGTTCTTAGATTTGGCTTTGAAGCGGGTCAGATAGATGCTGAATGCGGGGCCCGGACCTTACTTTTTTGACATGGAGTGATTCGGATAGAGGTTGAATATCGTACTAACACCTCAGATTTTACTATGAAACAAGATCAACGTATTGCCGTGTACGACACTGCAAATTACCCGATATCTGTCACCTGATCCTTGAAATGGATGCACTGACGATAAACAGGAGTGTTCACAATTCACGCCGAGTAAAGGCCACGATATGTTATGACGGGTTTCTAATTGAAAATTAATGTTTGTGTATCAATTTTCAGGCCCGCTTGCCATACTGAATGGCAAAGCGCAGAAAAAAATGAATTTGATATAAAAAATATCAGTCACGGTCCTTTAAACTTAGACAAAAAGACGAGCCGTGTCGTTTGTCTATTAGTTTATTGGCGGTTGTCGGATCACCGGGCTTTCTTTGATAGAATGCGAAGATTATGTTCTAATTTCAAGTTTTGCAAACAACCTCTCCTGTGGGCCACGTTCTGGTACGCGCTATCGTTTTGAAGAAAATTATTGTCCGATGTGCCGTATTTTAAGCAATTGACCTGGTGTTGGTAATTTAAAGAAAAACAGGAGTGAATGGATTGTAGTCTGGAGAAAATAAAAGGAATCTCTTGTGCGAAAGTCATCGTCGATTTGCCTTGAAAAAATGCGAGTGTGCATGTTTGTGTGTGCGTAGGGGAGAGAGAGAGAGAGAGAGAGACAGAGACAGAGAGAGAGACAGAGTGAATGCCAAAAAAAAAAAAAAAAATCCCCGACAGTCGGGTGGTTTTCTAGAGAAACAATTTGTTCTTCTTGGTCTTAACTTGTCTCAATATTCATTGCAACGAGGTCTTAACTTATTTTGAATTAATTGATGCATCTCAGTGAAACGCATCACGTTACATTCATTGTCTGATTAAATTATTCACCCAGTCCCACCTCAGTTCATCGAGACATTCTGTACGCCGTGCATGAAATATTCAGTCTGCCGTTGACCTCAACAAGTCGCTTCTTGCAAAAGAGATTCTTCCAGAATCGTGATTTTTCTTTTTAAATTACACATATGTCCAGAATGTCGAATGCTTGGAGAGCAATTTTTAATATGAAGGTCTAATGTGAAATATTTGCTTAATAGTAACAGTTTTGACTTGTATTTGGTCGTATACATTCAGCTAATAACTGTGTGAGACAACATTAGGCAATGCAGATCTATTTACCGGTAGATGATACTGATAAATGCTTATGTGCAACAGTCCTGTAAATTATAGATTTCTTTTTAACATATCGTGTTCCAGTTTTCAAAGCTACGCATCACGAAGTCAGTACAAACAAATTGAATGTAAAATGTCAAGTTGACTTCCAGCACCTATCTTAATACAAATCTCACTGGTGAAAAAATATGTAATTTGCATAATCCTATCTTCACGACGATAATAGAAAACGGGAGGTCTGGTTTAATAACAGCTTCATTTTCAGGTACAAGTGTTAGCTTCAACAGTTCCCAGATCTGACTTTTGATTATTACCCCCCCCCCCCCTCCCCCCACCTTCCCACCTTCCCAAGCTCAAAACATGCTAGTTTTATTTCGGTAAAGACGCGACAGGTACGTCAGCCTTAACCGGAAGTCTGCTGAAATCCATAGTAAACATTAGAAAATGAAATCGATCAGTTTCGCGGACTGAATTTACCCCAAGCAAATGCGTTTCTGCTGTTTAGTGGTGAACAACGGTGATGAAATAAAAATAGTATGGCCAGAATGAATAAAATAAAAACTTGTCTTGAGTGACGGGAGGAGCTTTGAAACTGTGGTTTTTTTATGTTTGAAACTTAAGTGTTATAAATGGATAACTTAAGAAATAAGAAACCATACTATGATTCTAAAACGTTCAACCAGAATATATATGCCAACTTGTCACCTTAGCTGGCAGTGATGTAGCTCAAGTTATTAAGAAAAAACTGTTAAAAAAAAATTGTAATATATATGTGTATGTACACGGGTCTCTGCAAAGCACACGTTTTATCCTGGCATTTGACTCTACCCCTGAGGCAACATCGTTACAAATAAACTTGACGCAAATTCGTGTAGAGATTGCAGGTTTGAGATTTTATAATCTCACATTTTATGTTCTAAAAAAACAAAATACAGTGTAGTTTTTCTCTAAAGTATCACAGATGTCAGAGACCAATGCCAAGTCGATACAATTTCGCCACACATTATATTCAGCGATAATTTTTTGACATGTTCACAAAAAGAGGTTTGCAGCTTAGCTGCCAAAGAAACATGTTGCAAAGTGATAACACAGATATAAATAACAATCTGCACTATATACACCCACAGATCTCTTGCTTTAAAGGGAACTTATCCTGATTACCGAGGTATGCTAGGGTTAGTAAAATCCCTACTCCTACCCCCCTCAATCCCTCCACGCTCGCAAAGCCGTTTGAAATTGTGCAACACAGAAAAGTGAATATTCGGGAAAAGTTCATCAAAAATGTGCATATGAATCATTCTGACGAGCCAATTTTTTTTCTGCGTTTCATCTCTTATTAGCGGCTAACCGGGGCTTTAGTCTCCAGAGACGAACTGTATGTTTGGGGTGTCTGTCCGAACATCTCCGGCTGTTATTCCCACACTTATATATATATACATAGATATGACGTATCAAAGTGGCTAGGTGCGCGTCACTTGTATTTTGACCTTGACTCAATTCCAAGGTCACACTAGTTGCGGACCGTTTGGGTATGCCCTCAATGGCTTCTTCGTTTACTTATGTGCCGTTTTCTTTGTTTTTTTGTTTTTTTTTTGTTTTTTTAGTTGATTCCCAAAGCAGGACTTTTTACAGACGATGCCACGCTCTGGCTCTCTCAAGATACAGAAACCATATGATCCAAATTAACCGGAATGTCTTTTTTTATCGCACCTTTTCAGGCAAGCCTGGAGCGGACTTGCAGGGACGCCTGGACAGCGCACTGCAGGATGTGAACGACAAGTACTTGCTGCTGGAGGAGAGCGAGAAGAACGCCGTGAGGAGCGCGCTGGTCGAAGAGCGCAGTCGTTTCTGTGTCTTCGTCAGCTGTCTCAAGCCTGTTGTTGTAAGTTCACACCCTCGTACAGTAAATCCTCTGTGTAATGGACACCTTCCGAACTC